>CAJNDS010002761.1:0-289859 GCA_905221605.1 Symbiodinium natans | reverse complement strand
GTGACTGGCATCGCAAGATTGCACAGGGCTGGAGCCCTAAGCCCTGAATGCAATGCAACATGGCCAGGGCTTGTTCGGACAATGGCTATGCTCCAGCCGAGACAACAGCAACTCCGATTTCAGCAGGGAGCTTTTCATTCTTAAGCAGCCGGCTTCATGGCAACTGGACGGCGCTGGAAGCCTGTAACCCCCAACCTAGCCCTGTCCTCAAAGGGTTGCTGGGGTTTGGGGCTCGCTCGGCTTAAAGTCACAGACATCAGAAATCTCGGTGTGAAAGATCGCGAGAGGTCTAAACTGTGCATTTCCTTTCGGGCCCATCGATCCCACTTGCGACAATTATCGTTCTCGTGCCCCGAAAGCGAGAAGAACCATCGCGACCAGTTGAAAGTATGGGAAAGGTAGCTTCGCATGTATGTCCCATTATGTCCTAGTAGCCACCGGCATATGGATTCAGAACAGATTTCTATCCTCATCTGAGAATCGTTCTTGCGGGACTATCGTTCTCGTGCACCGGAACCGACGAGAACGATTTTGTAGCCAGTTTGAACAACGATACAGAATGGGAAAGGTGTCGCTAGAAGAGGTGGTGAACGAATGCACAAAGGTAGCCTGGCGAGAATGTCTGTGAATGCTGGCTGGCCGAACGAAACTTCGTGCTTGCGGTACAGGCCACCATCTGTGGCAGGCACCAGAGCAAAGGCAGCTGAGCCAGAGGCCTGGGTGTAACAACCTCACCAAATGCATTTTCGCCTAAAAAAGAAGAAAGTTTAGGCAGCTTGGCGGGGTTTAGGGGTTCAGGCGTTGAATAGGATCGCGAGCTCACGTCGTGCTCCGAGCCGAAGGTGGTGTCAGAGAAGAGACGAAAGAGGCCTTGATAGACTTGCACCTAGGGTATGTTAGGGCCCATACGGGCCTTCTCAGACTTAGACGTGAGGGAATCACATAAAACTCAAGAAACCTCCTCAAGGTCGGAAGCTAGCAGGACACAACCAGACTGCAATCCACAATCGCAGCCACAGTGCAAGGGCGAAAAGTGCCACATGTGCCACAGCGACCGACCGAATCCAGCGTTCGCAAGCACGCAGCAGGGAAGTCGTCGAGTCTGAGTCCTGGCCGTGTGCCCGCGACATCGTGGGCCGGCAGCTCTCAGCAACATGTCGGGCACCGAAGGCTACAGTGGTCACCGGCCACTTCGGTACGCCATGGCTCGGGGAAGCCCTGCACAGGTCTCAGCAATTAATCAAGGCAACCTCTGCCACAAGCTTATGGTTGACGATGGACTGGGCTCTGGCCACGCCATGCGTGCAGCATTGTAGACATGCCCAGCTAGGCATCAAAGCAGGACTCGCGCGCTCTCCGCCTGCTGGCGACCACACCAAAAGGCTCCCCATGTTGCAGGCAAAGCTGATCATTTTGATGCGAGGCAGCTTGAGCCCCCAACTTCTCTCACGCCTTATTGCACTCGACATCAACCACAGCCACGCGCCTACAGCACGGTCGCAGCAGACGGCCGGCTTGCGTCGATGCCTGCCACAGCCTTGCCCTCCCGGCCTTGCATCCAGTGCTGGGCTTGTCGAGCACAGCTGCTGAAAGCTGCACATCGGGTTCCGAGGCCATGTGTGAAGGTGACGGGCGCGCACGCTGCACCCGGTGTCCGTGTAACATGGAGATTCAGGCCCCCCAAGAAGCCGCTGCGGTTGTGTCTCGACGTCCAAAATCTGGGGTTGCCCGCCACCTCTGAATCAAAGCCCAGCATGCGCCAATCGCGGCACGAATGCACTACACCGCTTCGGGCCTTGTCTTGTGCGCTTGCATGGGGAACAAACTCAAATCGATGGCATGGCGGCATGACGCTCGCTCGGAACATTGAGTCGCATGAAAATGGAAGAGGGCGAATTGAAACGTTCTCAACTTCCACCCCACGTGCCGCAACGCCCGAAGGCTGTAGTGCTCCAGAAAACCGTTTGCACAGTCCCGTCGCCACGACCATGGGTCTTCCAAGGACCATCGTTGGGGTTCAGTAGTTCGGCAAAGAACCCAAAAACGAAATCAGTGAGCACTCCGGTGCTACTCATTCATTGGCCTTTTTCTACAGAGGTAGCCTGCAAACACAGCAGCCAGCGACGGAAGAACAAGTGGAAAAGTGGAAAGGGCCGGTGAGGATGGTACTTGCCTAGGACAAGGATGGGTGATGAAGGGCGGCCCTTAATGCGGCTTTGGCATGAGACGATCCTTCGGTTTTCAAGCTCGTTGCCTCTGGTTGAACCGAAGCAGGTTGCAGGCTCACTTGAGGCAAGAGCTCTCGGAATTTCTTCTCCTTTTCCTCCACATCGCCCAAGCTCCGCGCGCCCCAAGCCTTTCTATTCCTATTTTGGAACATCGCTTAGGGCTTAGGCTTGTGGGGTGCGGGCGCGTGTGGAAGGAGCACTTGGAGGGGTTGCAGCCTGCCAGCTTGTCTTCCTCAAAAGGCAGGGGGGCACTCCTGACTCCTGAGACAACTGCCGCTTCGGCGGCTGGGGAGTTGCTTCCAAGATTTCTCTGCCACAGCCAGAAAGTGGGGCATGCGCAGGGACAGGCATGGATTTACGTCCGGGGTGCGTGCCACAGGGGGCTATGACAGCAGCTCACCGGCTCATAGAAACTTCTGTAGGCTCTTGCAGGTCGACGAAGCCCAGGGTACCCTTTCGAGAGCGAGCTCAGGATTCTCAAGGCCAGCAAGATCCAGCAACAAGTTGCCATCGCTGCGTGCCACATGTGGAAGCCAATGCTTACGATGGTGGAGACTGCCCACTGGGCCCTGAAACGTCCCTGAAGGAATCAAGTCGACAGACAGTGCCGCCGCGTGGCCTCGCCACAATGCACCCTATCGGTATGCGCCTGGAGATGGAGGATGGTGCCAGTACAGCCCCAGCCCCATAACCCTAAAGAGAAAGCTCACGATGAATGCATGCGCCAGAGGGATCACGTTGTAACACCAACCTTAGACGGAGGCTGCACAACGAGCCCTAGGTGCCGGCTTCTCACACTCAACGCGCGGGAATGCCAAGGATGCTCAGCAGCACCATGAAACGGCCGAATGAACCCGCCAACTCCAAAAAACATCCTCAAAGAGGGATCTCTTCACTTGGCACCCAGCCCCACCCAAGGCAGGTGTCAGGCTGGGCGCGAAGGACAAACCCACCTTGGGCATTTTGCCTTAAGGCGAAGACGCTCCCGCAATCCCTAATCGCATGGCACCAGCAATTCCCAAGCCTGCGCGCCCTAAAGGCCCTGCGACTCCAAACGGAAGCTCTCCCCAGGAACACCCGACATCACCACTGCCGGGGATCCTCTTAGGTCGAGTCATCTGCCGGGACATGCATGTTGATCTAAATTTATGTAAGCTCTTTTGGGTCTCTATGTGTCGCCTGTTCCTTCTATGTTGGGGTGCGTCTGTCTCGGCTGCACCCTTTAGGTTTTGAAGGGCAAATCTGTTTTGAAGGGCAAAACTTATCAACGCAGCAGCTTCTCCAACGCCGCCTGCAAACCAGAAGTTACACCGAGACCTCTAAACCAAAAAACCACAGCTCTTCTTCCTGGCGTGGGATTGGGGGAGCCTTGGCTTTCCGACAAGCACCCCTGCAACTGTTGACTCAAAACCATGTGCCCAAAGAAGCACCCAAGGCCTACATAGGCCCTAAACCCAAAATCGCGACTTGTCAAGGCTGCGTCGTTCGGGCCATGATGGCATGAGTCCTTGCACGGCTTTAAGCCCTGACTTTCTCACAGGCATGCTTCGCGATTTTGGCGTGTGTGGACTTCATCAACACTTCAGGAACGTGTTGTGGGCTTGGGGTTTTGTGTGGCTTGTGCTACGGAGCATGGTCTTAGTACTCCTGGGTTTTGCAACCTGGTGGCAGGACACACCGCGCAGTAGCATCTCGATGAGCGTTGCTGACCCGTGTGGAAGGAATTTTCCCAAACCATAGCTTTTGTACTGCTGGTGGTGGGCTTTGTTAGGAGTCTGACAAGGCTAGCTGGCTAGCTGCGACGATGATGACAGGCTGACGGTGGCAACTCTTGATGTTCCAAAAACGCCGCGACGCACTTTGAACTGTCTTCGGTGCTTCACTTTTCATGCAGCCGGCCAATGGGTGGGCAGGGAAGTGCAAAAACCGCACTCACTTTGGTGCGCCTGATTGAGGTCCTTCTTGCAAACAAGCGCTGCAAGTCGCCGAATCGCCTACAAGCATGGGCACATGAAGCCTGTTCCAACGACCTCAGCTTCTCAGGGCACTTCGGTCGCGTAGGTGTCTGCATGTGCCTGGCAGACCTTTCTGGCAGGATGGGCCAAGACCTTGTTGCGTGCCCATCGGGTCATCTTCCCCGGGCCTTTCACGGATGGCACCGGTCAAGAAACGAGCACATGCGACTGCCAGCAACGAAGGCGCTGACAATGGCATGAACAGGCTGGCTGGGGCATAGAGCCTACACAGCTGTGACATAACTTGGCATGGCTGCTGGAAGCTCTACTCGCACCGCCCTTCGAGGGACCTACCGCGGTGGCTTCAAACTTATCAATCTTCTCCCGAGAGCACGCAACAGGAGCATCGTTGTCCTGGCATGTGCTCGCCTTGTTTGGTTGTAGACCAGGGTTTTAGGATGGACTCCAGACATGAGCCTTTGTGCGAAGGGTCTCCGTCACCCATCATGACTACGGCTGCCTACAGCACATGTGGCTTTAGGCGGCTTTGCAATCTGGACTTCCTGTAGGCATCCAGATCCCTCAAACGGATTGACACAAGTTCACACCTGGTGCCGTCTAGCTGCACTTTCTACTGAGCAGCACGGCTGATAGCCTCAGGCAGCCATTGCCAGGGGCCTGAGGCTTGCATTGCATGACTCCACAAGCCCACAAGCAGCAAACCACTTGACAAACGCGACAGAACGCATTGAATCTGAGGTTCGGACTAGATACGGCCCGGCAAGAGAATACCCAACGCCATGAGAAGATTCCCACTGATGGGCTGGAGTTTGCATGGCCACTCAGGGGTGGTGAGAAGCCGCTTTTTGTGAATATCAAACACAAGTGCAGAATCTCATGTGTACGTACTCACATTCGCTTGCATGTGCATCAATTCACTTGCATTCACAAAAAACAGATATATCACAGAAGCATGGCATTTTGCAAATGTCGCACTGGGCCGAAAAAGCGCGACATGCAGAGCTCCCATGACAGTGTCTTGTTTCGCTTGCGCAACGCGGAATCTCCCTGGCAAGGGGTACAACCTCCGCGCAACGGTAGCTCTACCCACACTGCGCGGAGATGCAGATCTGTGCAATCCTCGGCATTAACTCAACTTTGCATACACACTTGCGCGCACAGTGTCAATCTGAAATCTTGAGGTTGACCTTTTCCAGTCACAGGGTTACATGAGACGAGGCTCTCTTCACGAGGTGATTGCACATCCCTGTGCCTGGGAGTCTCAAGCCCAGGGTCGAACTACTGCTGCTCGCGTGTGTTTAAACCCCAGGCTCTGGTTGACCCCCTACCTGGCTGAACTGAGTTGCGCTACAGGACTTACACACACCGCTGCAATCACATGTCACCAGCACTCAATCTAGCCTAGGCCTTAGGCGCAGTGTGACCTTCCCGAGGCGTCAAAATCAAAGCTCAGCATACCCTTAATGCCCTTAATCATAAAACGGACCCCGGCCCCAGCCCGCGGTGCGAGTGAAGGTCATCAAGCAAAGACACAGCAACAGCAGGAGAGAAGCCCATGTTTTTTGCCACTTGCCTGGCAGGTCTAGGGCTCCAGGTTTTGTCAAACGCGCTGATTGGGGAGAGTAGCATGCGGTGCGCGACAGGCTTTTAGTTTGAAGCTTCCGCAGATGCAGTGACCATGGAATTGACCAGATCCAAGTAGGGCGGCTTTCGCTTCCTTCCATCGACCTAAAACTGGTCAATGATCTGCACGCAGAGAAGGCAGCTTCTCAATAGAAGTCGAAGGGTTTAAGTGTATCACAAGGCAGGGCATCCGTGGAAGGCAAAATCCCCAATAGAAATCACAGATTTTGGAATTGTTACGCTGGTGAGTGATTTGCATCCATGGAAGGCATAACCATCAATAGAAGTCACAGATTCTGGAATTGTCACGCTAGCCAACGAAGTGCATCTTCCGAAGGCATTTTTCTCAATAGAAGTCACTGAGTCTGGAATGGTCACGCTGGTCAACGAGCTGCATGCAGAGAAGGCAGACTTCCCAATAGAAGTCACTGAGTCTGGAATGGTCACACTGGTCAATGAGCTGCATCCATCGAAGGCATAATTCCCAATAGAAGTGACAGAGTCAGGAATGGTCACGCTCATTAGGGAACTGCACCAAGCGAAGGCATATTGACCAATGGAAGTCACAGAGTCAGGAATTGTCACGCTGATCAACGAACTGCACCCATTGAAGGCAGACTCCTCAATAGAAGTCACAGAGTTGGGAATCACAGCCCTTTTCAAGGAGTGGCGTCCAACAGCATCGATATGCTCCCTAGCCAATTCCGTTACACGGCAGGTAAACACGACTAGCACCTTTGTGTCCTGGGTAACTGCATGCATCACCGTGTTGCCATCATTCACCTCTTGATCATCCACGAACACTTTGGCTGAGGTCAAGCTTGGTGCCAGTTCATCATCCCACCGTAACCGTATCAGCTTCTCCTTGAACTTGCGGATGGTCATGGAGCTCTTGGCTTCAACTGTAAGGACATCCCCACCTGAAACTTCTCCAAAAATGCTCAAGACATTGGGTCCATCAAAAACAGAAAGTGATTTGGGTTTGGATCAAATCATTATGGTCCAAAAATGACCCAAAAAAAGGGAGCCTATTTTTTAGTAAGGAAACCACCCATTTTGGGGTTGATAATGTTGATCCATTACCATTCAGGAGCATGATAATGGGAATTGAAACGAAAGCATGACGAAAACGTTTGACAACTTCTGAAACCATCGTTCCAAAACCTAGCCACTTGTCTGGTGAACTGGAATCTTGACAATCTTCCCACCCATTCCGCGAAGTTGAAAACTAAGCAACGTGGCCGCGCATCATTGGTGTGACGAGGCATCGCATCAGCAGAGAGCTTTGGGCCAGCTGCTGCACCCAGAGGCACAATCAGATGCCTTTTGGTCTTGTTTGGTCCCTGATCATCTATATATATTTATATTTCTATCCGCGGTATATGAGGTTATGGGAGAAGGTTCTATAGAGGGTTCTATCTGGGGCATATGAGGTTTCTGTAGGGTTCTATAGAGGGTTCTATCTGGGGTATATGAGGTTACGGGAGAGGGTTCTATCTTATGCTCCTAGGGACCGATGCAGACACATGGACCGCGAGTCGAGGGAGAAGGGATTGCAGGTGTAAGGGCCTATGCTTTGAGGGTCAAAGGGTTTACTGCGGGGTTTAGAAGCGCGACATGCAGAGCTCCCATGACAGTGTCTTGTTTCGCTTGCGCAACGTGGAATCTCCCTGGCAAGGGATACAACCTCCGCGCAACAGTAGCTCTACCCGCACTGCGCGGAGATGCAGATCTGTGCAATCCTCGGCATTAACTCAACTTTGGATACACACTTGCGCGCACAGTGTCAATCTGAAATCTTGAGGTTGACCTTTTCCAGTCACAGGGTTACATGAGACGAGGCTCTCTTCACGAGGTGATTGCACATCCCTGTGCCTGGGAGTCTCAAGCCCAGGGTCGAACTACTGCTGCTCGCGTGTGTTTAAACCCCAGGCTCTGGTTGACCCCCTACCTGGCTGAACTGAGTTGCGCTACACGACTTACACCACACCGCTGCAATCACATGTCACCAGCACTCAATCTAGCCTAGGCCTTAGGCGCAGTGTGACCTTCCCGAGGCGTCAAAATCAAAGCTCAGCATACCCTTAATGCCCTTAATCATAAAACGGACCCCGGCCCCAGCCCGCTGTGCGAGTGAAGGTCATCAAGCAAAGACACAGCAACAGCAGGAGAGAAGCCCATGTTTTTTGCCACTTGCCTGGCAGGTCTAGGGCTCCAGGTTTTGTCAAACGCGCTGACTGGGGAGAGTAGCATGCGGTGCGCGACAGGCTTTTAGTTTGAAGCTTCCGCAGATGCCAGTGGGCAGGAGCATGTGTGCCGAGCTCCTATCTGCGTAGGGGAAGTCCCAGAACACGGGCAGGATCACGACAGATGTCTCACTTGCTTTGCCCTGTGCTCCGGCTCTGCGACCCGTTCTCGTGGCAGCCATGCAGCACTCTAAGCTACCATCGCGCAGTGGGTCCTTGCTGACCTTGCTTTTTACTAGTATGAAGGAGACGTCAGATCCTAAGGTTTAAGGCGCGGCTCCCGCAGAAAGATGAGACCTCCATGTGGAAACAGCCGTCTGAACAGCATCAAAGCGCGAGACGGCACGGCTGTCATGATCGTCACGAGGGTCGCTTGCGCTTGAGCTCTGGCCGATCGTCAATTGGACGTGTCTTCTGTCCCTTCTTGCCTTTGCCCACACCTTCAGTAAGTTGGACAGAGGGAGGGCTGTTTGGAGCTGGGTTTGTGAGGGATCGCATTGTTGGGAGAAGTTTCCATGACGGGTGTATTTATGACGTTGCATCCATGACTGCACAGTCAGACGAGCATGACAAGAAATTCGCACGCAACGGCAGAAAAAACAACGTCAACCCGAATATGCCACCCTAATCCCGAAACCCTAAACCCTAAACCCTAAACCCTAAACCCTGAACTGCAGCCGAAGTTGGGCCGTGCCTTTGTCACTGGCCTCTCCATGGCCGCTGTGGCCCGAACCAGCATCGCGACTTCCCTTTCCATGCTCCGCTTCTCCCTTTTCCCTGGCTTGCTGCATCTTGAGCAGCCGCTGCTGCCTTTCTTGCTGCAATTGTTCATAGTAATCTGCTGACGAAGCGGCCTCAGCTTGATCTCTTCTGGTGTAAGAAGGGATCACCGTTAAGGAAAGTTATCCAAGCCTGTCTAGAACATGGGTATGCAAATTAAACGCAAGTAAGCAAAAACATGGACTCACCATGCAACTTTGAGGCCGAGTAACTGAGGGGATGCTCACGTCATCGTTGCTCTCTGCTCTGGGGGGGAAGGATTTCGTCCGTGGTCTCGCCTTGGCTGTGGGCCTCACCTTGGCTTGGCACTTTGGGCATCTCTGCGGCTTAGGGTTTAGAAAGTTTAGGGTTTAGGGTATTAGGTTTCAAAGCCGACTGAAGAAGGGAATCGTAGCCAGATTTGAGGACACGACAAGACTGGAGAATGCGGCAAAAAGCGGAAACCTCCAACCTCTAGCAGTGGAGGTTTAAAGTTCAAGGCCTGCCTCTTCAGGTATGTGAGAGATATAGGTCTCGAATCAATGTACAGAGAAAACGAAGTTTTAACTATTGAAATCTTGAGAGGAAACAAGTTTTCCTCTTCAAATTCAACCAATCCAAAATGCAAGGGGGAGGGAACACTGCTTTTGAGGGGGGTGGGGGGGGTGGGGGTCCGCAAGACGGCAAGACTGAGAGCTTAGCCTGGTTGTTGGCTGTCGGTGGCCGTGGCATCGGCTTCGTTGCAGGCCTTGCCTTTGCTGGCGGCTTCGTTGGCGGCTTCGCCTCGCAGCAAGGGATGTACATCGCAATGGGCTCCCTGCCAAACCGAAACACAAGAAAGAAAGAGAGAGAGAGAGAGAGAGAGAGAGAGAAATACAAAGTACATCAAGGATCGTTCAGCTTCAGCCCAGCATCACAATCAAGGCAAACAGGTCCACAGGGTTCTCGACACTGCCGTCCACAGAGATGCCCACCTGAGACCATGCCATGCAGGATTCTGGCCCGGTTTTGGGTGCTGTTCTTGGGCTAGTTGGATGGCATTAACGGATCTTCATGCGGCAGACAAGGGCTCGACCGTAAGGAAATGTCACTCATCTCTCTTTGTGGCTTCTGGGCCGCTGGCACGGCAACTTTTCGCGACATTTCTGTACGCAGCTGGAGGGATCGTGCGAGCCATCACATTCACCTGCAGACTCCGACAGGTTTTCCACAATGGCAAACTTACCATGGAGGCCCAAAACGGCATGCACTCTTGGCTGGGGGCGCGGCTGCATACATTCTGACACAAGTGCCCGCAGGACAGCTGATATTCGCATACTGCTTCGCATTTGCACTCCTTCGGCTTCGGCACATATCATGGGACAGTTGAAACTGTTGAATCTCTCCATACACATCGCGTGGCGCACAGAGGGCTTCTACATAGCAAGTACCCCATAGAGTGAATCATGGCTTCGCGTGCTGAAACTGAAATGCCGTATGGGCCCACTTAAAAAGGGTGCAGCTGTTGGAAAGCTTGGCTTGCTGAATTTGGAGCCATGAAAGCCTGGCATCCTTAAGTAAATGAGCGTTTGGTTGGGAGCCAGTGCATATCGACGTCACTGCAGAAACAGTCGACTTCAGCCCCCATGCTCACAACGGTCCTCTCCGCATCTGCGTGAGCATGTGTGTCCACAGAGAAGATGCGCGCCGCAACGCTTCTGGCATGTAGTCGCGCAGGGCTCACCACAGTAGTTGGGGCAGCTATGTTCGCACGGCAGCTTCCGACTGCACCGGTCTCTGCAACTGGCAGCTACCTCCTCCACAGTGGAGTTGCACGGGAGCTGCATCTTGCAGTGCTTCTCGGGAAAACTCGGGCAGTCAAAGTCCTTCTTTTCTCGGCACTCTGCTTCTTGTATGCAAGGCTCGAAGCACTTCTTGGGACACAGATGGCCGCACCCAAGTTGAGTTTGACATGGCTCCTGGCACTCGGTTGCGCACTCCTCGCCACAGCGCCTGGGGCAGAAGTGTCCGCACCGAAGCTGCCGACTGCACTGGTCCTTGCAACTGGCAGCTATCTCTGCTCGGGCGGTGTTGCAAGCGAGCCGAATCTTGCGATGCCCAGGAAAACTTGGGCAGTCAAAATCCTTCGTTTCTCGGCACTCTGCCTCTTGTATGCAAAGCTCGAAGCACTTCTTGGGACACAGATGGCCGCACCTAAGTTTGGTTTGACATGGCTTTTGGCATTCCGTTGCGCATTTTTCGCCACAGCGCTTGGGGCAGAAGTGTCTGCACGGCAGCTTCCGACTGCACCGGTCTCTGCAACTGGCAGCTACCTCCTCCACAGTGAAGTTGCACGGGAGCTGCATCTTGCAGTGCTTCTCGGGAAAACTCGGGCAGTCAAAGTCCTTCTTTTCTCGGCACTCTGCTTCTTGTATGCAAGGCTCGAAGCACTTCTTGGGACACAGATGGCCGCACCCAAGTTGAGTTTGACATGGCTCCTGGCACTCGGTTGCGCACTCCTCGCCACAGCGCCTGGGGCAGAAGTGTCCGCACCGAAGCTGCCGACTGCACTGGTCCTTGCAACTGGCAGCTATCTCTGCTCGGGCGGTGTTGCAAGCGAGCCGAATCTTGCGATGCCCAGGAAAACTTGGGCAGTCAAAATCCTTCGTTTCTCGGCACTCTGCCTCTTGTATGCAAAGCTCGAAGCACTTCTTGGGACACAGATGTCCGCACCTAAGTTTGGTTTGACATGGCTTTTGGCATTCCGTTGCGCATTCTTCGCCACAGCGCTTGGGACAGAAGTGTCTGCACGGCAGCTTCCGACTGCACCGGTCTCTGCAACTGGCAGCAATCTCTGCTGCGGGTGTGTTGCATGCGAGCCGCATCTTGCGATGCTCAGGAAAACTCGGGCAGTCAAAATTCGTTTTTTCTCGGCACTCTGCTTCTTGTATGCAAGGCTCGGAGCACTTCTTGGGACACTGATGACCACACCCGAGCTGGGCTTCGCAGTTACGCATGCAAGAGCGCAATACATCATCCCTTGCCTGGCCGCACTTGCGCCAGAGCTCGTGCGAAGCAAAGCGACGACAGGAAAGCCGTTCTTTGTAAGGGCACAGGATGAATTTGTTGCGATCAAAGCACGGCATCTGAAACTCGTGCTGCGGCGTTTCCGAGCATCCAAATACCAGCTTGCTCAAGTGGTCACACCTAGAGGCACTGTGACTGTTCCCGTCCTCTTCTGGGTGGCATGGGCGCTTGCACGTGTGTGTTGCAATACCACACCCGAACTGTGCACCACAAAGCACCCCACACACCGCCGACTGCGTTGTGCACACGTGCTCTGCCTCCAGGGCATCCTTATGCACATGAGGGTGTCGAGGGCATCTCTGCGGGAATTTGGTCCCCAAACACCCGCGCTCTTGCAACAGGTCTAAGAGTTCCCGCCAGTGAGGTGAACTCCGAAGGCATTCTTCATTTCCAATCAGATATAGTCCGCACCGCGATCGAGATTGCGCCACACACATGCGGTTCTTGCCATCATCTGTGCCCAGGAACCCCAACTTGTTCTGCTTGTTGGATCTGACCAAGGACACTATGACGATGTCGTTCTCCGCTCCTTGGTACCTCCGGGCGCTTGAATCATCTTCAAAGACTATTGAAGGAGGTGCAGGGTCAGGTCCTTGGTAACGGGCATGCCTAACCAGCACAGACATAATTATGCTTCCCGTGGCCTGTCAATCGAACTGACGTCAGGCATTTGGTCTGGTTGAACAGCATCTGGCTCCAACTGCACCTCTCAGAGATGGCAGACGCTTGCATCCGAGCATAGCAGCATATCACAACCGTTTAAACAACATGTAGGTGAGAACCCCATAGAACCCCCTGGCATGCAGCCACAAAATAGTTCTTATGCTTGACAGGCGAAGCTCCTCCAACAACTCCTGGCTTGCCAACGTGCTGCGGTCGCCCTTGGGGGTTGCCACATAGCGTCCTCTGGATGCTGATGGTCGCTGGGTGGGACCATATCAATCAGCAAGAGACATTCATGTTCGGTGGCAAGGAGTGACAAACTCTAACTAAGTAATAAGTAACTCACATCTTGCCCATCCTGGGGCCAAGACTCCTCAACCATCGAAGTAACTCTTTTGCCGCAATTCAGTGTGCGATTCTACTTTTGCTCTTTGTCCTGGTTGTGCAGGTTTATCGTCGAGGGGAACGACCCTCTCTTGACGGATTGTGGCAGCAGTGATATCCACCCGGTTCCCGCGCTTGAGAAGTGTCGGATCGATGCGAGCTGAAAAAGCCGCCAGCCGCTGCTTTTCCCCCATCTCTGCCAGGAACTTCGGAATCTCGTCCCTGAGCGTGCGGCTGATCATTGCCACCTGCGCCAGGTTTCTGAAAAGAAGGGGCTTGGGATGGGACCTCGGCATGCATTTTGTCATGTAAACCCTTTTTGCAACTGGACTCCTTGCTGCCGTCATGAAAACCCGACACCCTAAACCCTAAACCCTCAAGGGTTTCTAGGAGTCGACAGGTCGGCCTGACCCTGGTAGGGAGCCAGCACCGTAATCTGCTTCGGTTTGTAGCCCTGGGAGATGAAGAATCGAACCAGCTGCACAGCCCTGTCGCACCTGAAGCTGAGGTTTCGGAGTTTCCTGTGGGGTCAGGCAATGCAAGTGCTCTTGGTTTCTGCAGGTGGGAGACTCACTTCTGTTCGTGTGACTCCGCTCGCCATCTTCTTCCGGATGTGGGCAGTGCCAGAAAAAGACTTCTGAGGCCACGCAGGCTGGAGCAGCCAGCTTGCTCGTGACTCTGGTATTGTCACCCAGCTTGGGGTAGATGGGCCGTAGGAGCTTGGATAAGCTGGGGAGCATACGCCCTTGTGCTTGAAGCTCGACATTTGGCAATCCATTGAAGAGAAGACGTTCCATCATGCTCACATCGAACAAGTTGTTCCTTAGTAAACGAATCGCCCAGCATGTTTGGGGGTGTTTTGTGTGGCACGTGACTTAAGGGGCCAGTATAGTACTACGAATTCTAAGCGTTGCTGAGCCACTGTCTCAGCGCATATGTCTCCACAGGGGGTGGCAGTTGCCCTCGGAAACAAGTTGCAGCAGGACCACGAGGGCCATTCACACGCCACATGCTTGCCCTATAATTTACACGCGCGCACACAGAGACAAAACAAGGGCTGAGTCTGGAGCTGTGGTCCCCGATCATGATCAGGTGCTTGACCCAGGGGCCAAGGACCGCCAGAATTTGTGGCTCCAGAACCTCTGAGCGGAAATTTCAAACATCCTCCGAATCCGATATGCAAGCACGGTCACGTAGTCATGCACCTACTGACTCTGCCGACCAAAGTGCAGCGCATGTGAACTTTCTTCGATACCTCCTACTGTCCTACAAGCTTCTTCTGAGGTCTCAGCTTCTGCAGCCTCCTCTACCAGAACCACATCTGGTTTGAGTTGCGAGATGATGGCAGAATTGATGGAGGCGCCGGTGATCGTCATTCCAATAACTCCTTGGACGAGAGTTGAAGAATCTGTGCATCAGGCGTCCCAATGCGTGCCAAGGGCACGGGCGTTGCGCATCGGAAGAGGCTGCAAAAACCGAGCGGATTCCTGCCTTGACTAGGACAATGAACGCGCGCACTCCTAGTCCAAAATCCTGCACAAGCCTTCTTGGATGGACGAAGTAATTCCTGAAGACGATGTGTGTATGTGCACAAAAACGCTCCACCAGCTGCTGGTGTGTCAAGACAGGGCCTCCTGTGAGTGTGGCAAGGCAGGGGCAGCAGGGACCACTTTGCGGAATGACCCGTTGCAGGTGCCGGAGCAGACACGGTAAGCAAACATGCTGGCAATAACTACTCCAGACAGGCGTCGTTTGCCTTGCAGAGCACGGGCGCCTTAGCAGCTTGAGCAAGCAAGTGCACAGATGCCTAAGCCCCTCTAAAATCCCGTGAGAGACACCGATAATAAGGCTCTGGCTGAAAGCCACATCGGTTGACTCCTCTTCTTCGCAGGCTTGTGTCAAGGCCGTCAGGGCGATCTCGAGGTCTTTCAAGCAGGCAGCAGCTTGACGAGCAATGTGGTGCACCACCACGTGAGCTCTGCTCATTTCAGAAAGGCGGAAAAGATTTGGGGCGTCTGAGATCCCATGATGCTTGTCGTCCACGGCCCTCTGCAGGACAGCATGACTCGTGAGTCGTATGTGAGGCTGACCACGCTGGAATGATGGCTCTCGCGGCACCAAGGACTGCCACTCGTCCTTGCTTAGGCCCTCCCGCGTGTCACCCGCGCTGTTGGAACGCTCAGCCTCAATCTCTGCCTGCATTTCCCTCTCTGCCTCGTCATCGGCTTCGAAGCACAGGCTCACAGGCAGTTGTGCTGATGTAAGTTGCACCGGCATGCCACTAGCTGGATCCATGAGTTCACGCAGGACCCAGCCCTTGTCGATTACGGCATCTGCCCGCAGATGCACGGCCCGCTCTGCCCGCAAGTTGTTGTCCAAGGCTGGCGCGACCTTGGCCCACTCTTCAGGGGTCCGCACCTCGATAATCTCGTAGCCATGTGCGGTCATCACTTGCTCTGGCTCCTCCGGATGCGCTGGTCCGGCATCGTGGAGCAGCGTCTCAGCGGCTTCTGTGACGGTGGCTTGGTCTGGATACCATTCCTCAAGTATGGGTGGCTGTAAATCAGGGTCTCCCTTCTTTTGTTGTGTTGGGGGAGATCTGCTTTCAGTGACTTGTCAATCAATGTCAGAAGCTTTCGCCACATTGCGTCAACGAGTCCGCGATCAACTGTGCCCATGTCGTTGTCTTGTTGGGAACAGGGGTTCGGGGGAGTGAACAACTGGCAAGTATGTAGGCCAAAGACTGGATTCGGGGTGTGCGTCACGTGACATCTTCCGTGCATATTCGTGCTCCACACGCTGTGCCCAACGTGCCGACGCCAACAACTGAGCAGTCCTGGACACATGCTTTCAGATTGAGGTTTTTCGGTTTGCTTTGGCAGCAACAGCTTTCACGAAAGCATGCCGGGATGGAATGCAAACGCTTTGCTACAGTATACAGCTTATTCTCTCATGTTTAAACCAAGTTTAAGCAGCACCGCAAGGTTGGGTTTGGGCTTCGGCTCCGGGCAAGCCACCTAGCCATCGGTCTAGCACCGCATGGTGTTGCATCCACCGCCTATCCGCGCTGCTTTTTGCCGATGTGGTATGCCCAAGAGAGTGGCACTTGGAGACTCAATGCCAATGAGATTGCATTCCCAAGGCTCGTCCAGAACCTCTGCGAGTGCAGAGCGCATCCATCTACAATCTTCGTGCAGGTTGGAGGTCTCGAGAGAGCCCAAGTCCATATCATCGAGTTGGGCATCAGAGCAAAGCATCCGGGGAAGATCCTGGGAAGGGGCAGTGGTTTTGGCTCAAAGTGCTTTCACTTGGCTTCGAATTCGGCCCGGCCGTGTTAATGCAGACTTCAAATCCGGGTGTCGTGGGCCCAGTTGCTGAGGGAGTTGCTGTACTCGTCCAGCTTCCACCGGAGCCATTCGATGTTTGTGCTTTGTCTTCTGCAGCCTCGACAAAGCTGAAGAAGCTGTTGACCGTTGACGTTGCTGAGGAAAGTGTCAACCTCAGCCACGTTCCATACCGGCAAAGCAAGCTCAAAAAGAAGACGCGAGCTCCGGCAAAACAACACTAAACGCCTGAAGTGCCAACGCAGGCAACCCTCTGCACGCGACGACCCAACATTGTGCCAGGAAGCCGTGTGAACGCCTCGGTTACGAAACCTTTCCAAGGCCTGCAGTTGTTTGCGCATTTGCCAGGAAGCTGTTGAGCAGCATCGGTGCTCTTGACGGCACGAATCCGAGTTTCAGCATGTTTCAACAGGAAGGGCTTTGTGATGTATGCAGCCGAAGGTCTGCCAGCAACTCCCTCTGCCTGCCGTTCACGTCAACCTGTGGGCATGTCACGTGTTTCCACTGGCCTGACATGCCACAACAACACGAAGCAAGACGCGCAATCAAACATGCTCTAGACAACCACATCGCCATTGTTCGCCGATCACCTTAAGTTTGAAACTAGGAAGCCTAGAAACAGGCCATGGAACCATGGTCTTTTCAGGGACCGAACCCGAAGTACTGCCCCAACTGCGACGTTCTTCTTGGCATGCCCACTGTAACCACCTCCGAATCAGTCTCCCGAATCCTGAGAAACACCAAGCGCCAAAAGCCCGTGAGACCCTGCCTTGGACTGAAATAGGTGCGTGCGCAAGTCCTTTGTGGCAGGGTCCTGCTGCGCCTGGAGCACATGCAGAATGAGAGCTTCTTCTTGATGCTCCTCAAGTTGCAGGCCTGCAATTCTGCAGAATCTGTGCTGTTGCGGCCGATCCGGGCCATCTGATCGGTGTATTGCCCCTCAACGCAGTGTTGCAAAAAATCGTCCAGGGCATGGTTCTTGTACGTCAGCACGAGCACCCTGGACTTCTTCATCAGCATTTCCAGCAGCTTGTAACCAATGAATGTCTTGCCTGTACCTGCCGGAAGCTGCATGATCCGCCGGCTACAGAAGTAGTTGCACCGCTTACGCCCATGTCGCACGCTCAATTTGTAACATGATGCCATGGATTCCCCTCACTTTCCGAGTCCGTGGGCCTGGCGGCCCTTGGATCAGGGACACGCGGCAGTGCAAGGCATGATGCGCCGCCCGCAGCTGACCTCAAACATGTTTTGAGTGTAGTGAGTGTCGTGAGTCTAGTGAGTGTAGTGAGTGATGCACTGGCATCTCCAAGCCGAGGAGGTCCCTTGCCGAGTGCCGCCAGGCGGCTCTGGTCCCAGGTGGTCCCCGGCGTCGAGGTCGCTTCACGTGCGGCCGTGATGGCATCCTCCAGTTCCAGACAAAGCTGCTGAACTGTGCCGCCTCAAGGGCAATGGCACACACTGCAAGCCATCAGACACACAACGGCAGGGAGAGGCCGCATATTTGCTTACTTAAGTCTTAAGTCATCCTTAAAGGTAATTACTTCTCACTGTCTGCTCCACATCTTGCAAGCACCTCTCTCCGCTTAAGACGCTAAGTTACGCACGGAGTGGCAGGACCCGGTATCGAAGTTCTTTGGACGGCTCTGTCTGGATGACCTTGTCAGTGAGGGCACTCAAAGGAAGGGACTCGACTTTGAAGAGGGCTAGCTTTTTAACTTCCAAGAAGGGGGAACTAAGAAGTACAATCTGAGGATCTGTCAGAAGGGTGTCGCTTCTCCTGCAGCATTCCCCTGTGAAAACCTTGACTCGCTCCAAGTTGCGCACGCTACCTGTGTTCACTGCTTGCCAGGAATCGGATTCATTTTTGAAGCACCAAGGGGTCTTACTTCATTCTGCGGAGGGGGGGGGGGGAGGCTGCGACTGAATCATGCTGGGAGTTTGAGTGCGCAGCTGTCTGATTCCATGCCTATGCTGGGGCTCGTCTGTAGATCTGTAGCCAAGACAGTGGGCTGCAAGAGACAGCTATCGCCTTGACTCTTGACATTGATGCGACGATCTCGTCATCATAAGCCAGACTTTGTCAAGTGCAAGGTTATCCCAAGTCAGTCATATGCTTAGGCCCAGG
Organism: Symbiodinium natans; assembly: GCA_905221605.1. Taxonomy (NCBI): domain Eukaryota; class Dinophyceae; order Suessiales; family Symbiodiniaceae; genus Symbiodinium; species Symbiodinium natans. Next base: position 271,442 of record CAJNDS010002761.1, on the reverse strand, counting down.
CAACGTCACAGCAAAATGGCACATGGATGTCATTCCCAGCGTGGACCACATTCACAATGCCAGGCTCGGCTTCATCGTCGATTTCTTCACCTGGCAACTGAGCATGTATTTCGTGGAGTCTGTCAGAAAAGTAGCGCCCATGATTTTGCAGGGTGCAGGACCATGTGGACACGGTGGAACTTGGCAACTCACAGGCTAAAACGTGTAGGTGTGAACAGTGTGAACACTTGCAAGTGAAACGGCGAGAAAAGAAATCCCTCCAAAGGAATCGTGCAAGGCGTTTGTATTTCGAAAGTGAACTGATGCGTTGCCTCTTCTAGCTGAGTTGCAGCCAAAGGAATTGGCTGGATGGCAAGCTGTTCCCTCTCCATGTTGCCCATGTGAAACTACCAGAATCTGGTGACCAGCTTGGTTTCGAATGCGAAACTTCTTGGTCAGCTCGTTCCAGCGAATATCGAAGAGCTGCCTACCGGAAGGACACGCGATTCTCGTCTCTGAGGGTAAAAGCGTCACAGCGCGCATCTCGGTCGGAGTGGAAATACCCACAACCTGGTAAGAGCTCTCCGACTGTAAATCCGGAGCAGAAAACACCAGCTTCCTATCAACAGAATCCGCGGCACACAAGCTCGATGGACGCCTTTCTGTGGTCTCACAATGCACAAGCTCCTCCAGAAAAGGCAAGCCCTCCACCTCCGTCGCCTGCAGTCTTCGCAGTATCGGCTCGAATGATCGGAAATATGTGGGAGATGCAATCAAGGTCAGCCTTCTGGCACCCCACAAGTGTGCCAGCTGTTTAGCTTCCACGGATGCCTGTGATGAACCTCTTGCATCCACGTAGAAATCGAGGGCCAGTGTCCCGTTTGATCTTCCCAACTCGCGACGGGCAGCCAGCATCCAGATTGGACTGTCAAAATCCTCATCGCAGATGCAAGCCACCAAATTCCCATTCATGAAGCACTTGGTGGCTCGAAAGTTCCACTGCGCACGCGTGAGCAAGGGCTCGATTTGGAGGACTGCCTTGATCCGGCTGTCCACAACACCTACAGGGACCTACAGCGCAACCATGGTCAGCCTTACGCGCATACTGAAACGTTGCACATCGACAGGGGGATCTTCGGAAACTACCGTTGGCTACAGCATTGCTCCGCAGGACGTTGCTTCCTATGTTTTTGGGAGTCTTGGCAGTGTCTAGAGACAGGCTGCAAAACAGGCCCCCAGGCAAGGGTATTGCTCTGAAGGGGTTTCGAAGAAGCATGTTGTCACATGATCTGAAGAGACGATGGCTCACATGGCCGTGTGGTTATCGGGGGTTGACTGGGATTGACCTGAACAGTGGTCCTTTGGGGTCTCTTCTTGATGTTTGTTCCTGATGGCTGAACAAACACACACACACACACACACACAAACACACAAACACACCAACACACCAACACACCAACACCAACACCAAGACCCACACCCACACCCCCACCCCCACACCCGCACCCCCACACCAACACCGAGACCAACACCCACACGCCCACACGCCCACACGCCCACACGCCCACACCATTTCGCGAGAACGTTGCGCGAACCCGTGCCTTCGACGCTGTGCCCCACAGTGAAGCCCTTGAGCGTGGCCCGGAAGGCATTTCCATCCCTCCGAGCCGTCTCTGCATCCTTGCCCTGGTCGCGCACATCTGCCAGCGAGCCGCGGATGGCTGCTGTGCAATCCTGGCGTACCAACTTTGGAGGTCGGGACAGAGCCTGCTTAGGCTTAAATTGCTTCAAAGCTGATCTAAGCTGGTTCTGTCCTCCCGAAGAAGGCGGAAGTACGTGTCCAAGTAGTTTCCGAGGGACTTGTAGCTCCCGATCTGCCGTACCACTGGCAAGGCGCGTGATGTCGCGTTGCGCCGTCGACCGTCGGGCAAGATCCGCATCTTCTGCTGCCGAAGCTCCGTCGAAGATGGGACCAAAGGCATGGAATACCACGACGCATCAGTGACATCAGCCCGGCCAGAGCTCAGGACTGTGGATGCCGAGGATAGCAGGTCCAAGAGCTGTGACGTCCGCACCCCATTGGAAAATTCCAAAGACTCAGGAGGCTTTTCGCACAAGAATCTGCAGGCAGGCAACGCCGACTCGAAGCTGCTTGGTTGGACCTTCATCAAGTGCTGCAGGAAAGGCCAAACGTTTTGCGACATCTCCGGTGGCCGCTCAGGGGACCGGATGGCCGATATCAAGGCACATCGCTCGCCAAGCAAGCGTGAAGCCGCCAGAATCTGGAAAATTCGCGGGGCTTGTGGGGACTGCCACACGTGGTTTGCCATTTCAAGCAGCAACCCCACGATGCGCTCGAGTGTCCAACCAGCATCTTGTGCGATGGCGCCCCGAACTTCCACGCTTGCTCCATCATTCACGCTGCTGTTTGCCAGAACCAACTTTGCTGTCCAAGGACACAAGGGAATCACGAGCACTGTCTCTACGAAGCGAAAGTCTTGCAAGGTGTTGAACACGTTCTGGTCCACGACGTGGAGCCTAGATTCAAACCTGACTACATCTACGAGATCTTTGAAGCAACTGAATTCTGAGCTGTCGCGGTCCAGGTTTGTCCCAGTCGTCGTTGGAAGCATGTTAGAGCTCACCCGCCGACGCTTTTCTTTCGGTTCGGGAGCTATTCCAGCACATGTCAACTCACTGACCGGCACCCTGCGCTGAATCTCTGCAAGTTCCATCAGGGCCCAATCGCAGACAAGGCCTGCCTCTGTCTGGGCAGTAGCTATGTCGTGCAGCGTTGCGCGTGCCTCTCTTGCCTCTGGGTGCACTGCCGATTGATCTCTGGTGGAATGCCGACAATGGCTCTGAATGAATTTGGCTGTGCCTCGGCACAGCGTGTGCACGTTAGTCGAAACACGCACCTCGCAGCCTGTTTGGCTGTCTTGTTCACGCTGGAACTCCTTCAGAACCCAAAGGCGTCGGTTGTTCAATGATCGCATTTTGCCACGGAGTTTGCACACCTCCAGCTGTAGCCTGGGATCGACTGCTGGGTTGACCCTCCCTCGTCGGAAATCGCCCAGCAGCTTGGCCAAACTCAGTCCGTTTTTAAACTGCTCACTAACGCGGGCATGGGTAAAAAACACGTCCTTCACGGGCTGCTGCTCAACTCGGGAAGGCGCCTTTGCGCGCAAGTCAACATGCTCGCGCATGACTTGCTCCGCATAGGCACGCTCTGCACAGAATGCCCGCTTTTGTTTGGGCAGTTCTGCGGAGGACTGCGCATCATGAGATGCATGGGCACGCTGCGCCTCAGGGGTACCAGTGCCCATGGAGATGTCGGCTGCCTTCGAGGGCTCCGGAATGTCGGAAAGGGCCGACCACTGTGGGTGCATGGCGCTTGCAAGCAGGTCCTGAGAGCACCCACATAACTCTATCACATGTCAATTCTACCCTCGAATTAAGTGCAATCTCACTTGTCAGACGATGCTTCGCCCAAACCACAAGGGGAGCCCGCCGACCTTCGGAGCCAAGGCTCCGAAACTGCCCGCCAAGCAGCCAAGCAAGACTCTGCCTGCAGCGCACGTGAGTTTGGAGTTTGGCTATCGCGCCCCTCGACTGCGGCTACTGCAAACCCTTCTCCCCAGGCCTATGCTGCACATCCTCATTGGCTCCAGGCTGCTCGATGGAGAGCCACAGGCCCAACACTTGTTTGAAACACAGCTTTGGCACGAGAATGCCGAGGACTTTTGGCGACTAACGTCGGAGGGCGTGTGGCATGTGAGCTAAGGACTGAAGCTTCGGTGTCGTCAAGCTTTGGGAGGGTCCCTGGTGGTCCCCCCCATGCCAACTTTTGGGCACAAGGCCGCATCGTTGGGAACTGAAGGAATCTTTCCGCGGAACCACATTCCCTCAACCTTCCTGACTGGCCAACTGGTTCAATCGGCCTGGAACCTCGCCATCTGCAGCTTCTCGCTGTGCTTGGCTGAGTCGGACATCGCCAGCCTGCATCGGTGCGGCCCCGCTCTGCCGCAGTGCTTGGTGCTGCATGCTCACTTTCTATGTAGTGCTCGTGCTACTGAACCGTGATGTAATGAACGGGATCCGAATCCCTTTGTCCCTGCCAGTTCCGTGCGCAACCTCCTTGGTCCCTGGGAAAATGCGAGTCACGAATCCGAAAAGGGGCTGCGAAACGCTCCCGAGCAAACTCCACAGGCTCTGGCTCGACATTTCGATGTTTCTGTCGGCTCGAAGCACAGGCACGAAAAGGGGGTCTTGCACACATGCTGGTAAATCTTGAAGAGTTGCCCTTCGACTTGACCTTGTACACTGGGTGATGTGCAAAACTGTAGATGAAGGATCTTGACAGTGACCGGCCTCCAAGCTTGCATCTGCTCCAGTGCTTCCAACTTTCTCTGAGTCTTTGCTGAGAAGCGAAGGACTTCCACCTCAGCCGGGGGAGCGATTTGACCACAGCAGGTGGGACTGTGTGAAGACTGAGGCAAAGAATGTAGAGCTTTTTGCCACCTGAATAGCAGTTTAGAGTTTAGGGTTTAGGGTTGCTGGCCAGCTGCTGCGGCAGCGGTCTCTTTCCCACCTGGACCTCTGGATTCCTTTAGCCAGCAGCGCACAGCGTCGCCGGCTTTGATCTCTAGGCCGCCATGCTTGGTCACCCGATCCAAGAAGAAGTGGATGTCCTGGGCTTGGGCTAGCGTTCAGTTTCCGAGTATTAATGTGGTTCGCAACAAAGGGAGATGTGGCCTCTGTTTGCTCAATGATCAAAAGCAGTTCGTAATTCGTAATGATGCAGGATGTTGCCGGGACAGAATGAGAAACTAGTCCAGATAATCCCCTAAACCCTAAACCCTAAACCCTTTTGCCTAAACCCTAAACCCTAAACCCTAAACCCTAAACCCTAAACCCTAAACCCTAAACCCTAAACCCTAAACCCTAAACCCTAAACCCTACTGAAGCCTGGAAGCCTCCAGCCTTCAAGGCTGCGGCCCGAGGATCTGGAGCTCTACATCTTTAAGAGTTGAAGCTTGGGATGTTCCCCCCTTTGACTACCAGTCCTTAATGGGGATTTCATCGGGGGTACTAGAATCCCTATTCAGGAACATCCCGTTGAAGCCTTCAAGGTGATGGAAGCTGGGGTAGGTTTGGGGGCCCTATAAATCGCAAATTTTACTGGCTTAGCAATGATGATGTTGGGGAGAAACGGGAAAAATATGTCCGAACCTACCCCTGCAAGGAGGGGAGGAACGAGGCGCAAGAAGTGGGATGGCTGGATGCGGCCACGTGGCGGTTTTTCGGCCATCCACCTGAATGAAGCCGTAGTGATCTTAGCGAGTCAGACCATCTGTCAGATCAAAAAAAAGTACTGCGAAGCACAGGACATGCAACGACTGCAACCATCACCTGCACTACAAGAGAGACAAGCGTAGTCAACCACAAGAAAGGGATACCTAGCCGCATAGACATGAGGCTGTGTTGGATATGAAGTCGACGACCATAACAATCCACCCCCGAAGTGGGAAGTTTGAAGATACACCCCGGAACTGGAATGAACTGCAGCTGTGCAACTCTTCACAGCTGCGACTTTGCCCACGAATGTTCTCTCATCGCATTTTGACATCGCTTGGGTCTGGTTATAAAGATGGATCAGCTCTGCTTGCGAGCGTGCCTGGCATGTTCCAGGTGCTGCAGGCAGGTCTGGTCCCCTTGAAGAGGCACTCGGGCCAAAAAAAGCCTTCATCATGAACACATGCAAGCAGCAGGCCTGCAGGTCATGCCAGCGATTGTTCAATCTTGCCCTGCTGTAATACTTTACCTCCAGCACCAGGTCTAGGGCTAGGGATGAGCATCTCGTGCGGTAGCTGGGAAGTCAACAAGCCGCTCCCCTCTCGAGAATACTGGAAATTTCAGCTTTTCTGCAACAATCTCTAGGGCTCTGCAAAAGAGGCGGGGAGACGAGCCCCCCGTGATGCGAAGACTGCCGCGAAACATCGCTAACTGCCCTGGAAGGGTTTTCGGGGTCATTGGGAAGCCCGGCAAAAACCACGCAGACCCAGCAAGCCCATGAAATACGAGAGTCACGAGCATGTCCAAGCTAAACGCGAGATTTGAGCTCAAGAGCAGCTTGTGAGGGCTCAAGGATTTTCTTCGCCGGCTTATGGACCCGCCCTGGCGGTCACAGCTGGGGTGGCCCTGCTGGCCTGCTCCTATCTCGAGCCTCACGCACCCAGAGGACGCTCGACCCCTCTCCTGCGACCCTGCGCATCACGAGGGTACCCTTTATCGCGGTGTCACTGAAATGGTTGGCCTCTTCCCCCCTGTTGTACGTAAGCTGCTGCACATCTTGTTAACATATGAGAGCGTGCAAGAGAGAGACAGAGAGAGAACAAACAAAAACAAACAAAGAGAGAGGAAGGAAGGCTGTATACTGCATACGCGGAAGTGTACATGACCTAGCTATGTTTAGGTGGACTATGGGCTCACGAGCAATAGTTCGTTTTCTTTGCTGCAGGCATCTCCTCCAGGGTCAGCGCTCAAAGGCCTCCACCCAAAAACAGCAGACATCCTCTCTGTCTCGACTGCAAGAGGGCGAAGTCGGTGGAGCCACCTCCACCTGGCCTCGCCGGATAAGAGAATCAGGGACCCCGGCTGCAGCTGAACCAGGGTGGGCGGTCTGTCTGGCTCTGCTTCTGGGACAAGCTCCAAGTCGCCTCTGGCGCAAAGGGTCAGGATCATGGTAACGTCCCCATTTGCCGGCAGGTCCTTGTGATATGGAAAGCCGGGTCGTATAGCTGGGCCTTCCGCGGGTGACGGTGCTCCTTGTGGTCTATAGTGATTCAGAGTCAGCCGCCACTTGCCTGTCACGGAAACCAGAGGATTGAGGGCTGCGACTTTGGTGTGAATAAACTCTCGCGCAAACGGCGGCAAGGATTGCAAGCTGCCCTTGGAGAAATACATAAGCTCATGCCCTTCGTCCCCATACTTCGGGAAATAGGCGCTGCTCAATTCTGCCGAGTTGGGCCCAAGCTGTAGCCGAAGTGGGACATAGTATTCTTCGCTCGGGAGGTTGTGCGCATGCGATTTGACGCTGGCAGGCTGTGGAATGTGCGCCTTCTCCCTGTCTCTCTGCATTATGCTGCATTTCTTCCGGGCAGAGGCAAAGGTGTCCGAAACGCACGTTGCTAGTGCATCATGCTCGGACGGCAAGATGAAGGACTCGAAGACATGTAGCCCATCTGGGGTCGTCGATGTTCCGGATGGAAGGCTGCACCTACACCTTGCAAGCCCCATGCGCATGGCGCTGGGCAGCCAGGGATAGCCATGCATCGTGACTGGAGCCGTGATGGCAAGCTGTTGAACCGCAATCACTCAATCGCTCAGACGTCGCGAACACTACATAAACGAAGCCACACGCGTGAGCCCCGAAGGATCGCGACATGTGTCTTTCCGAGCACACAACATAGTCTGTCACAGTCTGTTCCAGGCTGGATCTGGGAGCAAAACACGATTTCTCTGTGAGAATTCATACTTCAAGGAATTATTGCACTGCGCGCCTGAGATTGTCACAATCACGGATGTAGTCCAATTTCAATGTGTGGCATCAGCCAGGCTATGACCGGAACTCCAATTCGGAGTCCAATTCGGAGTGTCCCAGCGCGCAGGGTCACTTGGCCGTCTCCTTGCCAAAAAGCCGCCTTTGCTGAGTCTAGGAAGCAGCTTACGGTGGATGTACCAGCACTAGCACCATGAACCCGGCTTAGAGGCTTAGATTCAGATGATTGGCCGGCCATGTTTGGCAATGCATTCCGGCACCCAGACTGTATCTGAACTTTGCAGCTGCCCTGGCTTCAAGCAGCCAGTTTGGCTGAGGCGACGAGCTCCAGGCTCTGGACGTTAAATGTCGTCCAAGAGGCATGCACCATGGCACGCTTCCAAGAGCCCTTCGCCCATCACACTCAACCGCCCAAATGGGCAAACAGTCTTTAATGATTACATGGGATGCATTGCGTCCCGTCTTGCAGGCCCTCGTGTGTGACAGCGCTCCAGAAACTGTCAGAATCTATGGCCGGTTCTGAAGTTATTGGGGTATGCCATGAAAGCCATGCCCATTTCCCTTGGTGGCGAGTGCCCTTGACCCGTTACACACGTGGCCTTCTGTCAAACAAAAGCGGGGCTCAGTTCTTCAAGCAGCCACTGCGGTGTCCTGGCATGTGTGCTCTCAGTCAGTCTATGATCAGGATGCATATGCCATGAGTGTTAGCACGGCGTAGCATAAGCACGGCACAGCACAAATTCCACCATCCATTGTCAGAAGCGGCGAATCAACAACCGACAGGCTGAGCAAGCGGAGCTCTCCTCAAAACATCGGCGCCAACTGACCCTTAAAGTCCAAGAAGTTCACGCCGATGCTAGTCGGGGCGGCATATCGACGCCACCTGAGTCAACCATCTGTGCATGTAGGTAAGTAAAGCCAACACAGTCTAGTGTTGAGATGTTCCCCCTTATACTAACAGTCCTTGATAGGGACCATAGTACATAATACCCCCTCTTATCATTCCTATTAAGGAACTGTTAGAAAAAGGGCGGCAACATCCCAAGTCTGGTGCACTAAGTCTCCAGCAGCAGATCCCACTGCTCGCCAGGAGGTAGAGGCACCCCCTGGACTGCAAAGCAGCGTCGGAGGTCTGACTGTGTGAAGCCTAGGCAAGGCTTCTCAGTTCCCAGGCAAGAAAAAGAACACAAGCACTGCAAGAATGTTTATATGTATATATATATATGTATATATGTCTATATATATATATAGAGGCACACATATATATAGATATAGATATATAGATATGCATGTATCACATGTGTAAGATATAAGTATCAACCGAAGCACTGTCGGTGCCAGGTCCGATTGCTCCGAAGACGTCGTGCAGCCCACAGATCCTGAGCACTGCTCTTCCAGGTGAGCGCTGTCGGAGATTGTAAAAGGGTTAGCCCACATGAGGCCATCCCATTTTCCTACCATGCCTGTATGCTTAGATGCTTATAGGCTTAGATGGCGTTAGATGCCTTGTTGGAGCCAAGGATCTCTTGGGATAGCACAGTGGCAAGCTCTCGACGATCCAAGTCCAGTTCTTCTGCAGCCTCTGCACTGGCACATATTCGCACAACGTCAGAAGACACGTCCGCCGGGTTTCCCAGGCTGAAGGCAAATTACTCCCCAGGTCGGACCTCCAATGTGGTGCCCAGGAGACGGTAAAGGCTGTGCCTCGGAACAATCGCATTTTGATTCCGAAACTTCGCTCGCGAACCTGGTAGGAGATAACTGGCTGCCGGAGTGCTTTGCGCTCGAAGTCAACGGGTAGCCTGGGCTGTTTCTAAGTATAAGTACTGAGTACTGCTCGCTTTCGGCACAGTCTCTTGGAAAAGGGCAATCCTTGTCTCCTTGTTGTCTACTCAATCCAGTGCCAGAGCTCGGCTATTTTCATCCAAAGTGCTCACCTCTGGTCGGTCCCCTTCCACGTGGCGGCATTGGAATTGGGTCCTAAACGCAGTCCATGTCATGCAGGTCCGTTCCCGTCCAGCGACCCAATGTATGCGCGGTTAGGACTGTAATACTTTTCAGGCATTGCAAAACAACTGGGCTGGCATGCAGCATCTCCTGCAGACGGGGCATGTCACAGTCGGACAGCCAGCAGCATCTTCGTCACGCTGGGCGCGCGTGCCGCAGGTTGGGCAAGGCTCGGACTTGCGCAGCCTGGGTGGCACAATGCTCGGAAACTCGTCAGCTTTCGGGCACCCAACAGAACCTTCAACTGGCAGCGGTGGAAGGCATCGGCTCAGCAAGGCATGGCAAAGTGCGCTACGAAAAGCGTCGTGCAATGAGTCTGTAACTCCGGAACAACCAACACCTTGTACTTGTAGTTCATCGGCACACAACTTGTCATGTAAGGAATCCGAAGATGTTTGGTTGGTTGGTTGGATTGATTCATGCAGGAAACGTCTTTAGAATCCTCAGCAGAGTAGTCGTAATCGTCAAGAAGAGTCCCCGCCAGGGCACAGGTACAACACTGAGGCAGCCTCCGCATCATTGGAGCAGTCCATGACAGCCTGATCAGCCAAGGGCTGGGAGAAAGATCTCAGAGCCCCAGCAACTTTTCACCCCACCCCACCTTGCAACCCTCACCATTGAAGGGCAGACAGAGCATGGCAATGTCGCGCAAGTCCAGGCTCTCCGGAAGCAGTAGAGAGCCTGGAGCCACCAGGTCTTCTGTTAGTAGGGCTTGTTCACGTTAAAAAACCCTACACCCTAAATGGTTTTTTTTAAACGTTAAAACACCTTAAATCCTAACCCTCGAGCGGGCCATGGCCTCGTACCGAGTGTTGATGGAAGATCTTTCGGCGCAGATGGAGGTCGCTGACCAGGGAAGTGTAGCTGGCATACTTCGCCGTGAAGCCGAAACCTTCGGACGCGGATCCCTACTTGGAGGTTCATGGTATGTTTATTAATTTATTAACCAGTTAGAACTGTACTTATAACCCACTTATCAGCCCCTTAAGTGCCCTTATATGGTTACAAGTACAGTTATCATTGGTTAATAAGTACCATGAACCTCCAAGTACTTTAGGCAGATGCATAAAGTCACGGCCGACTCCGAGGCCAGCATCTTGCCAAGTCACCTGCCATGAACCGGCGGATGTCTCGTAGTGTGATGTAGCCATTCCGCATCAGATCCTGCAGCTTTGTTCCCCCCCAAAGACTGGACACGCCACTTCTTGTAGCACTACATTTCTCGTGTTCGGTGGCATCCCGCGGTCCAGCTCATTGAAGATCTCCTCCACTGTGCAGCAACTGGGCAGCAAAGCCTTTGCATCCTCCACCTGTCATGCGTGGCAGGGTCTTATGCTCGGCCGGACCCAAAAACAGCTCACTGCATCCAGCTGCTCTGACAAAACGAGTACTTGCATTGCGTATGTAGCCACCATCCAGTCCAGCTTGGCTTGACGCGCCATCACCACAAGTGTCCTTGGCTCCAAAGCCGTGCAGGACATCTGACTGGTAAGGGCCATGGCTGTGCATCATTCGGGGGCGATTGCATGCAAGCGGCTGTTGCAAAGCGCGCTGTTCCTGAGCCAACTCAAACTTGCGCGAACAGCTGACAAGCAGCCATGTTGAGCCTTCGGAAGTGCGCCCACATGGTGAAGAGCGGTCATGCGTTCATCACACAAGTGCATGAGCAATGAGATCTGCTGGCCATGCGAAAGAATCCTAAAAAGGCCCAGCGGCGTGCGAGTCCAGGAAGTGTAGAGAACGGCGAGGAAATGGAGATCCCAAGGATGGAGATGCACCGGGAGATGCTGCAGACGAAAGGCCTCGGCCTCGTGGACAGCTGAGAAATATATGCTGGGATGCCTACCTATACTCTTCCATGATTATACTGCTTTAGGGCGCCATAGACACACTTTCCACGTCCAAGGAAGCATTGTCATGCAAGCACATGCGCCTGCAGAGAGGGGTCGTGGGGAGTAGGACCTCACCTGGGCGTTCACATGTTGGCACGTGCTGTTACATGCCCATGGTGAGTTGGGCTTGGAAAAGTCGCTTCCGAGCCACAGCTGCAGGCGACGACACGTAGGTGTCCGCAAGGCTCCTTTCAAAGGACAGGCCAGGGTCCTGGGTCGACAGCTCCGAGAGATAGTGCCGCCGAGCTGGGGAGGGTGACCAGGTATCCCAGTCTTTTGATCCGCTGTGCCGTGGGGGTCGTGAGTCCGGCAGCAAGTAGTCTGGCAGCGGCGTCACTGGGCTCATGGGACTCACAGGCTCCAAGAATCGACTGCCGCGCAGTGTGGGCGACATAGCTCTGGGCGACGTAGCTCTGGGCGACATAGCTCTGGGTGAGGCCGGCCGGATGCGCCCCGAAGGGCTGGTCTCGCGGTAGCTCTCGAAGGAAAGGCGCGTTGGGCTGGCAGAGCGGTAGAGGTAGCTGTCAGTCAGCGGGCTTCGGTCCATGCGATCGGCCCAAGTGTAATACTGGGTTGCTGTTGGTAGCGGCATGTCTAGCAGCCGACCCAGGTGGTCGGCTGGAAAAAAGGCCGCATCCTTAGCATGACATGATATGCTGGCCTCGACAGACATCCTTGTGACTGCTTCAAACTCAACTTAAGAAGCCTTCGAGACTGCTATCATGCGCAGACCATGCATGTCAGAGCTTGGCTTCTTGTTGCCCAGTGAGAAGCTACCCTTGAACCCGTAGACAAAGCGCTAAACCCGTTTTCTTGCATCCCTAAACCCTAAACATCCCTAAACCCTTAAACCCTAAACCCTATAAGAGCCTTGATGTGAGGCCCAGGGCTCCGTTGGATTGATGCGCTTCATCAAGGCTTCGCACAGCATCGGCTCCAGTGGGCGGGTGTAGCCCGCCACGCCCTGCGTGAGGACGTGGCGAACTCCCATAGCCGACAGGAGGCCACCCATGCCTGGTTTAGGGTTTAGGGTTTGGTGTTTAGGCACGCGAGAGCGCGAGGATTCTACTACTATCGTGCAGCAGCTGATCAGGCTGAAGAGTAGGATGTGTCATGGTGCTTGTGACCTGCTGGTTCCTCTTGTCACAGGCTTTCATGGGCTTCATGGGCTTAAACCCCAAAGCCATCGAGACTATCTTCGTCCCAGGCACCTGCACAGAAGCCTTCCTCCATGTCAAGGAACTTCACGATGTTAATCCCGGAGATGGCCACCTGAGAGCCACGCGAACATGAAATCCGACCTCGGATCCTTCGGTTGTGCGCTTCTTCTTTTCAGGGTTCTGGAAAAAAAAACGACTCGGGGTGCGGCCTGCCGCATGCGCTTCTGATGAAAGCGCAGGCGGCTCATGAAGTCCAACTCCAAGAGGAAGAGCCTTGGGCTAAGTCCGGTGCAGAACCCGCCCCACTCTCGCCCCCATCAGCATTGGATTGTTTCAGGCCAGCCACTGGCACAGTCGATATGCCACCTCGTGCTTCAGCGGTCGTTCGTAGGAGAGGTACGGCAAAAACGTGCGGGAAATAGCAAGCTCCTGGACACAAGCGCCCGCAATCACCTGACAGCCGACCTTCTGAACTAGGCTGTCCTTCAAGTAAGCCCCAGAACGGAAGTTTGGAGTCGTCATTCGGATAAAGTCCTGTCGATGAAGAGTGGCACATGGAACATGGATACAACTTTCAGAGCTTGCTGCCACCATAATCTCTACAGCATGCTACGACCTTGCCTCTGGGAAGATGTCGAGGGAGCCAGCTCGAAGCCTGATGGCAGACAAGACGTCCTCCAGTCTGTAGCCTGCCGTCCAGGAATCAAGAAGGTGCGCCGCCAGTGCTTTTGTAACTTAGTAGCATCCCACCAGCAACGGTCAGTAGATGGGCGTGAGCAGAGTCTCAGAGCAAGCAGCCCCCGCCTGCAACCGGGTGCGGTTGCGAGGAAAGCCACAGATGGAGATCGCTGGCGCTCATCCATCCTGTCGAGCCACAACCTGCCCTTCAACCCCAAGCCTCCCCTGAAACCCCAAGCCTCACCCCCCTCCAACCCTAAACCCTAAAGCCTAAACCCTAAACCCTAAACCCTAAACCCTAAACCCCCTTCCCCAAGGACTCCTTTGACGCTGGGCCCCTGGATCTCTTGGAAGCAGGCCCTGGGCTTGAAATCTGGCAGCTCGCCTTGGGCGCTCACGAATGCTCAAGGACTTTATGTCTCAGGCTTCTTGTTCTTCTTCTTCTTCTTCTTCTTCTGCTTTTGCTTCAACAAAGAACGGTGGGTTTCTTGTGGTACCAGTAATCGCACTTTTCTTGCATGTCGGAGTGCAATGATGGTGAGGGCTTTTTGTCATCGTGGTGTCTGGTTTCTGCGGAAGCACAGGCCGTTTCTGCTTTGCCACCATGCGCGACAGTTCGGGCTTAGATGCAATCGACATCCTTTCTCTTTCAAATGGGCTCACAAGTGTGAACCCTAGTTCTGGCCTTCCTGAATTATTGATTTTGGCGGGTCTTATCATCTGGAATGCTGCGCCGCATTGGCTGCTGAACTGCTTGAGGAGTCTTGCTACTCACTGGCTCTCTCGGGCCCACCCTCTTCCATGGCATTGCTTTCGTCAGGGCAATGTTCGGCAAGTCCTATTCTTGCGAAATCTCTTTGGGGGGTTTCGATCATGAGGGACCCTCATATAGACCCCCCCCAAATAGTAGGATCCCCTAAAAAATTGGGACCCCAATAAGGTAATTACCCCAAATATCGTAAACCCCCTTTGAGAGCCTGACACAACTTGACCCGCGCATCCTCGGTGTCAAGCTCGGCCTCTGCCGCAGCACGGAGAAGAGAGAGCAGTGCCACCTTCCAGTGGTGCTCAGTGACCCTCGGAGACTCGTGTGATGGATCCTAGAGTTGTAGAGGGCTGCAATATGTTGCAGGATGGATCCTAGAGGCCTAGAGGGTTGCAACATGTTGCAGTACTTCTTTAAATAGAAGAAGGCTCAGTGAATTTTGACGAAGCGTGTCGGGGGTGTGAGCTGCAGAGTGCCCCTTGGCCCAAGAGGCCAGCCTTCTGCTCTGCATCCAGCCCAGCGTACCTGCAAGAAGGATTACGTCGGGAAGAGAGGGGGGGGGGGGGGGGTGACAACTTTGCCAAGCTTTTGCCGCATAGTCAAGGTTATAAGGGGACGTTCGCCAGTTTAACAGCCTTGCTTCAACCAGCTCCTTGGCGCGACCACAACACGGCGTGTGGTAGTTACTCACTTTGTGCCTTGATGCTGCCATCTCAAGACACCCTCCACACCATCCCGGCCTGTCCATGGTCGCAGCCAAGGGAGTGTGCAAAGGCCCAACCAGCTTGACGAAGAAACAGCTGCGAAGCAATTGGAATACACAGGAATGCGCCAACTCGCACGTTTGCCACAACCTGCGTCACGTCTTGCAGCTCTCACTCTTCTGCTGGATTGAAGTTTTTTCTTGGTTCGGCATGGATCGCTCAGGATGGGCTTTTCCCTTCTTCCTTGCTTGGATTACGCATTGCTTGAAGGTAACTCCATGCTGTGAACGCAAGGATGTTCCCAGCAATTCCTAGTAGCATGACGAATTTCCACTTGCCACCAGGAAGAGTCTCTAGCCCCAAGCAGATGGAGATTGAGATCGTAGCGGCTTTGTTAAAGTTTCCCGCAAAGGCTGCGTGACTCGCCTTGGCCGGCGCAGCACAGATTACAACCATCTGGAAATCAAGCAAATGCTGTTTCTTCACGAATACTTCAGCTTCGTTCTTAAGAAACCCTGGCCGAAGCCAGCCGGGCATCTCGAACAAACGAGAAGGGTAATCTGGAGCATCTTTTGACGAATATGTGTTGAGGATTTGTTGTTGACTGAAGGTTATTTGGGGACGAGAATTGGGAAGAAGGATCCGGGGGGAGGTGGGGGGGTGGGATGTGGTCGAGGATTTCTGACTTACTTCCAGAGACTGCGCCTGTCAAATTCTCAAAGAACTCGTCTGATACCAGTACTCGAAGACTCAAAGAGATGTAAAGAAACAGGTGCTAAGTGGACGCCAGAGTTGCAGACAAAGACTGCACCACGGTGTACTGAATGAAGTTGTAGCCAGCAGAAACAATTCCTGATGCGATTACCAGGAAGATGGTGCCTGGACTGAGGACGTGAACTTTTTGATAGACCTGCAGCAAGACAACAGGCCAAGCAAAGCGAGACGGAGAACAATGAGAGTATGTATACTACATGGAACGCATAGAATAACAAATGTATACACACATACACACGCAGATGGACTTGTTCTTGTGTTCACATGCAGATATACACCCATATACGCAAAAAACCAAACCTAGCTGTCTAGGGAACCTATTTATACATTGGACTAGAGTTGGGGTCGATGTCTTCCCCAAGCCCTAAACCCCAAATCCTAAACCCGAAACCCTAAACCCTCCTTCCTGTGGGGGCTTAGAATGCTGTGCGCAGGACAGCCCATGGTTTTTGAAGAGCGGCGGCTGCACTCAGGGCTTAAAGGCTTAGGGTTTAGGGTTTAGGAAAGCAGCTTGGCAGTCTTGAGTGCGGGTGAAGTCAGGGACTCAACCCCCCTATAGACCCTAAACCGGATGTAATACCTAAACTCTGAACCCGAAGCCTTAATGTCTCAACCCCGAACCCTAACACCAAACGCTAAACCTTACGTACATACGTACATACGTACACATACCTACCTGCCTGCCTGCGTGCTTATCTACACACATACATACATATACATACATATATACCCACACATATATATATACACGTAATACTAGATGCAAATAGAGATCAGAATGGAAGACCTGGGCCCGGGCCTGGCCTCCCAGTCTGTGAGTACGCCGAAGTTGGGCCAATCCACCGGGTGTGAGGCATAGAGAGATGCTGGCAGCAGCGTTAAGGCGCAGGGCACAGCCATGTAAAAAATCCTTGGGGTCGGAAATGGCCGGTTTAAAGCCCTTGACTTTGGCGCTGCCAGAGGTTCCGAAGCACTAAGCTGAAGACAAGGGGCGTGTCTAAAGGATTCAGCGGCGGGTCCAACGTGCTCCCAAACGCCGATGCCAAGATCAAGGTCATGGCTGCAGCAACATCTCCGAGGGAGCACATCAAAACACCTTCAGCAATTTACTACCATCAAAAATCATCAACAAATATCAACAACAGCAATATACTTAAATATAATAGTACAACAATATCACAATATAAGCATATAGTAGTATAATACACTACTATGCGAATATGACAGATACTAATTCAACCATATAAAATATAAGCATGTAATATAGTTCTTAATGTAATCATTATCACAAGAGCGGCAGTGTTAGGGCTCATTGCACATGTCTTGGACAGTCTTGGGCAGTGCCAGAGGCTGCATTCAAGCCGCCGAGCATCAGGTGAGGCGCTGGTTCATGCCCAGAGGTTGCACTTTCGGCCAGCGCACTGACCGCAGCACAGGCAACACCAGCCACCATCAAGCTGACCTTAGCTGGCTTTGCTCTGAGCAAGACACCTCTCCGCCCTGTCGTGGCCATGCGCACGCTCAAATAGCAACGGTGCCTAAAGAACTCATGCCAAGGCACATCCAGCAGTCCAACCCGGCTCGCGGTCAAGAGGGCCGCATTGCTGCGCAGCTGCTGTAGCACCAGCGTCACCGGGAATACAGGAGCGAAATTACCAGGTTGAGGGACACAGGCAGCAACGACATGCTGAAGTTGTTCAACCCGATATTGACGGCTACGGCTGCGGAAAAGAGAAGGACCGCAAGTAGCTTCTCAGCTTTGAGAGCCCTGGGAAATGTAGCGGTAGGGCGAGAATACAGCAAGGCCATTCCCAAACCAAGGGACAAGAAAGCCACGACCGTTGGATGGCAGTCACCAAAAAGGCAGCTGGCATCCTCTCAAGTTTCAGCTCTCTTGAGACGGTCTCTTCGGAAAGCACGAGCTTCATGTAGAGGGCAAAGCTCGACTGCCCCGCGAAATATGTTGCAAGCATGCCTGCTCTTGTCTAAATCATCACAAGTGTCACAGGCCTTGCTCTTGGAACACTGACAAGAAGCAGTCTACTAAACAAGCGCCTTCCAGTTACACAATTATGTGGCCTGGCATGCGGTGTCCAGTCACTAGGAGCACTGCGCCGAGGAGGAATGCGCTTGTTGGAATAACAGCCTGCTCCTCTATCCTGGCAGCCGCAGGGAAACAATCTGCAACGCCCAACTCTAGTTACTCTACTTGCCTCGCCTTATCGTCTCATCTGCAGGGAATTTGTGTGGCCGAGGGGGCACCACCACAATGCTGGGGTCCTGGTGGCACGTCATGCCAAGCCACTGAAAGGTCACTCTTCCCAATTTTCACGGGGGCAGCACCTCAAATTAAATATGAAGTATAGGGTATGTATTTCTTGTATCCCCAAAAGGACACCCAATATGTACACTCACCAAAATTCAAAAGCAACCTTATATACACTCACCAATAACAGTAGTATAAACCCTACTTCATATGATATCATCAAACTGAAAGCCTTGTGAGCACTACGGATTTTCTGGCAGTGCTGACGCAATGGAGTCCTGGTCGTTGGGCGCCTTCTCCAAGTCAAACTGGAGCTGAAGGAGCTGAATACGCATCAGAGAAGCATCCTCAAAGGCTTCCACTTCTGCCGAGGACCAGGAGTGATCGCCTCAATCTCAACCGAAGGTTCCTTCCAACACCGTTCACCCTAGTGTTGTATGTGTCCCTCCACATTCCGAAAGATTCAGAAGCCAAACCGAAAATGAGCCCCCCCCCCCCCCCCGTACCACGAAGAGGCACGATCAGCCGCCACATGGCCACAAAGAAGTAGTAAGGCTCCAACTCGTGGCCTCCAAGGCCGCCAGGAGCCCCAAAAGCGATAAGCTTTTCTTACACACACACACACACACAGAGCATTAAACATCCCACTGCCGCCCACGCAAAGCTACAATGCTTGCTATGCTTGCTCTGCTGTCGACGTGAGGGGTCATAATCTCTCCTATGATATGTCGGCAGAGTGTTTACCGTTGCTGCTTCACTCCAAAGTTCCAGAAGAAACGAGGCCGGCCTGAGCAGGCATTTCCGTGGCTGAGGAGCCATGACTATACGGAATCAGAGCCCTTGCGAGGGCGGCATGCCGACGTGAGGGGCTTCAGTGTGGCATGCCTTCGACAGGGTTCGGTGCTAGAGCCAAGAGGTGCAAAAATCACGGATCCAACCATGCCCAGCACATGAATGCGTGGGGGAAACCCAAGCAGATGCCTAAGACGAAGGCTCAGAAACAAGCGCTGTACATAAGGCATAAGGCAATCTGAAGGTCCTTTCTTCTTTTAGGCCACTCGCCGTCGCAAGGGAGGCGACGGTTCCTGGAGTTCCTGGAGTTCCGGCGCCATTGCTTGTCGAGTCGGCCTTCGGCTCATGTATTCGAGCACCAAGCTCGCCTGGGCATTCCGAACCTGACGACCAGCTGAGCGGCGCCCAAACATGATCCTGCCCGAGTTCCGGGTAACCCGGGCACCAAGAGACCCATTGGGAGACGGCACCTGGAGCATCCTGGAGCGAAGCTGCGACCGTCGGCCACCCCAGGGGCTGGTCCAGGTGGTTTCGTTGGTTTCACGGTTCCAGTAGTAGACATGACCATCAACGGTGCGGCCCTGGCGGCTGGGATCTGCAGCATCCACTGCCACCCACATCGTCTGCAGCTTTGGCAGGCGCTTCGGGGGCCAGGGCCCTGGAAGCCCAAGGGTGTCTCGGGACTCGCGTTCCCGTTCCCACCAAGGACGCTCTCGGGGATGCTCAGGGGCGCTTGAACATCGCTCCTGGGCCATCCGCAGCAGCCGCACAATCCTGGGACCACATTTGGGGGTGGCTCAAGGCGAGCCTCTTGAACAGAGTAATGAGAAGCGAAAATTCACATCCACTACGGTATGTAGAAGGACCTGCAACGCTCAAAAATGGGAGGCAGCACTTTAGGGACATTTGGTGACTGTCGTGCAATCGGGCAAATCCAAAAGAATGAAAGCTCTGGTTGCTGTATTGGGTTTGCCCATGGAAGCCATCAGTGTAGTGAAACCAGAATCCAGCAACCGATAACCAAACAGCTTTGTGGTCACCGTGCTTGTACGATTGAAAACGAAAACCAAAACCACAGTCACTCACTGTTGTAAATATACTGTAAATTTAAATGCGCCGATGCAACCAGCTCGTGCACTCGGTTTTGACGCGTATAGCTTCATGGCGTAGTTGTATCTTTGGGTAGTCCTTCCCAATGGAATGTGCTTCCGGTTAACAACAGAATACAAAACATGTGCATCAAGGTTGAGACCTGTGGTCCTGTATTGAAGCCAAGCACAGACACAAGCAATTCATCGAACAACAAAACCAGCTCCAGCTGCACTTGGAATGCAAAAAATGCAAGAATAGCCAACACAAGCCCAAAACTCTACTCCCCTTAGAAACTTAATAAAAATAATGTCTTGAATATCCTCTTGGGTTTTATATAAACAAAAAACTCTGAAGGGGAATATAGAAAAATTGCCAACAAGGACCTGGACTCCCAGCTGCGCCCTCACTGCCACATGGCATGTTGCCAGCTGGATCTGCCATTGCAGACAGCAAAGCAGCGAAAGTAACCTGCTCACCTCCAGAGAAGGAGATGGCAACATCTGCAGGATCGAGGCCAGAGTCGTTCTTCAACTCCGGGGAAGGGAACGTGGCTTTGTGGCTTCTGTGTTCCAGTCCGAGCTTCACGCGGATGTGCGGCACGCGGAGGCTCCAGGGAGCTCTTCGGTTTGACGCCGTGCGGGAGAAGATCTCATCCAGCGCTCCAAAGCTGAGGACGAAATCTGGCCTGCGGCATCGCCCAGAACTTTAACTGTCAACCCCCCCCCCCGGTGTATTCCCGTCAAGCTGAAGCCGGGAAGCCGCCATTGTTGCAGCTGCGCGGGTATCTCGCAACGGTTCCACGCCAGCTGCGTGAGCAACCGCCCTGAGAGGACGAGATGTCAACACAACAAAGCTCCATCACGAAGACGCCAGCAGCCGCGGAGGGTTGAAGCTTGAAACATGGTCGCATTCAGGGGTGCTGATGGTGTCTTTTGGGAAGATTGCAGGGCTCAACCTGATCTGTTTCTGTGTTAACTTGCATACCTTCCCCGCATGAGCAGGTCAGCTCATGGGGTGGGAGCTGCTACCACACCTGTTGAAGGGCGAGGCTGAGGAAGCGGCCTTCGCGATCACGTGGAGGCTCCAATAGCTCTGTGGTCACAGGAGCCGCGACACCTATCAAGGTGAGCACCTGCCCTCCCACATTTATCATGTCTTGGTGCATTGGAGGCGCCTCCTGCCCGCCAGGTTGCCAAGAGTGCAACCAAGCTCAGCTGCGCCAACTGCCGAGAGGCAGCCTCCTGCAACTAAGAGATGAGGCCCACAACCGACCATGTGCAGCAAACGCATGACTGGCAAGTGAGCAGTGAGATTGTGATCTCCGGCATGCGCTCAAGCGAAGAGCTCGGCGGCCGCCAAACTCTCTTCCTTGGCACGGACTTTGCTCTCCTGTTGTGGCAGAGCTACTCCTTTATTCTAGCAGACGCTTCTGGCTCGAGCGGGGGCGGAGGTTGTTCAACTGTTTGCCAGGATGCGGAGGATAGATGGGGATCAGCACAACGGCCCCGCCGAGGCTACCTTGCCTTGGCTTGGCATGCTCCAATGGATGGCAACCGATGCTTACATGGTTTTTCTTTTTGCGAGGATGAATCTGAAGAGTGTCACAGTGTCACAGAAGCATCTTTCAACAAAAAGGTGCAGGATAACCTGATTGCGCCGGCTGCCCTGCAACATGCAGGAAGCCAGCTGCGATGAGAGGCGTGCGACAAGACCCTGTCGCCGAACGCCAAGGGCATCCAACAGCACAGCCATGGTGACTTGCAGAGCTTTGCTGCTAGATTCTGCTAGATCGTAAGGAAGTCATTGATGCAAATGTGTGCTGTATGCGCCACCATGAAGTGCTTATACTCGGCCTGGGCACCATGAAGGCGCACAAAATCATTTACGAATGTACCCGCCTTCACATGGCAGAGGGGCCGGCGCGGTGCCGTGGCAGTGGTCAGTGCTTGTCAAGTAGACAACAGATGACAACAGGATGAAGTCTCGTTTCGGCTTGCAGGCGCAAGGCGCTGCAACTCTGCACTGATTTGTCTCGCAGACACGCTGGTGCTTGACAGTTACCAGATTTCTGGTCTTCTGGCAATGCTGCTGGCCTTCAGCCTGGCAGCAACCGGGGTCACTTCACATCTCCTGACATCTGTACTGCAGCTTTCAAGCATTTGGTTACGGTGGAGCATCATCCAACAGCTTTCTGAAGCCCTTTGGGGTTCAAAAGCTGGCTCCTGACCTGCCTTTCACGCCTCACATACAACTTGACAGGGAAAGACCGATGCAAAAGCCTAGGTGGGCCTTTAGCTTTAAGGGCCAGGGGTCTTGCGGTTAATATCCGCTAATTCTCTATCGGGGTGGAAAAAGACAGCGACTTACGCGAAAAAACTTCGCACTTCGCACTCAAATACAAGGTGCATGGAGGAGCCTCTTACAAAAAGAATGTTAATCTGCCTCCGCTGTCCAGGGCCTAAGAACACATGCTGCCGTGTGCAAAGAGGGCTCTGCCAAAATTGTTTGGGCTTACTTCTAGCACGCCGCTCCCATGCACCGCGGCCCGAACCTGCTTTGGATTCGAAGCTGGAGTTGCACCTCTCAAATTTGAGGCCTTTGCGCCGGATCTACGGGCCCTGTCGGGCAACGGCAACTTTTGCTACCAACACAAACGCTATCGCACAATGGCCTCATGATTCTCACGTCAACTTCATGGCTTTCATCATGAAGCCTTGACACTACAGTGCTCGTTTCGTGCTTCGCACGGTCGGTAGCTTGGGGCAATTGCCCGGGTCGTTTCACTCAGAGCATCCCTTGCCATGGTGAGTGCAGCACCTGAGCTTGGGCGGAGCACGTCCTACAGTTCGCACGTCGTTAGCGGTTTGGAGGCCAAGGACACTTCTAGACAGTCGAGCATGAACACGGTGTGTTTTCTTGCCGCCCGTATGCAACCTTTTCTTTTGACAGAATCTTGGCTCTTCAGTCTCCACGGCGCTGCTATGTAGCATTGTAGCGAGGTTGGGTAAAACTGCCAATTGGCGTCCAGTCCCTGTGCCCATCGGGAATGGGGTCGCTGGTGGATGCTGATGAATGCTGGGGCCAAGCGGGCGACCTTACTAAATACGGCTTCAAAAGATCTATCTAAGTGTTGCTCCAGTGGCGATGCTCTAGGCACACTGCCCAGGCTGCCGGAAGCCGTGCACATCATCCCTAAAAGGGTTAGCCAAGGCCAGCCAGTGTGAGTCCATGCGGTTGTGGATGGACTTGCAACATGCAGCAAAGCATGGCACCACCTCAAGACACACACACACACACACACACACACACACACAGTCGTGACGCCCAATTGTGCAGCGCCCCCTAGTCTGCTCGAGGTGGTTTGCTTCTTTGTTCCGCTGCTGGCTTGCAGCCGAACTTATTTCTTTCCTAGTGGCTGGCTTCAGGGGAAGGGCGTGGCCGCAGTTATCTTGCAACCTTGAACGTTTGTTCCCCCTGAAGTGAAACTGCCGCTGGCCTGCTTCCTGAGTTCAGGGTTGCCTGCTTTGGGTCCTGGGTTTTCTGATGCACCGTGGTGTTGGACACCTGCGACCCTCGAGACACCAGCCGATGCAGAAATCACAGTATGTACTATGTCCTTCAAATTTCGGGATGCACGCGCACGCCAACACTGACGATGAAAGAGGCCACAGTATGAGCACATGTGAGGTATAGTCAGACCCGCAAGTATTCACTTCGCATAGATGGAACAATAGCAGAGATGCAACTCCCTCGCATCGTTGGCGACAGACACTGCTCGAATCTCACCATTTCAGCCAAGCACGTTCAATGCTGTGGAGCGGGAGCAGATGCATAATTGCAGGCCAAGCACCACTCTGTCTGTGCAGTGTCCCATGAACTCTCGATCGTGCTGCCTTGCCATCCGAGCTTCGAGCAACATTGCAGGCATCTATCTAGCTGGGATCGCAACTACAACTTGTGTGTGTGTGTGTGTGTGTGTGTGTCTGTGTGTGTGTGTGTGTGTCTCTGTGTGTGTGTGTGTGTGTGTGTGTGTGTGTGCGTGCGTGCGTGCGTGCGTGCGTGCGTGCGTGCGTGCGTGCGTGCGTGCGTGCGTGCGTGCGTGCGTGCGTGCGTGCGTGCGTGCGTGCGTGAGTGCGTGCGTGCGTGCGTGCGTGCGTGCGTGCGTGCGTGCGTGCGTGCGTGCGTGCGTGCGTGCGTGCGTGCGTGCGTGCGTGCGTGCGTGCGCGCGCTTCAGTTTAAAGCAGCCAGGCAGCAGTCATACGCTTGTTCGGCCGCTGATGGGCAAGCACGGGAGTGGTGTTCACCTTCTGCACAGCTGGCATCATGCAGTAGCCACTAGCATGTAAAGCAACTGCACGGAACTGACAAACGGCTGGGCTTCACGCAACACCAGGATTGCTTGTCACTCGGCCATTCTGGCCAATTGGCATACCCTCCGCAGCAAGTTGCTCATCCGATCAGCTTCGCTTCCAGTAGCACTTTAAGGGGCGAGCCTTCGGTGCAGTCGTACAGCTCAGCAGCCACAGGCAGCGCAGTTGGCAGCACAGTCTGTGCCTCCTGCAGATACAGAAAATGTTTCAGAAGAAGCACCACTAGAAGATCCACACCTTCTCTAGTTGGGCAAGGTAAGGGCTCCTGCACACAGCCAGTCTGATGCTGCACGCAACACCTGGAGCAATGGTGAAAGAGCGTTTCCAGAGCCATTGCCCAAACTCTGACAAAGCCCTCATGCCCGAATATGTATATATATATATATTAGTTAGAAATATACCTATATGTTTATATTCATATATTTGTGTTTCTATTTATATTTCCCCTAAAGCCCTGGTTGCCCTAGTTGCCAAGGCCCTTGGCCAGCAGATGTCTCGAATGCTTTGAGATGCCACATGACCCTCTCTGTTTTAGCCTACAGCCCTCGTCAACCGCCTGTAAGTAAAGCTACTGCATGCTTCGAAAGCTGACGTTGCCCAACTGGAAGCAGGAAAAAGCAGAGAGAGAATCAAGATACAGTGCCTTGCGTCAGGGCAAACTCAGGTCGAGGCCATTCTCGCTTGCTGGGAGGCCATGCCACAGGATTGTTGCCGGCCGAGACAACCTTCGTGGCTCTCTGGGGCATGGCATGCAATGACCTAGCAGGACGGACCAGTTATGGGTGCAGCTCCATTTTGCCACGCCGGTCTTTCGTCAGCTGTCAGTCTCTGCGGCGGATGAAGCCGCCGCCAACACCTGCAGCAGCTTCCGACTGGCTGCGGATGGCTGCTGCAATGCCATGACTGCGCTGCAATGTTCTCTGCTGGAAACAACATGCCATGATTCTTTAAAGAAGGAGCCTTAAGTGCTACCCGGACAGTTGCGTGCAGCAAGCGGGTAGAGAAACCTTTCCGAATGCCCTCGTTGCCTCCGCGACGCTGGGGCCAACATCAAACTGCGGCTCCGAGACCTGCTCCATCTCGGCAACCTGCTGACACGTGGGGCCGCATGGGGGTTTCCGAAATTCGGGGTACCTTTTTGGGGTCCTTATTACAAGGGAATCCTACTATTTGGGGGTCTATTTTAGGGGTCCCCGAATCTCGGAAGCCCCCACATTCCAGGGACAGAATGGGAGAAATCCGAACAGCACAGTTGACGGGTCTGAGAGAGATGCTGGAATTCCCGCAGCCATGTGCCGCCATGGAACATGGGGAGCCAATTGGGTGCGGAAGGCCAGCCATATGAGGAACCCGCCCAGAAAGAACAGAAGCCAGGGCAGACCTGCAAAAAGATGAATGAAGCCGCAGGCAAAGCTCAGCCACAATGATGACCGACACGGGAGTTGAGAAGCCCCGCGCCTCGGCGAAGGTATTTCCACAAGCGCTTGATCTGCCGATGCAGCTGCCGTTGCACTTTCTTGTACATCGGCGTGTGGACTCGCTGGCCCTTCTCTCTGCTCGGCGGTGCAGGGCTTGTCGTCTCTGCCTTCGCCTGGCACATCGAAAAACTACCGTTCGCAACCAAACATACAGTGTATAAAAACAGAACCACTCGCAACCTGTTCAGTAGTCCGAAGCTATCGACAAAAGAAAACCGATGTCTAAACCCTCCCATTGCCTTGGGTTGTTCTGTCGATTTTGCTTCCGGGCGCCTGTTCTTAAGCTCTTCAGACCAACGCTCCTCCATGTCTAGCCAGCTCGTGATCTGGTGCTTCGACTTGTCTGTTGCCCGTGTCAGGCGGCTCCACTTGCCTGCCTGAGCCTTGTGGATTGTGGCGGTGGCACGGCCGACCGATGCTGCCGACCAAGAGCTGCGACTTGGCACCACGTCGGCAAAGAGCGGCAGGTCAACGAAGTAGCGCTTCCGAATGTTGGAGTGGTGCCCGAAGCCTGCCAAGACAAAGGTGTCATCAGTGACGTTGACGCTGACATCTGTGATCTCGATGGCTCCAGGAGCCGACCACCGGCTCGCGTACTTTACAGCCAGGAACACCGTGGTCGAGTTCTGCGCCCATTGCAATGCGCATGGCACGTCGTCCAGGCCCTGCCTGTGCCCACGGAATGTCGCGTCTGCGTACTCAGCAAATTGGTCTGCTTGCTGCTTCACATCTTTGATCAACGCACGGACCTCGGCACTTAAGGCAGCTAGTCCAGAGGATTCACCATCTAGAGGCTTCTGCAAGTGGGTGCGGGAAACGATGGCTCTGGCAGCCTTCCACCAGCTGTTGGCAACGCATGTGCGCATCCACTGCAGGCTGCTTGAGAGTATGGCACTCTCAATGCCTGGATCCTCCAAGCCTTGCAGGAAGGCATCCTCGCTCTGGAACTCAGGAACCGAGCTCGAAGCATGCACCGCCAGGATCAGGACAACGCATGCTCTGATCCGTGCCATCCGAGGAAACCAGTTTCTGAGTGAACTTGCAATGCGCTGCTTCATTTGAGTCAAGTAGATGTGTATATACAGGTACAGATGAACTCCAAAACGCCAGGGCAATCATAATCTGCAAAGCATGTGAATGCATGGCTCGAGCCGACTCGCAGTCAAAGAGTTGTGATGGAACATATCATTCCATCTCATTGGGGCTGGCACCAACACACTTTCCGACACTGAAAGTTTGTAAAGATCACAGAGCCACAAGTGAGCACACCACTCAAGAGACCCAATGCCGGCCAAATCCATGACCACAGTAGCCAAGGGTGCCAACA
Source organism: Symbiodinium natans (assembly GCA_905221605.1). NCBI lineage: Eukaryota > Dinophyceae > Suessiales > Symbiodiniaceae > Symbiodinium > Symbiodinium natans. The sequence goes on along the minus strand of CAJNDS010002761.1, from coordinate 244,596 downwards.
AACAGGCCACACTAGCACATCAATGCAGCTCAGCAACGCAGTCTGGCTCCGGTGGAACCGTTGCGGGCGCTGGAGTTGGGCAGCCAATCTGAGTTCGCTCGCAGCAGAAGGCCAGCTGCTCCGGCCTGAGGAGTGGCATTTCTGGCTGAGACTCTTGCGAAGCTTGGCCCTCCGGTTGCGATTTCCAGAAGGAACAGAATCCACTCCCTGCTTCCCCTGCCAGGCAGAGGCGAACTGCTTAGCCGCGGCGCGACCAGCTGGCGGGGATGCCCACGTGGCAATGGAATTGCATCGCCTAAGTGTGTAGACAACACCTCCCCACTCCTTACCTAACCTTACCTAAACCAGCCGCAAGGCGTGGAGGCTCGAAACCACTTTTTCCAGGGCGGCCAGTTTGAGGTCCCGTGCGAATGGCTGGAAGGGCAAAAGAGAACACCTGATGCTGCCACGCGGCAAAAGGCACAACAGGAGGTCCGCCGGGCCCATGCCTTGGTGAGCCGTGAACTCGTACACTCATGTACGCATATACATTTTTATGCGTAGTATATCAGAATATCAAGTTTCACACAGGTATGTTAGGGTCCATATTCCTTGCTGTTGGCAGCTGAGGCCGGTACGGCGCCAGGAAGCCCTTAGGCTGGCTGCAGCTGCAAACAAAGATACACTGCTGGCTGCTAGAGGACCGCCCTTAGCACCTACCTGCTGACGAGCAACCGGATTGAAATCCGGCACTGGCACCATGATCCACGTCGTCGGCATCAAGGTTGTTGTCACACCTCGCAGCCGACGTTAAGCACAGATGTGGTAAGCACACATTGATTCAAACCAGGTGGCAAAAGATTCGGCAGGCGACAAGCAAAGCATGGCAGCAGAAAGCTGTGGCCGCAGCTTGTGGCAGGTTCACAGCCGACTCCCACATTGTCACAACACCAGATGCGATGCGGAACTGACCAGGTCTGGATCATGTGCGCGTTGGGAGGTGGCAAGCTGCCGTCACTGGTGTAACAGCTGTAGCCTGAGATCATTAAAAAGCATAACTGTAGCGATTTCACAACACCCACCGCACGAGTCGCTATGCCTCAGACGGAGCATCACGGTGCATGCCTAAATTTGAACTGTGGCGTATTTCAGTCGAGAAACGGGGCACCACATCTGCTAAGGCGTGTTGGTAACTTCTTGAGACGATTATCGCCGCAATGAGAAGTGCGATCAGCAGGCACGCGCAAGTAATCCAGCACAAGCACCTCTGTCAGCACTAGTATACCGACAAAACGAAGATTGAAGAACACTTGGGTTCTTCGCAGCCGCGCCTTCGCCACCAACTGGCTTCCTGAACGACATCATAGTCACCCCGGCCCTCACCCACAAACTTCACATCGTCCACTTTTGCAAAAGCCTGGCGTGGTTGTCAAGATCTTGAAAGGCACTCAAGCAAAAATACAAGAATTGGTACCCCTCGATGCTTCGACTGCCAAGGTGCCCCTCTTCCATTTCCAACGTACTTCAACTTCCCTGGCGATGAATCTGGGTTGAGGAGAAAGTCCTGGCACAAGGATCTCGGATGTCTTTAAACTCCCTTGCATGGTCGCAAAGCATGTGTGGCCGCGCCGTGCCTCTGAACAGAGGGAGTCGTTTGGGACGGGATCATATGGGCTCGGAGACAATGGGCGCGGAGATAACATTGCCACGTGACCTGAAGTTCCGCAACGGTTCAGGCTTCGGTCTGCCATCTCGTATGGAAATTCACGCACGCACGCAGGCTTGCCAGGAAATAAGCACAAGGCTGGTTGACAACAGCTAACTTAACCTTCGGCAGGCAAGTTGCAGCCCGAGGGACTTGGCCCTATGCTGCTGTGCTGCTAGAGCCCTACGGCAAGCCATGCAAAGGAAGGTATGTCCAAGCGTGAAGCCGAAGAATGCAAGCATATGGCGGATTTTGCGCTAGGACAGCTGGATTCAAAAGCAGTGTCGTTTTGCAGCGTGGCGGGACGCCAATGTTGGAAGTCTGAAACTGTGGCAGCAGCAGGCCCCATTTGTGCTGACCATATCAAGTGCTGTGCATACAGTCATCCGGTCCTCAAGGTTCCCTGCTGCTGCGGATGGCTTTAAACAGTTGCTTTTCTGGGCTTTTCTTAGCACGTCTCTATGCGCACGTTTCTGGTGTCCGTTGCTCAAAGCTTGGCCGCCGCCTGTTGCGGGGCGGCTTCCGCGAACATCTTCGCCATCTGGGCCAGCTTTGTCGACTGCTTCACGCCCAAGTCCAGCATGATCTCTTCAGAGCCTCATTCATTCGGCACTCTATGCACTCTTGCCGCACTCTTGCCACTCTTCCTAGTGTCCTAGTGAAGGAGAGCTCACCTATGCAGCTGTTGCTCACAGATCAGCCGATCATATCCAACATTCTAACATGCTGTTGCACCAAGCCGACCACCTCCCGGGATGGCCATCGCGCGCACTTCGCGGTTCAGTCGCTCGACCTTCTCGCCTTGGCCTCCTCTGGAGTAGGAGAGGCCGCCAAAGATCTGGGCAGCCTCTCGGGCGCAGTACTCCATCACCTGGACAGATCCCACAGGTAGAGTCACTTAACAGGGCACCTACTGCTTGCAGATGACTGCAGACTCTGCGGAAGATGTTCTTGTGTGTTGGGGTCAGGGGGCCTTGGTGCACTGGACCTTGCACAGCGCGGTGTGCCCTCCAAGCTTGAGCATGGCTTCCATCTTGGGCATGGTGTTCAGCTGGTAGGTGATCCACTCGAGCCAGTTGTGGGTTGCCTCGACCATGCGGGCCATTTCCGCCACCTTCCAGCGAATCACTGGGTGCTGGATGAGGGTCTTGCCGAAGGTCTTGCGCTTGCCGGCAAACGTCAAGGAATCTTCGAGGCAGACGCGGGCGAAGCGTGTGCTCATGGCACAGAATGCGAAGCGCTCGTGGTTGAAGTTCTGCATCATGTACTGGAAGCCCTTGCCCTCTTTGCCGAGAAGGTTGCCCTTCGGCACCTTGACCTGGGGTCGAAAGTTCTGCGGCCGTTTCAGACAAAAGATGCTGGACTTGGTGCTTTTTCATGACCTCAAGACTTACGTCACACTAGAAGGCCTAGAAGATATCGTAAGAATGCCCCAAGCGGCATCGTCGAAGGTGATGTAAGTTGTGCCCGATGACCACGCGCCCGAGCACTTCATCTTGCGAGTCTCCACTCCGGGCATGTCCTTCTCTACAAGAAGCAGGCTGATGCCGCCCACACCCGGCTTTCCCGTACGGCAGGCCACGGTGAAGAAGTCCGCAAAGATGCCGTTGGTGATCCACTTCTTCTCGCCATTCAAGATGTAAAAATCTCCCTCGAGCTTGGCGCTGCACTTCAAGTTGGCCACATCACTGCCGGCTGTGGGCTCGGTGATGGCCAGGCAGCACACCTTCTCGCCCTTCACGCACGGCGGCATCACGCGGTTCTTCAGCTCCTCGCTCCCGTGGTGGTACACCGGCGGCAGTCCGATGGTGGTGCCACCAGCGATGCCCCACTGGAAGCCCACAGAGCCCGTCCGCGACATCTCGTCGTACCTGCTCTCCCCAACATGATGTCTGCGAGTCTGCTACCGAGGTGTTTGGATGGGACTGGTGTATGTTGGTGCTTGGTGCTCCATGGCAACCCCTGTGGCTGGACAAAGTCGAACAGTTTGCATGCGTGCGAGGTACATGATCAGCTCATGGAAATAGTCCGGCTCGAAGCCCCAGGGCGCCTTGCGCTTGGGAAGGAGCACATCGCATGCAGACAAAGAAAACACACGCCAAGCTGGACAGTGACCTTGCCTTTCCATAGTACTTCTCTGGCCAGGGCCTTCCGATGCACAGGGCCAGCGTGCCCTGCTTGCCAGCTTCAAGGTACCTTGCGCAATGTGCACACAAGCTCTTCTGGCCCCTGGCCACCATCCTTCTTGGATTTGGGGTACTGCCATGTTCACAGATGTTCACAACGCTTCACAACGCGCCGGGGCACATCTCCTTGGGAATGACGCCCTTCTCGTCCTTGGTTGGTCAGCGCAGCAGTGTCGGTCCTTTTTCCGCCTTACAAGAATAAGCCGCGCCAAAAAAAAGCTTGCAACGGTTGGTCAGCGCTAGTGTCCCAGTCATGCACGTTGCTCATGATGTGCTCATCCACGTACTCGCGCATCAGCTTTCGGAACTGCTTGTGGCTGTCATTGTAGTAGGGCGTGTTGTATGCCTGGTACCAAGCGGGGTCGCCGAAAGGGTGCCCTTCGCCATAGACCTGAGCATGAGGACATGCAGCAAACACGGCCAGACCAAGCATGCGGGACTGAGGGGGGCCTCCGTGTTCATCCCCTTCAGCATGGCCGGACTCACCATGGCTGGAAACTGGGACTTGCGAAGCGGATGCGCTGTTCTGATGCAAAATGCTGAGCCGGGATAGCCAGTTGAGCAGGAGCACCAGATGATAATATGGCACAGGGCCACGGCCCGAACCACGAATTCACTCACCAGCCAGATTCGCTCAAGGAGCCTTTGTTGTCGAAAGACAAAGCTGTCTCTCGTATCTGACCTAAAGATGAAACACGCGCGTCGAGGCTCCTCCCTGGGCGATGCATCGCTGCTGAACTGGACTACTGACGCCTGCGCCATCGCCAGCTTTTCACTTTCCACTTCAACTCCCCAAAACAAGTTCCTGGCACAGCCCTGGCAGGTTCCCTCGACGAACATCTTCAAACAGTTGTGGCCCGGCTTGGCCCGTTGAAGATCGACACCATTAAGCCGTTGGAATCGCAAGCAACGGAAGCTCAGTGTGAAACGACCGACAAAGATCGACAGCTGCTCAAAGCTTGGCTGCCGCCTGTTGCGGGGCGGCTTCCGCGAACATCTTCGCCATCTGGGCCAGCTTTGTCGACTGCTTCACGCCCAAGTCCAGCATGATCTCTTCAGAGCCTCATTGATTCGGCACTCTATGCACTCTTGCCACTCTTCCTAGTGTCCTAGTGAAGGAGAGCTCACCTATGCAGCTGTTGCTCACAGAGCAGCCGATCATATCCAACATTCTAACATGCGGTTGCACCGAGCCGACCACCTCCCGGGATGGCCATCGCGCGCACTTCGCGGTTCAGTCGCTCGACCTTCTCGCCTTGGCCTCCTCTGGAGTAGGAGAGGCCTCCAAAGATCTGGGCAGCCTCTCGGGCGCAGTACTCCATCACCTGGACAGATCCCACGTAGAGCCACTTAAGTCTTAAAAGGGCACCTACAGACGATCAGTGCAGACTCGGCGGAAGATGTTCTTGCGTGTTGGGGTCAGGGGGCCTTGGTGCACTGGACCTTGCACAGCGCAGTGTGCCCTCCAAGCTTGAGCATGGCTTCCATCTTGGGCATGGTGTTCAGCTGGTAGGTGATCCACTCGAGCCAGTTGTGGGTTGCCTCGACCATGCGGGCCATTTCCGCCACCTTCCAGCGAATCACTGGGTGCTGGATGAGGGTCTTGCCGAAGGTCTTGCGCTTGCCGGCAAACGTCAAGGAGTCTTCGAGGCAGACGCGGGCGAAGCGTGTGCTCATGGCACAGAACGCGAAGCGCTCGTGGTTGAAGTTCTGCATCATGTACTGGAAGCCCTTGCCCTCTTTGCCGAGAAGGTTGCCCTTCGGCACCTTGACCTGGGTTCGAAAGTTCTGCGGCCGTTTCAGACAAAAGATGCTGGACTTGGTGCTTTCATGACCTCAAGACTTATGTCACACTAGAAGGCCTAGAAGATATCGTAAGAATGCCCCAAGCGGCATCGTCGAAGGTGATGTAAGTTGTGCCCGATGACCACGCGCCCGAGCACTTCATCTTGCGAGTCTCCACTCCGGGCATGTCCTTCTCTACAAGAAGCAGGCTGATGCCGCCCACACCCGGCTTTCCCGTACGGCAGGCCACGGTGAAGAAGTCCGCAAAGATGCCGTTGGTGATCCACTTCTTCTCGCCATTCAAGATGTAAAAATCTCCCTCGAGCTTGGCGCTGCACTTCAAGTTGGCCACATCACTGCCGGCTGTGGGCTCGGTGATGGCCAGGCAGCACACCTTCTCGCCCTTCACGCACGGCGGCATCACGCGGTTCTTCAGCTCCTCGCTCCCGTGGTGGTACACCGGCGGCAGTCCGATGGTGGTGCCACCAGCGATGCCCCACTGGAAGCCCACAGAGCCCGTCCGCGACATCTCGTCGTACCTGCTCTCCCCAACATGATGTCTGCGAGTCTGCTACCGAGGTGTTTGGATGGGACTGGTGTATGTTGGTGCTTGGTGCTCCATGGCAACCCCTGTGGCTGGACAAAGTCGAACAGTTTGCATGCGTGCGAGGTACATGATCAGCTCATGGAAATAGTCCGGCTCGAAGCCCCAGGGCGCCTTGCGCTTGGGAAGGAGCACATCGCATGCAGACAAAGAAAACACACGCCAAGCTGGACAGTGACCTTGCCTTTCCATAGTACTTCTCTGGCCAGGGCCTTCCGATGCACAGGGCCAGCGTGCCCTGCTTGCCAGCTTCAAGGTACCTTGCGCAATGTGCACACAAGCTCTTCTGGCCCCTGGCCACCATCCTTCTTGGATTTGGGGTACTGCCATGTTCACAGATGTTCACAACGCTTCACAACGCGCCGGGGCACATCTCCTTGGGAATGACGCCCTTCTCGTCCTTGGTTGGTCAGCGCAGCAGTGTCGGTCCTTTTTCCGCCTTACAAGAATAAGCCGCGCCAAAAAAAAGCTTGCAACGGTTGGTCAGCGCTAGTGTCCCAGTCATGCACGTTGCTCATGATGTGCTCATCCACGTACTCGCGCATCAGCTTTCGGAACTGCTTGTGGCTGTCATTGTAGTAGGGCGTGTTGTATGCCTGGTACCAAGCGGGGTCGCCGAAAGGGTGCCCTTCGCCATAGACCTGAGCATGAGGACATGCAGCAAACACGGCCAGACCAAGCATGCGGGACTGAGGGGGGCCTCCGTGTTCATCCCCTTCAGCATGGCCGGACTCACCATGGCTGGAAACTGGGACTTGCGAAGCGGATGCGCTGTTCTGATGCAAAATGCTGAGCCGGGATAGCCAGTTGAGCAGGAGCACCAGATGATAATATGGCACAGGGCCACGGCCCGAACCACGAATTCACTCACCAGCCAGATTCGCTCAAGGAGCCTTTGTTGTCGAAAGACAAAGCTGTCTCTCGTATCTGACCTAAAGATGAAACACGCGCGTCGAGGCTCCTCCCTGGGCGATGCATCGCTGGAACTGGACTACTGACGCCTGCACCATCGCCAGCTTTTCACTTTCCACTTCAAACTCCCTAAAACAAGTTCCTGGCACAGCCCTGGCAGGTTCCCTCGACGAACATCTTCAAAGAGTTGTGGCCCGGCTTGGCCCGTTGAAGATCGACACCAGTAAGCCGTTGGAATCGCAAGCAACGGAAGCTCAGTGTGAAACGACCGACAAAGATCGACAGCTGCTCAAAGCTTGGCTGCCGCCTGTTGCGGGGCGGCTTCCGCGAACATCTTCGCCATCTGGGCCAGCTTTGTCGACTGCTTCACGCCCAAGTCCAGCATGATCTCTTCAGAGCCTCATTCATTCGGCACTCTATGCACTCTTGCCACTCTTTCTATAGTGTCCTAGTGAAGGAGAGCTCACCTATGCAGCTGTTGCTCACAGAGCAGCCGATCATATCTAACATTCTAACATGCGGTTGCACCGAGCCGACCACCTCCCGGGATGGCCATTGCGCGCACTTCGCGGTTCAGTCGCTCGACCTTCTCGCCTTGGCCTCCTCTGGAGTAGGAGAGGCCTCCAAAGATCTGGGCAGCCTCTCGGGCGCAGTACTCCATCACCTGGACAGATCCCACAGGTAGAGTCACTTAACAGGGCACCTACTGCTTGCAGATGACTGCAGACTCTGCGGAAGATGTTCTTGTGTGTTGGGGTCAGGGGGCCTTGGTGCACTGGACCTTGCACAGCGCGGTGTGCCCTCCAAGCTTGAGCATGGCTTCCATCTTGGGCATGGTGTTCAGCTGGTAGGTGATCCACTCGAGCCAGTTGTGGGTTGCCTCGACCATGCGGGCCATTTCCGCCACCTTCCAGCGAATCACTGGGTGCTGGATGAGGGTCTTGCCGAAGGTCTTGCGCTTGCCGGCAAACGTCAAGGAGTCTTCGAGGCAGACGCGGGCGAAGCGTGTGCTCATGGCACAGAACGCGAAGCGCTCGTGGTTGAAGTTCTGCATCATGTACTGGAAGCCCATGCCCTCTTTGCCGAGAAGGTTGCCCTTCGGCACCTTGACCTGGGTTCGAAAGTTCTGCGGCCGTTTCAGACAAAAGATGCTGGACTTGGTGCTTTCATGACCTCAAGACTTATGTCACACTAGAAGGCCTAGAAGATATCGTAAGAATGCCCCAAGCGGCATCGTCGAAGGTGATGTAAGTTGTGCCCGATGACCACGCGCCCGAGCACTTCATCTTGCGAGTCTCCACTCCGGGCATGTCCTTCTCTACAAGAAGCAGGCTGATGCCGCCCACACCCGGCTTTCCCGTACGGCAGGCCACGGTGAAGAAGTCCGCAAAGATGCCGTTGGTGATCCACTTCTTCTCGCCATTCAAGATGTAAAAATCTCCCTCGAGCTTGGCGCTGCACTTCAAGTTGGCCACATCACTGCCGGCTGTGGGCTCGGTGATGGCCAGGCAGCACACCTTCTCGCCCTTCACGCACGGCGGCATCACGCGGTTCTTCAGCTCCTCGCTCCCGTGGTGGTACACCGGCGGCAGTCCGATGGTGGTGCCACCAGCGATGCCCCACTGGAAGCCCACAGAGCCCGTCCGCGACATCTCGTCGTACCTGCTCTCCCCAACATGATGTCTGCGAGTCTGCTACCGAGGTGTTTGGATGGGACTGGTGTATGTTGGTGCTTGGTGCTCCATGGCAACCCCTGTGGCTGGACAAAGTCGAACAGTTTGCATGCGTGCGAGGTACATGATCAGCTCATGGAAATAGTCCGGCTCGAAGCCCCAGGGCGCCTTGCGCTTGGGAAGGAGCACATCGCATGCAGACAAAGAAAACACACGCCAAGCTGGACAGTGACCTTGCCTTTCCATAGTACTTCTCTGGCCAGGGCCTTCCGATGCACAGGGCCAGCGTGCCCTGCTTGCCAGCTTCAAGGTACCTTGCGCAATGTGCACACAAGCTCTTCTGGCCCCTGGCCACCATCCTTCTTGGATTTGGGGTACTGCCATGTTCACAGATGTTCACAACGCTTCACAACGCGCCGGGGCACATCTCCTTGGGAATGACGCCCTTCTCGTCCTTGGTTGGTCAGCGCAGCAGTGTCGGTCCTTTTTCCGCCTTACAAGAATAAGCCGCGCCAAAAAAAAGCTTGCAACGGTTGGTCAGCGCTAGTGTCCCAGTCATGCACGTTGCTCATGATGTGCTCATCCACGTACTCGCGCATCAGCTTTCGGAACTGCTTGTGGCTGTCATTGTAGTAGGGCGTGTTGTACGCCTGGTACCAAGCGGGGTCGCCGAAAGGGTGCCCTTCGCCATAGACCTGAGCATGAGGACATGCAGCAAACACGGCCAGACCAAGCATGCGGGACTGAGGGGGGCCTCCGTGTTCATCCCCTTCAGCATGGCCGGACTCACCATGGCTGGAAACTGGGACTTGCGAAGCGGATGCGCTGTTCTGATGCAAAATGCTGAGCCGGGATAGCCAGTTGAGCAGGAGCACCACCAGATGATAATATGGCACAGGGCCACGGCCCGAACCACGAATTCACTCACCAGCCAGATTCGCTCAAGGAGCCTTTGTTGTCGAAAGACAAAGCTGTCTCTCGTATCTGACCTAAAGATGAAACACGCGCGTCGAGGCTCCTCCCTGGGCGATGCATCGCTGGAACTGGACTACTGACGCCTGCACCATCGCCAGCTTTTCACTTTCCACTTCAAACTCCCTAAAACAAGTTCCTGGCACAGCCCTGGCAGGTTCCCTCGACGAACATCTTCAAAGAGTTGTGGCCCGGCTTGGCCCGTTGAAGATCGACACCAGTAAGCCGTTGGAATCGCAAGCAACGGAAGCTCAGTGTGAAACGACCGACAAAGATCGACAGCTGCTCAAAGCTTGGCTGCCGCCTGTTGCGGGGCGGCTTCCGCGAACATCTTCGCCATCTGGGCCAGCTTTGTCGACTGCTTCACGCCCAAGTCCAGCATGATCTCTTCAGAGCCTCATTCATTCGGCACTCTATGCACTCCTGCCACTCTTCCTATAGTGTCCTAGTGAAGGAGAGCTCACCTATGCAGCTGTTGCTCACAGAGCAGCCGATCATATCTAACATTCTAACATGCTGTTGCACCGAGCCGACCACCTCCCGGGATGGCCATTGCGCGCACTTCGCGGTTCAGTCGCTCGACCTTCTCGCCTTGGCCTCCTCTGGAGTAGGAGAGGCCGCCAAAGATCTGGGCAGCCTCTCGGGCGCAGTACTCCATCACCTGGACAGATCCCACAGGTAGAGTCACTTAACAGGGCACCTACTGCTTGCAGATGACTGCAGACTCTGCGGAAGATGTTCTTGTGTGTTGGGGTCAGGGGGCCTTGGTGCACTGGACCTTGCACAGCGCGGTGTGCCCTCCAAGCTTGAGCATGGCTTCCATCTTGGGCATGGTGTTCAGCTGGTAGGTGATCCACTCGAGCCAGTTGTGGGTTGCCTCGACCATGCGGGCCATTTCCGCCACCTTCCAGCGAATCACTGGGTGCTGGATGAGGGTCTTGCCGAAGGTCTTGCGCTTGCCGGCAAACGTCAAGGAATCTTCGAGGCAGACGCGGGCGAAGCGTGTGCTCATGGCACAGAACGCGAAGCGCTCGTGGTTGAAGTTCTGCATCATGTACTGGAAGCCCTTGCCCTCTTTGCCGAGAAGGTTGCCCTTCGGCACCTTGACCTGGGTTCGAAAGTTCTGCGGCCGTTTCAGACAAAAGATGCTGGACTTGGTGCTTTCATGACCTCAAGACTTATGTGACACTAGAAGGCCTAGAAGATATCGTAAGAATGCCCCAAGCGGCATCGTCGAAGGTGATGTAAGTTGTGCCCGATGACCACGCGCCCGAGCACTTCATCTTGCGAGTCTCCACTCCGGGCATGTCCTTCTCTACAAGAAGCAGGCTGATGCCGCCCACACCCGGCTTTCCCGTACGGCAGGCCACGGTGAAGAAGTCCGCAAAGATGCCGTTGGTGATCCACTTCTTCTCGCCATTCAAGATGTAAAAATCTCCCTCGAGCTTAGCGCTGCACTTCAAGTTGGCCACATCACTGCCGGCTGTGGGCTCGGTGATGGCCAGGCAGCACACCTTCTCGCCCTTCACGCACGGCGGCATCACGCGGTTCTTAAGCTCCTCACTCCCGTGGTGGTACACCGGCGGCAGTCCGATGGTGGTGCCACCAGCGATGCCCCACTGGAAGCCCACAGAGCCCGTCCGCGACATCTCGTCGTACCTGCTCTCCCCAACATGATGTCTGCGAGTCTGCTACCGAGGTGTTTGGATGGGACTGGTGTATGTTGGTGCTTGGTGCTCCATGGCAACCCCTGTGGCTGGACAAAGTCGAACAGTTTGCATGCGTGCGAGGTACATGATCAGCTCATGGAAATAGTCCGGCTCGAAGCCCCAGGGAGCCTTGCGTTTTGGGAAAGCACATCGCATGCAGACAAAGAAAACACACGCCAAGCTGAACAGCGGCCTTGCCTTTCCATAGTACTTCTCTGGCCAGGGCCTTCCGATGCACAGGGCCAGGGTGCCCTGCTTGCCAGCCTCAAGGTACCTTGCGCAATGTGCACACAAGCTCCTCTGGCCCCTGGCCACCATCCTTCTTGGATTTGGGGTACTGCCATGTTCACAGATGTTCACAACGCTTCACAACGCGCCGGGGCACATCTCCTTGGGAATGACGCCCTTCTCGTCCTTGGTTGGTCAGCGCAGCAGTGTCGGTCCTTTTTCCGCCTTACAAGAATAAGCCGCGCCAAAAAAAAGCTTGCAACGGTTGGTCAGCGCTAGTGTCCCAGTCATGCACGTTGCTCATGATGTGCTCATCCACGTACTCGCGCATGAGCTTTCGGAACTGCTTGTGGCTGTCATTGTAGTAGGGCGTGTTGTATGCCTGGTACCAAGCGGGGTCGCCGAAAGGGTGCCCTTCGCCATAGACCTGAGCATGAGGACATGCAGCAAACACGGCCAGACCAAGCATGCGGGACTGAGGGGGGCCTCCGTGTTCATCCCCTTCAGCATGGCCGGACTCACCATGGCTGGAAACTGGGACTTGCGAAGCGGATGCGCTGTTCTGATGCAAAATGCTGAGCCGGGATAGCCAGTTGAGCAGGAGCACCAGATGATAATATGGCACAGGGCCACGGCCCGAACCACGAATTCACTCACCATGTCTCTCGTATCTGACCTAAAGATGAAACACGCGCGTCGAGGCTCCTCCCTGGGCGATGCATCGCTGGAACTGGACTACTGACGCCTGCACCATCGCCAGCTTTTCACTTTCCACTTCAAACTCCCTAAAACAAGTTCCTGGCACAGCCCTGGCAGGTTCCCTCGACGAACATCTTCAAAGAGTTGTGGCCCGGCTTGGCCCGTTGAAGATCGACACCAGTAAGCCGTTGGAATCGCAAGCAACGGAAGCTCAGTGTGAAACGACCGACAAAGATCGACAGCTGCTCAAAGCTTGGCTGCCGCCTGTTGCGGGGCGGCTTCCGCGAACATCTTCGCCATCTGGGCCAGCTTTGTCGACTGCTTCACGCCCAAGTCCAGCATGATCTCTTCAGAGCCTCATTCATTCGGCACTCTATGCACTCTTGCCACTCTTCCTATAGTGTCCTAGTGAAGGAGAGCTCACCTATGCAGCTGTTGCTCACAGAGCAGCCGATCATATCTAACATTCTAACATGCGGTTGCACCGAGCCGACCACCTCCCGGGATGGCCATTGCGCGCACTTCGCGGTTCAGTCGCTCGACCTTCTCGCCTTGGCCTCCTCTGGAGTAGGAGAGGCCGCCAAAGATCTGGGCAGCCTCTCGGGCGCAGTACTCCATCACCTGGACAGATCCCACAGGTAGAGTCACTTAACAGGGCACCTACAGACGATGAGTGCAGACTCTGCGAAAAAAAAATGTTCTTGTGTGTCGGGGTCAGGGGGCCTTGGTGCACTGGACCTTGCACAGCGCGGTGTGCCCTCCGAGCTTGAGCATGGCTTCCATCTTGGGCATGGTGTTCAGCTGGTAGGTGATCCACTCGAGCCAGTTGTGGGTTGCCTCGACCATGCGGGCCATTTCCGCCACCTTCCAGCGAATCACTGGGTGCTGGATGAGGGTCTTGCCGAAGGTCTTGCGCTTGCCGGCAAACGTCAAGGAATCTTCGAGGCAGACGCGGGCGAAGCGTGTGCTCATGGCACAGAACGCGAAGCGCTCGTGGTTGAAGTTCTGCATCATGTACTGGAAGCCCTTGCCCTCTTTGCCGAGAAGGTTGCCCTTCGGCACCTTGACCTGGGTTCGAAAGTTCTGCGGCCGTTTCAGACAAAAGATGCTGGACTTGGTGCTTTCATGACCTCAAGACTTATGTGACACTAGAAGGCCTAGAAGATATCGTAAGAATGCCCCAAGCGGCATCGTCGAAGGTGATGTAAGTTGTGCCCGATGACCACGCGCCCGAGCACTTCATCTTGCGAGTCTCCACTCCGGGCATGTCCTTCTCTACAAGAAGCAGGCTGATGCCGCCCACACCCGGCTTTCCCGTACGGCAGGCCACGGTGAAGAAGTCCGCAAAGATGCCGTTGGTGATCCACTTCTTCTCGCCATTCAAGATGTAAAAATCTCCCTCGAGCTTAGCGCTGCACTTCAAGTTGGCCACATCACTGCCGGCTGTGGGCTCGGTGATGGCCAGGCAGCACACCTTCTCGCCCTTCACGCACGGCGGCATCACGCGGTTCTTCAGCTCCTCACTCCCGTGGTGGTACACCGGCGGCAGTCCGATGGTGGTGCCACCAGCGATGCCCCACTGGAAGCCCACAGAGCCCGTCCGCGACATCTCGTCGTACCTGCTCTCCCCAACATGATGTCTGCGAGTCTGCTACCGAGGTGTTTGGATGGGACTGGTGTATGTTGGTGCTTGGTGCTCCATGGCAACCCCTGTGGCTGGACAAAGTCGAACAGTTTGCATGCGTGCGAGGTACATGATCAGCTCATGGAAATAGTCCGGCTCGAAGCCCCAGGGAGCCTTGCGTTTTGGGAAAGCACATCGCATGCAGACAAAGAAAACACACGCCAAGCTGGACAGCGGCCTTGCCTTTCCATAGTACTTCTCTGGCCAGGGCCTTCCGATGCACAGGGCCAGGGTGCCCTGCTTGCCAGCTTCAAGGTACCTCGCAAAAGCTCCTGTGGCCCTCCCTTTTGGATCATGGCTACAGTGACAGCACTGTTGAAAAACGTGTGCCAGTTTCTTTTTGTTAGGGGGGGTGGGTTCTTTTGTCTACAAGTTTGGCATACTCTCTTCCAGGTCTCACGAAGAATTTCTTCCCTTCTTCATTGCAGGCCTCCACGTCCTTTATATCCTCGTTGGAAGAGTTGCTTGGCAGTTGGGGCCGTTAACCATAAAAGATTTGGTTGCGTGGGGTGCGCGGAGCAGGGCCGCTTTTTGCAAACCATGAGAGCTTACATCGTACATGCGTGTTTTTGCTGCCGGACGCTCTCGTCGAAGTCCCGCACGCCTGCCGTGGTCGAAATCACACGGTCGTCTCGGCCCAAGCCGCGCCATTTTGGAGTTGCACTGCTTCACGTGAAAAACACGGCCTGACATACTTTCCTCCCTCATCCGATTTGCGCATCTGTTCTGATGGCAAATGGCGAATGCAGCAAGCAAAAACAGACGCTTGCAATGCACGTTGGGCTGATTGAGTTTCCTCTCTCGATGTCACCAGCTGCTTGCTGACCAAGGCAAGATGGCTTTTGGGGATGGCTTTTGGGATGAAGTGAAATGAAGGGCTTCATAAGCCACATGCCAGACACCAGCAACGGCATATGGGAAAACAAGATGAAATGCTGCCAAAAAGGGGTACAGTAGGGTGCAGCCCCGTTGCACCAGACATGAAATGAGGTAAAGAATGACTGAAAGTGAGGCCTCTCAAGCTGCGCCGGAGTCCATGAGCTGCTGATGCCCATGATCTTGGTTTGTGGAGGCCACAAAATTGACAGGGCAGTCCCGTGGAGGCCACAAAGTTAAAAGGGAAGGCAGCTGATGCCCATGATGCTGGCCTGTGAAGGGCCGCTGATGCCCATGATCTTGGTTTGTGGAGGCCACAAAATTGACAGGGCAGTCCCGTGGAGGCCACAAAGTTAAAAGGGAAGGCAGCTGATGCCCATGATGCTGGCCTGTGAAGGGCCGCTGATGCCCATGATCTTGGTTTGTGGAGGCCACAAAATTGACAGGGCAGTCCCGTGGAGGCCACAAAGTTAAAAGGGAAGGCAGCTGATGCCCATGATGCTGGCCTGTGAAGGGCCGCTGATGCCCATGATCTTGGTTTGTGGAGGCCACAAAATTGACAGGGCAGTCCCGTGGAGGCCACAAAGTTAAAAGGGAAGGCAGCTGATGCCCATGATGCTGGCCTGTGAAGGGCCGCTGATGCACATGATCTTGGTTTGTGGAGGCCACAAAATTGACGGGGCAGTCCCGTGGTGGCCACAAAGTTAAAAGGGAAGGCAGCTGATGCCCATGATGCTGGCCTGTGAAGGGCCGCTGATGCCCATGATCTTGGTTTGTGGAGGCCACAAAATTGACAGGGCAGTCCCGTGGAGGCCACAAAGTTAAAAGGGAAGGCAGCTGATGCCCATGATGCTGGCCTGTGAAGGGCCGCTGATGCCCATGATCTTGGTTTGTGGAGGCCACAAAATTGACAGGGCAGTCCCGTGGAGGCCACAAAGTTAAAAGGGAAGGCAGCTGATGCCCATGATGCTGGCCTGTGAAGGGCCGCTGATGCCCATGATCTTGGTTTGTGGAGGCCACAAAATTGACAGGGCAGTCCCGTGGAGGCCACAAAGTTAAAAGGGAAGGCAGCTGATGCCCATGATGCTGGCCTGTGAAGGGCCGCTGATGCCCATGATCTTGGTTTGTGGAGGCCACAAAATTGACAGGGCAGTCCCGTGGAGGCCACAAAGTTAAAAGGGAAGGCAGCTGATGCCCATGATGCTGGCCTGTGAAGGGCCGCTGATGCCCATGATCTTGGTTTGTGGAGGCCACAAAATTGACAGGGCAGTCCCGTGGAGGCCACAAAGTTAAAATGGAAGGCAGCTGATGCCCATGATGCTGGCCTGTGAAGGGCCGCTGATGCCCATGATCTTGGTTTGTGGAGGCCACAAAATTGACAGGGCAGTCCCGTGGAGGCCACAAAGTTAAAAGGGAAGGCAGCTGATGCCCATGATGCTGGCCTGTGAAGGGCCGCTGATGCCCATGATCTTGGTTTGTGGAGGCCACAAAATTGACAGGGCAGTCCCGTGGTGGCCACAAAGTTAAAAGGGAAGGCAGCTGATGCCCATGATGCTGGCCTGTGAAGGGCCGCTGATGCCCATGATCTTGGTTTGTGGAGGCCACAAAATTGACAGGGCAGTCCCGTGGAGGCCACAAAGTTAAAAGGGAAGGCAGCTGATGCCCATGATGCTGGCCTGTGAAGGGCCGCTGATGCCCATGATCTTGGTTTGTGGAGGCCACAAAATTGACAGGGCAGTCCCGTGGTGGCCACAAAGTTAAAAGGGAAGGCAGCTGATGCCCATGATGCTGGCCTGTGAAGGGCCGCTGATGCCCATGATCTTGGTTTGTGGAGGCCACAAAATTGACAGGGCAGTCCCGTGGAGGCCACAAAGTTAAAAGGGAAGGCAGCTGATGCCCATGATGCTGGCCTGTGAAGGGCCGCTGATGCCCATGATCTTGGTTTGTGGAGGCCACAAAATTGACAGGGCAGTCCCGTGGAGGCCACAAAGTTAAAAGGGAAGGCAGCTGATGCCCATGATGCTGGCCTGTGAAGGGCCGCTGATGCCCATGATCTTGGTTTGTGGAGGCCACAAAATTGACAGGGCAGTCCCGTGGAGGCCACAAAGTTAAAAGGGAAGGCAGCTGATGCCCATGATGCTGGCCTGTGAAGGGCCGCTGATGCCCATGATCTTGGTTTGTGGAGGCCACAAAATTGACAGGGCAGTCCCGTGGTGGCCACAAAGTTAAAAGGGAAGGCAGCTGATGCCCATGATGCTGGCCTGTGAAGGGCCGCTGATGCCCATGATCTTGGTTTGTGGAGGCCACAAAATTGACAGGGCAGTCCCGTGGTGGCCACAAAGTTAAAAGGGAAGGCAGCTGATGCCCATGATGCTGGCCTGTGAAGGGCCGCTGATGCCCATGATCTTGGTTTGTGGAGGCCACAAAATTGACAGGGCAGTCCCGTGGAGGCCACAAAGTTAAAAGGGAAGGCAGCTGATGCCCATGATGCTGGCCTGTGAAGGGCCGCTGATGCCCATGATCTTGGTTTGTGGAGGCCACAAAATTGACAGGGCAGTCCCGTGGAGGCCACAAAGTTAAAAGGGAAGGCAGCTGATGCCCATGATGCTGGCCTGTGAAGGGCCGCTGATGCCCATGATCTTGGTTTGTGGAGGCCACAAAATTGACAGGGCAGTCCCGTGGAGGCCACAAAGTTAAAAGGGAAGGCAGCTGATGCCCATGATGCTGGCCTGTGAAGGGCCGCTGATGCCCATGATCTTGGTTTGTGGAGGCCACAAAATTGACAGGGCAGTCCCGTGGAGGCCACAAAGTTAAAAGGGAAGGCAGCTGATGCCCATGATGCTGGCCTGTGAAGGGCCGCTGATGCCCATGATCTTGGTTTGTGGAGGCCACAAAATTGACAGGGCAGTCCCGTGGAGGCCACAAAGTTAAAAGGGAAGGCAGCTGATGCCCATGATGCTGGCCTGTGAAGGGCCGCTGATGCCCATGATCTTGGTTTGTGGAGGCCACAAATTGACAGGGCAGTCCCGTGGAGGCCACAAAGTTAAAAGGGAAGGCAGCTGATGCCCATGATGCTGGCCTGTGAAGGGCCGCTGATGCCCATGATCTTGGTTTGTGGAGGCCACAAAATTGACAGGGCAGTCCCGTGGAGGCCACAAAGTTAAAAGGGAAGGCAGCTGATGCCCATGATGCTGGCCTGTGAAGGGCCGCTGATGCCCATGATCTTGGTTTGTGGAGGCCACAAAATTGACAGGGCAGTCCCGTGGAGGCCACAAAGTTAAAAGGGAAGGCAGCTGATGCCCATGATGCTGGCCTGTGAAGGGCCGCTGATGCCCATGATCTTGGTTTGTGGAGGCCACAAAATTGACAGGGCAGTCCCGTGGAGGCCACAAAGTTAAAAGGGAAGGCAGCTGATGCCCCTGATGCTGGCCTGTGAAGGGCCGCTGATGCCCATGATGCTGGCCTGTGGAGGCCGCAAACTTCCTCAAAGTTAAAAGGGATGGCAGCTGATGCCCATGATGCTGGCCTGTGAAGGGCCGCTGATGCCCATGATGCTGGCCTGTGGAGGCCGCAAACTTCCACAAAGTTAAAAGGGAAGGCAGCTGATGCCCATAATGCTGGCCTGCCCTCATCGAAAGCTAGACGTTTCTTATCCAACGCTGTCATTGGGATCTTGTTTCGGGAACAGGACACGTCGGCAGAATTCGGCACACGCGCGCGCACACACACACACACACACACACACACAGAGAGAGACAGACACAGAACAGACACACACACACACACACACATACACACATAAACACACACACCCACACACCCACACACCCACACACCCACCACACACCCACACACCCACCACACACCCACCCACCCACCCACCCACCCACCCCCACACCCACACACCCACACACCCACACACCCACACACCCACACACCCACACACCCACACACCCACCACACACACACCACACACACACCACACACACCTCCCCCCCCACACTGCACACACACACGCACACACACTCGCACACCACACACACATACACATACACACACACACACACACACACACACACACACACCCCCGCACACACACACACACACCACACACACCCACACACACACACACACAACACACACACACACACACACACACACACACACACACACACACACACACACACACACACACACACACACACACACACACACACACACACACACACACACACACACACACACACACACACACACACACACACACACACACACACACACACACACACACACACACACACACACACACACACACACACACACACACACACACACACACACACACACACACACGCACGCGCGCCCAACCACCTTGACTGTCGTTCACAACGCAGCGGGGCACATCTCCTTGGGAATGACGCCCTTCTCGTCCTTGGTTGGTCAGCGCTGCAAGGTGTCGGTCCTTTTTCCGCCTTACAAGAATAAGCCGCGCCAAAAAAAAGCTTGCAACTGTTGGTCAGCGCTAGCATCCCAGTCATGCACGTTGCTCATGATGTGCTCATCCACGTACTCGCGCATCAGCTTTCGGAACTGCTTGTGGCTGTCATTGTAGTAGGGCGTGTTGTACGCCTGGTACCAAGCTGGGTCGCCGAAAGGGTGCCCTTCGCCGTAGACCTGAGCATGAGGACATGCAGCAAACACGGCCAGACCAAGCATGCGGGACTGAGGGGGGCCTCCGTGTTCATCCCCTTCAGCATGGCCGGACTCACCATGGCTGGAAACTGGGACTTGCGAAGCGGCTGCGCTGTGCTGATGCAAAATGCTGAGCCGGGATAGCCAGTTGAGCAGGAGCCAGAAACACTTAGAAGTTAGAAGATAGCACGGGACACTATGACACGATGAGGGTTAACACCAGTTACGTTTACATGGGCCTGCAGTGAGGATGCGCAGGTGTATTGCTTCACGATGGAGTACACTTTGGTGCAGGCTTGGTTGCAGAGACTCACCCTCAAGAAACTCGCGAAGGCAAGCCCTACCATCAGGCACCGACCATGACATGCATCCACCCCCCCAAGCCCTCTCTGCCACAGCTGCGACAGCCCGCCCGCAACTCGTGCTCAAAAATCTAAGACTTTAAAGTTTGGCGGCTTGCCCGAGGTAGTTCACACCCACAACTTGTGCCATCATGCAGGCGGTAGGCCGGCGGCCAAACGAGCACCAGCCACGTGCGCGCAAGTTTTGTCGCACACGGAGTACTGCTTGTGGAGCTTGACTTGCTGCAACGCCTACCTTAGACCTGGACCTGGAACCTCGGCACCAACGACGGAAGCCGGGAAATTCACGCTGCGTGCATCACAGGGGACTCCAGCAGGCGTAGCTTCCCGCTGCAATCCTTCCAAGAGCAGAGGCCAGAGGCTCTGTGAAGCATCTTATGGGTAATACTGGGCTGGTTGCCACCGGCCTAGATTGCCTAGATGGCCCTCGTCGCACTGCTGAGTTGCCGGATATCTCATGTGTTAGGACCGTTGCGAGATGGACTGTGCCATGCTACAGTAGTACCACTAGCTTGTCGAAGGTTTGGGGGTTGTGCGCTTCGGGGCAGGTAAAGTGCGAGCCTGCGACGACAAGGCGCCAGAGCGAGCTGGGCTCCTGCGGAATCAGAACGTGCCGGATGGTTGTCAATGACATGGCTTAGGTTTTCTTTGCCACCCGCCAAATAGTCATACACAAGTCCATCCCCTGTGCCCAGCTGTCTTTTCTTTCTTTCTTGTTTCCTTCGTCGGCGTGCCCTGGGCAAGTTTGCCCGCCCCTGTTAAACGACCGGGCACGGGGCGGGTGTGTACCATCATCCCCACCAACAAAACCCTGCAGAACCCCGCCTCAATCGCCTACTGTTGCTGGCCCCATCTCCTGGACGCGCAACATGATAACACGACCGGTATCGCGGAACACAGCATCCTACCAGCCTGGCCCCCCCAAGCCGTACTATCACTTCCGGCACAAGCGCACTTCTGCTATCTGTCTTCTGCTCGCCCCTACCCTTGTCTGATTTGCACCTACTGTACTCCAGTTCGGAGAACCTATGCAAGTAGTCGGTCTCGGTGCTACACAAGACTTCATTTTTTGAGCACCAACCGGTCCAGCCGTCTCTCTTTCTTTCAAGCCCCATGCGAACTCGCCCGCCCCGATTTTCAGGGTTAGTCAGTTTGAAGCGGAGACGTTCTCACCGGGCTCAGGGGTCACACCCACACTGCGCGCCCTCGGTCTCCAGGTCAGTTTGTGCCTCCCCTCTCTCTTCCTCTTCTCCCTAAGCATGAGGGGGAGGGGGTGCCCGGCAGCTCCTAAGGCGTCCTAGGCCTGGGCGGTGTGAATGTGGGGTGAGTCACCAGAAGTTCTACCTCTCTCTCGATTCTTGTTCCACCCCTATTTTCAGATCGGGTCCTCCCAAGGATTGTAGCGGATGCGGCTCGTCTTGTGCTTGTGGTTCTGGCGGCCTGACCGGCAATTCCTCCCAAGTGGCCCTTCCATTCAGCTCCAAACTTCTCATCAACTCGTGCACTTGCATCCATCTGCGGCTGCTGCCGTGGAAATGGCTGAACCCAGACCTGCGGCTCATGTCCAGAACGGTTGAAATCCTGCATTGCGATGCTGCGTGTGCACTTGCATGTATGTCTGCACGTATTTGCACATGTGTGTGTACATGCATATATATAAATATATACATATATATATATCTAGATACATAAATACATACATACCTGCATACATACCTACATACATATACATATATATATATATATATATATTCTATATATATATATACATGCGTGTACACACACACACAGAGCTATACGCATGGACATGCCTGCATACATACGTTGTATAGTGGTGTACGAATAAGAAGTTTCTGTATACATTTTTACGGTGTTGGCTCGGACTACCGGACTACTCCGAGCCAGGCCCTGGCTGTTGCGAAGGGCTTAAGGCCCGGGGTGGGGAAGCCGACTTTTGCTGGTGGGGGGGGGGGGGGGGGCGGGGCTCCGCCGGGAGTTCAAAATCCCAATTGTTATTAGATGTACGTTTTTTGTGCTTTTTTGGGCCGATGCCAATTCCCGATGATGAGGGGCCTCAACACGACGCATACGTATTTACAACATGTTGGGCTCCTGCATTTGCCAGTAAACCATTAAAAGGCATGTTTTGAGATGTCGATGCCAAATATCGTGCACGTAGCAAAGTGCAGAACCCGGAGTAAGTTTTGACGGAACGCTTGGAGTACATGCATGATTGTGCCACAAGATTGCTGTTACCTCCTCAAAGGAGGCGCACAGATTCATCATCGGATAGGCGCTGCAGATGTCTTTCGGGGTGGAAACTCTCGAAGTGTTTTAAGATCAGCCTGATGGGGTTTCAGAGGTTACGTCGCCATGCTGGACCTCAAAGCAGAGATGTCCAATGCTCTGACACTGCTCTTGGAGAGGAGCTCTTTGCTTCCCAGATCCCCGGATGGGCCTGGACTTCTCCCACAACTGGTACACACATCAGGGAATCTGGCTGATGTGCAGACTTGAGGAGAGCAAATCTGGAAGAGGTTCTTTAGGAAGGGTTGGGGCAGAGATATAGGAATCTCTATGAGAGTACATATATCTGAATTTATGTATACTTGTTTGTGGCAATTAATGCCAGCTGCTGGCAAGAAGCTTCAGCATTGCAGTCCGCGTAAACCAAGGCGTCACGTCCTGCCACAACGAGGTCACACACAGACACAGAGGCGCGCACATGTATACGTACATGTACAGACAGATAGGCATATACGCATATGAAAGATGAACAACGTCCATTTTTACGTTTATTCATAAATTTGCACGCAGACCCAGGTCTTCCAGCATCGGGGCAGCAACACCAAGCACAAAGCACGAAGAGCACTTAAGCATGTCTAGGTCCTGGGTTCCAGTAGTCCACACGTCTCTCAAACTGATCAAAGAACGGCAGAACCTAATGGCGCGATGGCGGCTGCTTTTGTTGGCTTTGCGTCGGTGAGGACTTTGTGTATAGCGCGTGACATGTCTGAGCCCTCGGCCCGCCCAGAGAACGACCGATTTGGGATGAAGCCTTGTGGAGCCACACACAAGCCTCAGTTGGTCACATTGAAATTCAGAGGAACAAGAGCTCGGTACCCAGGACTGGGCCGTTTCCGGTCTTCTCGGCCTCCACCGGGTCCCACACCTACAAGATCCAAGCCACTGTTGAAGCGTAAGAGGTTGCCGAAAACGCAGCACTCCGAGTGGCAGGCCGCCCAAACCAGGCAGTTTGGGGCGTGTATGAGCAAGGCCAGGCGGTCGCCCCCCCAGCTTAGGCCCTGCTCGCGGCCGGGAGCATTGCTGCACCAAGACCTCTACGTCACCCGACATTAGCAAACCTATATGACCTATACCTCTTAACTCTATTTCTAACTATCCACGAACCTACCTGATTCGCTACTAGCTACATGTTAGAAGGCTCTACGAAACCAACGCCTCGACACGGTTGGCGTGCGCAAACACGGTGATCGGAGGACCTGCACACTTCTCCCCGCACGCCGCACTGGGCCTACATGGACAAGACAATCGCGCTAAGCCACCCATGGATGGAAGCACTTGTCGGGCAAAAACACCACCGTGCCCTCGATTGTCATGGAGGCCACACCTTCTGCGCATGCATGTACTTCATTGCAGGATATCTGCTGCAAAAGGGTGGGCACCCAGCAACCAGTACTTCTCCGCCATCTCAGGATCAAACCAAGCGACCCAGCCACTCGAAGATGCCGTGAAATGTGCCTCTGGGGCAAGGTTCCTGAGCTGGACCGACTTCACGTCATCTCAAATGGTCTCTGTGTGTCACGTGTCTTTGCTTCCGGTGCCAAACGAAATACAGTGAACATAGTGCAGGCGAGGGGCTCACAGACAATATCGGGGCGCCCACTCACAGGGTCAACAAGTGCCAGGGAAACCTGGGTGTGCTGCATGGTGATCACAAAAGTGCATTGGGCTTATGCAGAGGAACAAACAAGAAATGACTATGACTAAAGCTAGGGGTCGCAGCTTCTCAGGCGAAAACATCTTGATGCAACGTGTGCAGGAGATGGGATTTCCCGTTAACATGCTGAACATGGTGCAACATGAGATGTTGACATTTGATCGCTTAATCTATACCCGGTACGAATGGAGCTCTTGCATATGAAGACTGAGAGGAACATAGAAAAACACACTTACGAAAAGTTGGGCTCTGCTGGACATGTTGCAGAACATTTTAGGTTGAATTGGTGGTGAGCGAAGAACATTCAAGCCGGAAGCAACCTGCAACATGTTTGCAGCGAATTCGCCAAAGCTGTAGCGAGGCAAGTTTCAACTCTTATCAAGCTGCTCCTGACACCTTTGTGAGTATAATGGCCGGATGTTCGCCTTGCTTTCGTATGCAACGGCTTGAGCTTGTCGTGTTTCGATTGCACCCGCGTAGACGCCGAACAGTGCAAACTGTTCGACAAAACCAAGCAACTTGTTGTCACCCTTCCTTGTGCCAAGAGGAGCCGTGTCCTGAGCCTCAGCTGCTTTGCTGTATAATGTCCGCGAGACTGCGCTCGAGACTGTGGCCGGAGCGCGACTCAAGGCGCCCAAAGGCGACATCTACACTTCGTGAGAGGAGCACACGTGGAGCGCGCGCGTTGTCAAGAGCTTGAGGATGCGTCGAGTGAGTGCCGTCTAGCGGCACCGCGACGTTCAGGCGCCAGAGAACGTCACAGACGGACTTTGTACGAGTCGAAACAAGCTTCAGTTTACCGCGCGACAACGACGAGGCCAAAAACCTGCACACACGGCAGCGTCTATAGATGCGCTAGCCCGGCTGGGAGGAAGCCGATTCGATTCGGGCAAGTCAACCTTGCCAAGGCCCAGGCCCGACCCGGCTGCGCAGCATCGGTAGGAATCAGCCAGCGGCCTTCGGCAGCGTCTGGCCATGGCAGCCTTTTGGATCGTAGCACAGGCTTGCTGATGACGTTGATATTGTTGCAGCATTGAGGCCCAAGCCACTGAGGTGCTCGAAAGGAGATGCGCCTGGTACAACAGTACAATACTGAAAAAAAGGAGATGCGCCTGGTACAACAGTACAATAGTCTTCACTGTCTTTGTCTTGTCTACGTCTGCCACGTCCACGGAGTGCTAGGGCTCGCGCCCCTGAATAACAGTACCAGGTAAAGAGTCCAAGCTCTTGACCTGGGCCTGTCAAGCACGTATGTACTCTGTTAAAGTATACATTCGGGCTTCTTTATCTAAGGGGCCATGTGGTGCGCGCCACCAAAATCTGCTTGAATTGGGGGAGGGGGCTGTGAATCACAGTACGGGGAGGGGATTGCGTGACACGGGGTCACGGGCTTATAGGTTTAGTCGCTCACTCTCGAGGGTTTATAGGGTTTGGTCTGAATGCTGGAACGAAGAAGCTCACTAACCTTTTTGGCTCTTGCCAAGGTGACATTATCGATAAGAAGGTGCTCTTCGGCTCTCGGCTCTTGGAGCGAAAGCCTCAGAGCGTCTCACTGCGCAGCTTCGCCAGCTGCTTTCTTCTGGCGCCTTCCTTGAAGGCGACTTCGAACATCACCTTGGGACCGGAGCAGGAACCATAGACATTACTGTTAAATATCTGTATCTACTTTAGATATATATATATATATAGATGGGTATGTATACTTTGAGGTGCAACCCGCAGCCTTCCGCTCTGAAGAGAATGGACCACGGGACAGTGCTTTTGAATCCCGGCACGATGCAATGCATCCAGGTTGCTCACCGCAGCGACAGAACTAAACCTCAGAAACGCTTGTCGCAGGTGGCGGTGTCCCGAATGTATAAATGGATGCCTTTTTATTGCCACCCCGAGAGAAACCAAATCCACCAAGGCGCTTAGGTGGACCACCTTTTGGCCTTCCCTGCGGCCTAAACCCTAGTCTTTGGAAACTTGAATGGGCCCATAGTGACAGAACCCATCCTCTTTGGACCCCCTTCGAATTTAAACTCTCTATATGACCTTGCCATGGTGTGTGGATCCTTCCGCTGAGGAGGCTTACTGAGGGCCAGGCTTCAGCGACTTCTGCGCCTGCTCGGCGGCCTCTTCCCTTGAACTGGCCACGATGGGCAAGCTGGCATCCTCCGGAGGGGCGAAGCCGAGGAGCACGGCGTCCGAGGCCTCGGTGGTCAAGTCCTCGGGGGCCACAAACTCCAACAAGTATTGCAGGACCAGCTCCGAGACAGCAATGCTTAAGACACATGGCGGATGCTTGTGTGCGCTTATTGGGTGCTTCAGCTGCCATCCACTCCGCCCTTCCTTGATGCGAGACATCATCTTGAAGAGACCTGCAAGAGCGTCTCCTCCGCTCTCTCCCATCTTGCCTTGCACGGATCACGGGTCGCCTTTCCCACACCACCCACTTCACAGAAAGCCTCGCCCGTGTCCCTCGGCCTTTGAGCTCCTCGATCTGCTTCTGCAGGGAGTCAATGGCCTGCTTCAGAGAGGCCAGAGCGTAAAACAATGCGACAGGAAGACACGTGAGGCACGAGGTGTGTATCTTGGGGAGAAGGGAGCATGAAAACGAGATTTTGCCGGAGCCTCCTGCTTCTCTTTCTCGATGCGCTCCTTGTTTTGGAGCGCCACTTGCAGCTGCTGACTCCTCGGTTTTTCGGCTTTGAGCTCCACATCGAATCTGCACATCTTTACACAACTCGGAGGCTTCTTGCGGTACTCTTCTTGGAGAGCTCCTTTTGAAAGGGTTGTAATCATTATTTGCCCATTTCTGCCGGCAGAAGGCTGGTTCTCAAACTTCTCCTCGTATTCCTCTTGCAGTGCAGCCAGCTTGCTCGCTGCCACGCTGCCTCAGTCACGCTGAAACATTTTCAGCCAACCTCGCCGGATTCATAGCCCGAAGGGACTGCAAACTGCTCGCAAGCTGTCACAAGCTGAAGCTATTGCGCTAAGGGTCTACTGCTCCTGCGGAGTGCCGGCTTCTTCCGTGGCTTTGGGGCGTCCTCACCAGACATAACAGTTTTTGGCATCTAAGCTATGGCCATGGGCCGTCACGGGGTCTCGACTATACGATCGTAAATCGTCTTATCAGTTCAGAGTACCGAAGAAGCAACTCCCAATGAACAAATCCTTGTGAGGGCACTGTGCAGGTGCATGTTCCCGCATCCTCTGCCTCCTCCACGATGTTGATGCTTTTCGTCTTCTGCATCAAGGCATCGTTTTCCTGCACAGGCACGTGCATGTCCAGCTTGCTTACAATCTCTGTGTGATTCCTTGCTTGTACTCACAGTCCTGAATCGATTTGAATAGTACCCCCCAGTATCGTCCCAATTAAGGACTGTAAGTACAAGGGGGAAGATCTCATTTCAAGTGATTGTCCTCCTGGGGCTCTTCCATCTGAAGTTCATGAGCCAAGCTGTCACCTCAGCGCTGCAGGCAGAAAACCCTGGTCTCGGCGCAGGAGTCTGGGAGCCTTAAGCTCATGCAGGCGACTCTCAGCGAAGATGGCCAGTTGCAACGATGCCCTTTTCTCCGAGACTGCCTTCAGAGCCTGCAGGGAAAGTCATCTGCACACTCCGCGCACCAAAGCCACACCTCAACAAGATCTGAACATCTGCTAGCAGCCTGTTACTGATGTTGCCCGGCCTTTTGCAAGTGATGTGCTTCCAGCACCTCTCGCAGCTCTTCGATTTCCGCCTGGAGCTTGCCATTCTCCGACTCGGACGTTTCAAGGAATCCTGCCACGTTCACAATCCACTTTCCAGGCGCATGCTACAGACCGGTGCACTATTCTAATGCACGTGTTCATGCATGTATGCATTGCGCATATACGAATATGTAGATTTAGAGGTAGATCTGTGTGTATGTATATATATATATACATATACATATACATGCATATTACAACATATACACACCTGCACATAAGAAGTATCTGCGTGAGGATCTGCAGCTGTTGGACTTGCCACTTTCGCCTTGGATCTCGTGCGAGGCGGCTCGGAGCTCCTCGCAGTACCTCGCTGGGGGACTATTCGTACGATGATTATTACGATTATGATTATTATGATTGATTATTTTGATTTATTATTACAATGTAGTATTATTGTTACTATTAGTATATTATTACTATAATAACAATTATTCTTCTTGTTATTACTATTTCTATTGCTGTTATTGTTACAGCCAAGAAGCTGCTGCAACTGCAGGTGCTGATCCTGATCGGGCTTTTAGAGGGCTTTCAGAGCCTTAATCTCCCAGGACTCAAATGAGGACACGACGTGTCACCTCCTGGCCTGGAGCGATGCCAGGGTACGCACGTGCTTGTCCAACTCGGCCTGTTTGGCCCTCATGGCCTGAGAAGTGGGCAAGGGCTGCAGGATTTGTTCTAGGAGACGCGCAGAAGCCTTCAGATGTCCCATGCGTTGCGAGTGTTTCATACGACACTCTCCAAACCTCCTCATGTTCGCGCTTTGCTGCTTCCAGCGCTTCTGCTGCTCGGTATCCTCCGGTGTCCTCCTCCCGGAGAGAACATCATCAGGTGCGTCTCGGCAAGCGAGCAGATTGCAAGGTGCAACAGTCCTTTGCCACCTCTGTCTTGCTGCGCCGCATACTTTTTCCTCATGCGCTCAATCCAGATTGGCCACTCTTCCAGCAAATGCCATCATTGTCTGGCCTATAGATGGTCGCTGCTTGGTGCTAGTGCGGCTACTGCTCATCACGACAAGCAGGAACGCCAAAAACACAGAGGAGCAGACCAGCTGCATCAATTACCACAGAGGAAGGATGGCATGAAGCCACATGGGGTTTTCCGAAATTATAGGGGGTACCTTGTGGGGGTCCTTATGAAAAGGGATACCTACTATTTGGGGCCTACATCAGGTCCCTTACTTTCATAAACCCCCACGTGCGGCTCCGCAACTAGTGGCGTTCTCGGGCTCATCGGGTAGAGAGCGCGTCTCTCGCAGTTCCCGGAGCTCGCGCTCCAGAGCTCCTACCTGCAGACGCAGAGAGAACTGCGAAGCTGTTTTGCGAACAGCCACTGCAAACACCCCCCCCGAAACCCTAAAAAGAAGTCCCAAAACCCTGCCCCACATGCCCACATGCCCCACCTGGTCCTGAGCCGCGCGCAGCTCCGCAGCCTGGCGCTGTCCAGAGCTCTGCGAGGCCGCAAGCTGCTCCTCAAGGCCTCAGTTGCGCCGTCGATTCCCAGAGCATTTGTGCAAGTTGGGCGTTCTGCGATCGCGCCTGCGATGTGTTCCTCAAAGTGGCTCAGCTCCTGCAGGTCTTGCGGCCAAGTGGGCAAAGAAGCCCTAAGTGCCGATTCGATGACCATGAAGCACTGTCAGAGGTCGGAGGTTGGAGTGGCCTGCTCTTGTTCTTCGATGCGGCGCAGTGCCTCGGGGGAGTGTTTATCGCGCGCGTCACCATCAATGCTCCTAGAAACACCACAAGCACCCGATTCTGCAGGCATTCTGTGCCACTTCAGAATCTGCCGCACGTTCAACCCACTAAAGCAACGAGAAAAGCAGCTGCCAGCCTGCTCCGCCGTTCGGCGATGGCGCTCCGCCTCCTCCCGGACCTGCGGCCGGATTGCCCCAGCAGTGCTGGTCTCTCGGGAACAAAACCCCCCAAAACCCCCCGAAACCGCCTCAAAACCCCCAAACCCCTGAAAAACAACACATCCACTTTCACATTTTCCTGATTGGCTGAAACGATTCTACCTGCTTTCCACAGTTTTCCACACCTCCTCGATGTCATTGTCGTCAGCGGCATTCATCCCAACCCATGTCACGAGGCCCCATGGCAAGGAATGCGGGCCTCAAAGAAGTAATTCCTCTGCTACAACTGCAGATTTCATCAGAACGAGCTGGTGTGAATTCGCTATGTGGCCATCGGGTCTTGAATACTGGGTTAGCAGGTCCGGTCAGACTTTGTCCAAGTCTGTAGTATCGTTACAAATCGTAGCCGTAGCCATTACTCTCTTGCGGCAGATTATGCTCAGCGCTGCCGTTCTTGGCTTCCTGGGATAAAGACGATAAGGGGCTCTTTGATGCAAAGGGCCGATGGCTTTCAACAGTTTCAGCAGTGTCGCTGCTCATTATGTACTTCCATCAACGTCGGCAAACAAGGCAGACATGCCCTGCAAGCAAGCAAGCTCACCTCTGCCGGCTCGCAGCAAGGAAGAGTTTCCACGGAGTCGGCCACTTCATTCAGGACATCCGCTCGGATACGCGCCTTGAAGATCGCGCGAGGATAGATTTATCTGGCTCATGTAACGCTCTCCGAGCACCCATGGCTCCGCGCCAGCTTGTTCTCATTACTTGCCAGCAGGAGCTCGGGCCTCCAACCGCGAGCGCAGGAATAAGCTACCATGAGCGATCCCACCCCGGAAGCAAAATGTCAAGCACGAGCTCAAACAAACTTCTCAAGGCGAAGCCCATGGGGCGCCCAGTCGAAGTAGAGAGGTGCTGCCTGAACTCCATCAGCTTTGCATCAGCAAAGCAAGTGCAGCCTATCGTTATCAAAGACCTCCCTCAGTAAGAGCGGCACCGTGCCGAGGCAACAGAGGCGCGCCAATGGTGCCTGCAAAACATTTGCTCGTTTCAAAGTTCAGTTCTTTCCTAATAGTACGACAACAGCAGTATGCGCATGAGCACATCTGTTCTGGGAATCCTTTTTTTTTTTGGGGGGGGGGGGGCCTTGTGGTTAGTTACAGTACTCAGGCACGGCAACGTGGGACGACACACTTGCACAATTGGTTCTATGACTCCCTGTTTCTGTTGACTCATGACGCCTTTATCATTCGCGTCCCGCCTCACCGCGGCAGGATACAAGAAGCTGTGCAACGTCTGCGATCAGCAGCGCCTGTAAAGACAGCATTGGCAACTGCCTCAAACCGAAATGGGAGCGCCCGGTCTAGGCCGGCACTCGTGTCATTTGGGGGTTTCCGAAAATAGCGGGTGCCCTTTTGGGGGGTGCCTTTAAGGGGATTCCATTCTATTTGGGGTATAAAAGGGGTATCCCTATCTTGGGAAAACCTATTTGCATCTTTACCTAATTCCTGTCATTTGCGACGCCCTGCTATTGGGCCCGCCCTTGCGCCCAAACCCCTCGTCTGCGACTACCAAATCCGGCTTCTCTCGTAGACACTGGAGGGTCGCAGATAACAGGGACCTTCCTTTGAGCATTTGTCCCGGGGTAAGGGGGTGCGGGGGGTGAGGGGGGCGGAGGGAGGGGGAGGGAGGGGGAGGGGGGGGGGGGGGTTTGTGGGGGTCAAGTGCAGGATCCTTGACCGACGGTTTAATTAAGAAGGGTGGGGGGGTTGGGGGGTCAATGGTTGACTGCCATGACGCGACACAGGCGCACTCCCGTCATATGCGACTCTGCGACTACGCAAGTTGGCCTTCCAAAAGTTCAAAATGTGGGGGGGGTTGACAAATGACAGGCGCGCCATATACACATCTCTGTAAGGTTAATTCAATATTCATTGGCTCATTTTACTCATGTTCCTGGACTTGGACTTCAAGAAAAGAACAGTTTTGAACAGGGGTCCAGAGTGAGGTGCTCTCGCCTGTTCCCCACGCACACTGCCCAGGAGGGCAATGCGTGTGCCACAAGGCGAGGGCGACCTAAGCCGGGAGGGTTTAGGGTTTAGGGTGTAGGATTTAGGGTTTAGATGGGTTTAGGGTTTAGGTTTAGTCGCTCATACTCGCACAAGGCAGGCAAGGTTCGTTGGTCCGCGTAGGCACTAAGAGGGTTTAGGGGCTGGCACCTCTCAACACCTCGGCACCCTTTTTTTCCACTGTACAGTAGCATTGCCTCTGCGGTGAAAACTGTCAAGCCGAACTCAAACGCTCGAGGACTGCAAAGGCATGTTCAGAATGCTACACTGGATGGACAATGAGAAGGTGTGAGAAAATTGAAGCGTCTTGCCGCTTGACGAGCCAGATTCCTAGCCCCACTCGTTGATGAGGCGCGCGTCGTCACCAAAGGAGCCTCCGAAGCGCGGGTCGTCATTGGTCAGCTTCGCGAAGAAGAAGATACTGCCGATGGTCAGGGCAATGATGATGGGGAAGTAGATGGGCGCAGGCAACAGATCCTCGCTCTCCTCCTGGAACCTGGTCTCGGGCTCGAGAGACCACATATTCCCACGTCGGTCCTGATCGACTGACAGTCCAGCCTTGGACTGCTGGTTCATCAAGCGCATGTCCGGCTTCGGCATCTTGAAGTCAAAGCCACCATCCTCTTCCTTCGTCTTCTCCTCCGTCTGCTGCCCAGGCTGTGGCAGTGCTCGCAGTGTCTTGGCGTTCCTGCTTCTGGCTGCTGGAGAGACGAAGCTTCGAGCCAGCGTGGAGCCCAGCACCGCCAAGGCCGCAACAACCAGCACGCAGGGCAGGAGCCCCCGAGCACGCACGCCCATTCTGACCCTAGTATCCCAGAACTGGAATGTCAATTCTTGCCACAAACGGCGGCGAGGAAATTGTCACAGTGGCCTGCTGCATGTAGAACAGCTGTCGAAAGCTACTGGATGGGGGAACTGGAGTAATGATGCTGCATGCATGCAGCTGGTGAGCTTCTGACATCCTACGTGCCATGCACTCGAAGTCGCATCATGGCTGCAGAGATGAAGGGAACATGGCCGGCAACGCTTTGAGACGCTTTGTTCCGGAACATCTTCAAAGGGAATCTGTCGAAAATGGCTGTCTAGTCAAGTCAGCGAAAATGTGCACAATTGGAAACCCTAGGTGAGACGCTACTGAAAGCTTCCATATTCGAGCTCCCTTAGCCCCACTCGTTGATGAGGCGCGCGTCGTCACCAAAGGAGCCTCCGAAGCGCGGGTCGTCATTGGTCAGCTTCGCGAAGAAGAAGATACTGCCGATGGTCAGGGCAATGATGATGGGGAAGTAGATGGGCGCAGGCAACAAATCCTCGCTCTCCTCCTGGAACCTGGTCTCGGGCTCGAGAGAGACCACATATTCCCACGTCGGTCCTGATCGACTGACAGTCCAGCCTTGGACTGCTGGTTCATCAAGCGCATGTCCGGCTTCGGCATCTTGAAGTCAAAGCCACCATCCTCTTCCTTCGTCTTCTCCTCCGTCTGCTGCCCAGGCTGTGGCAGTGCTCGCAGTGTCTTGGCGTTCCTGCTTCTGGCTGCTGGAGAGACGAAGCTTCGAGCCAGCGTGGAGCCCAGCACCGCCAAGGCCGCAACAACCAGCACGCAGGGCAGGAGCCCCCGAGCACGCACGCCCATTCTGACCCTACTATCCCAGAACTGGAATGTCAATTCTTGCCACAAACGGCGGCGAGGAAATGGTCACAGTGGCCTGCTGCATGTAGAACAGCTGTCGAAAGCTACTGGATGGGGGAACTGGAGTAATGATGCTGCATGCACGCAGCTGGTGAGTTTCTGACATCCTACGTGCCATGCACTCGAAGTCGCATCATGGCTGCAGAGATGAAGGGAACATGGCCGGCAACGCTTTGAGACGCTTTGTTCCGGAACATCTTCAAAGGGAATCTGTCGAAAATGGCTGTCTAGTCAAGTCAGCGAAAATGTGCACAATTGGAAACCCTAGGTGAGACGCTACTGAAAGCTTCCATATTCGAGCTCCCTTAGCCCCACTCGTTGATGAGGCGCGCGTCGTCACCAAAGGAGCCTCCGAAGCGCGGGTCGTCATTGGTCAGCTTCGCGAAGAAGAAGATACTGCCGATGGTCAGGGCAATGATGATGGGGAAGTAGATGGGCGCAGGCAACAAATCCTCGCTCTCCTCCTGGAACCTGGTCTCGGGCTCGAGAGACCACATATTCCCACGTCGGTCCTGATCGACTGACAGTCCAGCCTTGGACTGCTGGTTCATCAAGCGCATGTCCGGCTTCGGCATCTTGAAGTCAAAGCCACCATCCTCTTCCTTCGTCTTCTCCTCCGTCTGCTGCCCAGGCTGTGGCAGTGCTCGCAGTGTCTTGGCGTTCCTGCTTCTGGCTGCTGGAGAGACGAAGCTTCGAGCCAGCGTGGAGCCCAGCACCGCCAAGGCCGCAACAACCAGCACGCAGGGCAGGAGCCCCCGAGCACGCACGCCCATTCTGACCCTACTATCCCAGAACTGGAATGTCAATTCTTGCCACAAACGGCGGCGAGGAAATGGTCACAGTGGCCTGCTGCATGTAGAACAGCTGTCGAAAGCTACTGGATGGGGGAACTGGAGTAATGATGCTGCATGCATGCAGCTGGTGAGCTTCTGACATCCTACGTGCCATGCACTCGAAGTCGCATCATGGCTGCAGAGATGAAGGGAACATGGCCGGCAACGCTTTACGCTTTGTTCCGGAACATCTTCAAAGGGAATCTGTCGAAAATGGCTGTCTTGTCAAGTCAGCGAAAATGTGCACAATTGGAAACCCTAGGTGAGACGCTACTGGAAGCTTCCATATTCGAGCTCCCTTAGCCCCACTCGTTGATGAGGCGCGCGTCGTCACCAAAGGAGCCTCCGAAGCGCGGGTCGTCATTGGTCAGCTTCGCGAAGAAGAAGATACTGCCGATGGTCAGGGCAATGATGATGGGGAAGTAGATGGGCGCAGGCAACAAATCCTCGCTCTCCTCCTGGAACCTGGTCTCGGGCTCGAGAGACCACATATTCCCACGTCGGTCCTGATCGACTGACAGTCCAGCCTTGGACTGCTGGTTCATCAAGCGCATGTCCGGCTTCGGCATCTTGAAGTCAAAGCCACCATCCTCTTCCTGCGTCTTCTCCTCCGTCTGCTGCCCAGGCTGTGGCAGTGCTCGCAGTGTCTTGGCGTTCCTGCTTCTGGCTGCTGGAGAGACGAAGCTTCGAGCCAGCGTGGAGCCCAGCACCGCCAAGGCCGCAACAACCAGCACGCAGGGCAGGAGCCCCCGAGCACGCACGGCCATTCTTGACCCTACTATCCCAGAACTGGAATGTCAACTCCAATTCTTGCCACAAACGGCGGCGAGGAAATGGTCACAGTGGCCTGGTGCAAGTAGAACCGCTTGCGAAAGCTACTGGATGGGGGAACTGGAGTACTGATGCTGCATGCATGCAGCAAGTGAGCGTCTGACATCCTACGTGCCATGCACTCGAAGATGAAGGGAACATGGCCGGCAACGCTTTATTCCGAAACACCTTCAACGGGAATCTGTCGAAAATGGCTGTCTTGTCAAGTCAGCGAAAATGTGCACAATTGGAAACCCTAGGTGAGACGCTACTGGAAGCTTCCATATTCGAGCTCCCTTAGCCCCACTCGTTGATGAGGCGCGCGTCGTCACCAAAGGAGCCTCCGAAGCGCGGGTCGTCATTGGTCAGCTTCGCGAAGAAGAAGATACTGCCGATGGTCAGGGCAATGATGATGGGGAAGTAGATGGGCGCAGGCAACAAATCCTCGCTCTCCTCCTGGAACCTGGTCTCGGGCTCGAGAGACCACATATTCCCACGTCGGTCCTGATCGACTGACAGTCCAGCCTTGGACTGCTGGTTCATCAAGCGCATGTCCGGCTTCGGCATCTTGAAGTCAAAGCCACCATCCTCTTCCTTCGTCTTCTCCTCCGTCTGCTGCCCAGGCTGTGGCAGTGCTCGCAGTGTCTTGGCGTTCCTGCTTCTGGCTGCTGGAGAGACGAAGCTTCGAGCCAGCGTGGAGCCCAGCACCGCCAAGGCCGCAACAACCAGCACGCAGGGCAGGAGCCCCCGAGCACGCACGGCCATTCTGACCCTACTATCCCAGAACTGGAATGTCAATTCTTGCCACAAACGGCGGCGAGGAAATTGCAGCAACTTGCAACAATACATACAATGCCTACTTCAAAAAGTCAAGGACCGTGCAGGTAGTACGGCGTCAGAAAGGGGATGAGGGGTATGACCTGGCGTGGCGTGCCGTGGGGGAGGCTCTGCTCCGCATGGGAACTTTGTGTGGCAGGCATTGCTCACTCAGCTCATGGTCGCAACGCGCTCCACGCACCAGGGGTTGACTTCGTACCAGCGTCGGGACCACCATCAGCCTGGGCAGGGCCGCCAGGATCGAAGGCTTTGCCCGCAAACACCCGCGCGTCAGACCACACAGCTGACGTCTATGGCTATAGAGTTGCCCCAGTACCGGGCAACGTGCTGTGTGCAACAGGCGGTGGCTGGGTGTGAGGTTTGGATGATCGGAGCTTATGGGAGGTGCAACGGCAGGCCGACGGAGCTTGTTCACTTGCATATGTGTTTGTGAAGGCTTGTCAACGCGCGTAGCGTCGGGTGGCCGCTGGTCTTAACTCAGGTTGGTTCACCTGTATTGCTAGAAGTGTAATCGCCTTGTCTTGAGAACATCGTGTTTGTGGTTTTGTGGATTTGCGGGAATGCTCCTGTCTCATTAAAAATCCCACTGGGTGATCTGAACAACCTTGATTTTGGGCTTCCAAGGACCCCAACAGGCTCTTGCAGCAGCCATCCGCAGCTGGCACAAAGTAGGCTAATTCAAATTTGTTGGCCCCTTGGTGCTGCCAGTAGAGCCTTGCAAGGTCTGCCTGGAGTTGGATAGGTGGTTCATTTGGTTCCTGCGTGGTCGTAAGACGCCAGCGAGACTTCACACAAGGGACGTTGATCGGGCTGCCAATGTACTTGGAGTACCCGTAAAGTTCACCGAAGATGCTTTTCAAGCGTGAAGCACGTGGTAGGACTTGCTTGGGCAACCTCACGGCCCTCTCGGTTCTGCGAAGCTTGTCTGCCTGGCGGCGCTTATGTGCCTTTTCCTTGCCTGCTTATGCAAGGGGCCCAGAAAGCCGCAGTAGTAGGATCGTTATGTTTTTGGGGCCCTAATATGCCTTTTTTTCCATGCTCGTTAGCTGTTGGCCTGCTCGGACTTTTGCACCCTTTGAACCAGACTGGTGCGCCTGTTGCTGCCGCTGATGTGTTGCAGCGCTGTAGCTACAATGCTTTCTCTCCCCCTCTGTATTCATAATATGTTGCATGTATATATATATATATAGATATTTAGATATATATGGGTATATGGATATATAGATACATATATATATATATACATATATGTACATATATGCGTACATAGAGAGTGCCACATGGTGCTGTACAGCATGATAGAGCATGTAGCAAGGGAAAGCAATTCTGAGAGAAAGTGAAGCTCAAAACAAGGTCCAAGGCGGCCGCGCAGCTTGTGAAGCCTGGCTCACAGCTGTGAACCTCAGACTGCCAACACATTTCCGGCGGCAGCATTCACAAGTCTCTAGACTCTATAGTAGCGGTCCGCATGCCAGCGTACTCGCGTCGAAGCCGTTTGCTGGGCATACCTTTAAGGGCAGCACGCGACGAACTCGTTGCGAGGGCCCCAGCAGAGTGTGAAATCGACACCTTATATTTGACTTCTGGCTGGTGCATGTGTGTGCGCACTTGTTGCCAAAGCCAAACTGCTGAATAAATTGACATCCCGCATCAGCAGCGGCAGATAGCGGCAGCACATCGACATAAAACATGCGTTTGGGCCTTTCCTAATTCTTGAAGGGCAGTAAACGCAACGTGTGCGATGTGCTGCGGAAGGATGTATGATTGAATCTGATTCTCATGGATGTATGGCAGCGAGGCCGGCTTGGTGACTTGCCGTGGCCAGGCACAGGCAGTGGTTGCTGGTCTGTCGGGAATGAACGGTGGACAATTCTAAAGGGTTCGCATCTTGCGCTGCCCTCGACTTTCTGATCAGGAACACTGCTTCCAGCCTCCAGTTTCAGGGTCTACAAGCACCACCTTCCCGTCCGTGCGGCACACCTCTTCAGCAGCTTACTTCTCTCTGTCTCAGCTTATCACCGGATTAGCATCTCAGGACAGCGCAGCAACCCGGTCCCTGACGGAAGACCTGCTGGCGCGGGCTGTTCGTATAGATGCGGCAGGACCATGTCAGATGCCTGCCCATGTGGCCTTGCATGCGCCAGGTGGATTGCATAGGCCCAACCCGCACCTCGGCAGCCGCAGACGCGCAGACGAGCCAAATGCAGATAATCGTAACATAGAAACGGTATGAACATGTCATGCCAAGCGCCGTTCTTCGACCGAATGCTGCATCTTGCCTGGCTCTGCGATGCTCAGATGAACGAGGCTGAGGCATCCAACCTACTTGTCCCGATTGTGGGCGACTGTCCGTGTGGATCCTAAACCCTAAACCCTAAGCCCTATAAACCCTAAACCCTAAGCCCTAAACCCTGAGCCCTGAGCCCTAAACCCCAGACCCACCGCAGGCTGCTTGGCGTCTGGCCGAAGCCAACTTCTGCTTTGGCACAGCTGTGATGCTCGGCGCAGCAGAGCCTCTTGGAGCACATTCTCCCCAGGATTCTTTCGGCCCCACTGCTGTGTCGTATAAGAAGACATCGCTGTGTATTTCGCATGGGCTCATGTTGGTATGGTGCTCAGTCCGCTCGGTCATGTTCAGGTGCAACAGGGGCCTCTTCACAATACAGCTGCTTTCGCAGTCGACGCGATGTCTGCGACAATTGCGCGAGTTCCTGCTTGCCAGCTTTCATACACTGCCCTTTGCATCAATCTACCTTGGCCTGTCCTCACCATTGCAGCAATGAGCAACCAGATCTGGCAGGTCCACAGTCAACTGGCACAGGGAACACAGCTGTTTTGGCCAATTCTCACACAAGTGCACTTCTTCCGTGACGCCTCCAAGTCAGAGGTCGGAGCAGACGAGGTGCCGCTGCATGACACATGAGGCCTCTTTGGTGGGAGCATGGAGAGCTACTCAGTTCGTCTTGGGGGACCATGCCTGTGCTGGCGCTTGCGCAGTTGTTCTGCAGCAGAGTCCAGCAAGTCTCGAACCTCAGAGATGAAGTGCTTTGGGAAACTGCTGGGGGACCCTGGAGTGCTGGTGCGAAGGCCGAGGCTTTCCCTCTCTCACATCTGCCCACAACGTTTGCCGAAAACAGCTAGCGGTCAGTCTGGCACTGGGTTTCCCATGCGAGTGACACGTGTGCGGTAGAAAGCGCACGCATAAACAGGCAGGCAAAATCAGAACAAACACAGATATGAAACCCAATGCACAGACAGTATACTCAGATGGCACGCAAGCTGCGCCGGCGTGTATGGCAATGCCATACTCCCAAAGCTGACAGCAAACCTGCCAGAAAGGTCAAGCCAAGGCAGTTTCTGTTGGAGAGGCGGCACGGCTCGAAGATGTAGGCACGCACCAGACGGCAGCAAAGAAGCCGTAGGAGGACAAGCTTTCGGATGGGCTCGACAGGCTCGCCACTTCCGAGGCGCTGAAGCTGGCGCTGGTGCCAGAAGTAGCTGAGGCCAGGTATGAGCAGGCTCTGAAAAAAGGGCACTTGGAGCCTCACGCGATAAGAAGATGCATCCACCTCCTCTCCACGCAGCCACCTGAGGGGCAGGTCTGGCTGAAGGCACAGCGGCCGGCAAAGGCCGACCACATCGCAGCCACCAGATCGTACGGCATCGCAGCAGAAGGCAAAGCTGCGAAAGCCACCTGTAGCCATCACCGGCAGGCCCGGGACGCGCTGCCGCACCTCTCTGGCAAAGTCCAGGAA
The DNA here is from genome assembly GCA_905221605.1 of Symbiodinium natans. Taxonomy (NCBI): domain Eukaryota; class Dinophyceae; order Suessiales; family Symbiodiniaceae; genus Symbiodinium; species Symbiodinium natans. Next base: position 204,996 of record CAJNDS010002761.1, on the reverse strand, counting down.
AGTGCCCTCCTTGTCCTGATCGCTTTGGCCCATGCAAACCATGTGCTCGTATGTGCCTCCCGACACCTCGACCAAATCTACCGAAGCCTTTTCCAGCTCGGCCATGAGCTCCAACGCCTCCGACTCCTTGAAACCACCGGCTCGGAAGTCCTGGCAGTTCACCTTCACTGAAAGAAGCTTGCCTGGCCCCATCGCCTTGCGGACGGCCGCAACAATGTCCAAGAGAATCCTCATGCGATTGCGCAAGGAGCCGCCGAAACCATCAGACCGGCGGTTGGTGTGCGGAGACAAAAACTGAGAGAGGAGGTACCCATGTGCAGCATGGACCTGAATGCCGTGGAAGCCGGCAGACACGCACTTCTTAGATGCTTCGGCAAATTGAGATGGCAGGGCAAGAACTTCCTCCTCCGTCATGGACCGCGGCCGCCGAAAAAGTTGAAGGCCGACGCCGGGCAAGTTGAAGGAAACCTCTGACGGGGCGACGGGCCGCTTCCAGCTCACCGACAAGGGGCATTGCCGTCCAGGATGGGATAGCTGCACGATGGATACTGGTGCATTATTGCCCGCTGCTGCCGTGGTACTGGCAAGGCCCCATTCCTTCCACAAGCTCGTCGGACTGTCGCTGCTCGCTATGACGTTGCAGGGGCCCTCCAGATACAAGGCATCCACCATCACATTCCCTGTGATGATGAGGCCAGCTCCTCCTTGGGCCCATTTCCGGTACAGCTCGACCAAGTCCCGGGTGGGTTCTCCAGTCCTGGGGTCTCCCAGATGTTCGGAGGTTGCGGCTTTGGCTAAGCGATTCGGCAAGCAAATGCCGCATGGCAGTGTCAATGCGGCATCCACCATGGCAACGTTCTCAAGTTTCTTACAATGTCTTCGGTAAAACACAACCCATGGCCGCCCCGTGTGGACTATGTATGTAGAGTTGTACATATATACAAACACATGAGCACACAAATAGTTATATATATATATACCTCTACCTAGATGTGCATGCATATGCAATATGCACCATTGCATTCTACTACTGCGCACTGCAGAATCTGCAGACACCAAAAGCGCGCGGGTACCCCCACAAAACGCCATTGAGTTTCGAAACCGTCTTCGTGGCTTTCCGAAACCCTGTTTCGAGGTCATCCTCTAGACTGGCAGGCTTGGTCCGCGGCTTCCTTCTCGGCCTCACAGGCAATGTACCACACCAGGCCCCGGTTTGAAAATCAGACAAGTTCAGTTGGTTCGGTGAAGCGCCAGACTTTGTCCTGCCCTGCCACGAAATACAATCGCCGGGCCTCGCGGAAGGCGAATTCTGAAGGTCACTTGCGCACCCAAGTGTCGCGCGTTACGCGCTGCCAAGTTCTGCCAGAAACCCTGTAGACATGTTGCTCTCTGAGGGATTCACGGCACTGACCGCAGCACAGGGTCGCCCCAGTGCAAGAAGAGCCTTACTGTCTCTCTGTATATTCTTTGTTTGTTTGACATGTACATATATACAACATATGTATATATATATATATATACAAAAAAATATATATATATATATACACATACATTATCATACTGAAAGGCTGGAGCGTTGGCACGGTGGAGCTTTCCAGCTCTCCACCCTCCAGCCCTCTCCAACCTTCCAGCCCTCCAGCCTTCCTCCACTGCAAGACTGAAAGGGCGGAAGCCTTTGGGGTCAAGCACCCTTGACCCTAAAGAATAACTTCACCCTTTTGAACCCTGAACCTGGCATACCTATCTCTTTGCACTTGCCATTAGAAGCACGATTTCAACATTGTGGCCTCCACAGGCCAGCATCATGGGCATCAGCTGCCTGGCCTATCAACTTTGCGGCCTTTACAGCGGCCAGCATCATCGGCATCAGCTGCCTTGCCTTTCAACATTGTAGCCTCCGCATGCCAGCATCAAGGGCATCAGCTGCCTGCGATTTCGACATTGGCCAACATTGGCACCAGCTGCCTAGCAAGAAAACCTGGTACGGTTATACCGCCGCTTCTTGCAAAAGCAAGACTCAAATGGGAACGCATGAAAACACAAAATAAACAGAAAACCAGAGAAAAACAAGACTGTAGATTCAGGGAGGGATGATGGGGGGAGGGGGGTGGGCCGGGGGGGGGGGGGGGGGGTATGGGGCTGCTGGGCTTTGAGGGGGGTCGGGGGCGAAGGTGGGTGGTGGGTGGGGGGATGGGTGGGGGGATGGGTGAGGGGATGGGTGGGGGGATGGGTGGGGGGAGGGGGGCCATCATGGATACACATATATAAAATACACACACAGCAAAACACACTATAATACACATATATATATATATATATGTACATATATATATATATACATATATGTCTGTGTGTATATCTGTATGTATGTATGTGTACATATATGTGTGTAGGCTTTGAGTCATCGAATGCAAGCATTCTGCCGAAGCTGGGCACAGAACTTTGGCTTCACGGAAGTATGCTTTGGCATAGGCTGTGTCCATGCCACTGGCTAGCCGGGCCGCCTCCAAAGGACAAAGCGCGTCAGCTCTGCTTCTCGCTACATCAGCAAAACAGTCACATGAAAGTGTGGGAGAGGGGGGGGGGGGCAAACCCTCAAGATGGAACATTTGAGTCACCAAGTTCCTAAGAACAACTGACCAGTCGGGCACGCCAGGTTGTATAAGTGTTAGTAACCCTGACAGGGCCTCCAGGGCTTTTGCAGGGCTGCCGAGGGAAAGATGAGCTGCACTGACGTTTCCCAGCCTCATCTCATTTGGTAAACTGGCACATGCTGAGCACGCGGTAACGAAACAAATGCAAAGCAACTGCAAGCCAGTACAGTAGGAAGTTGCTGGGACTTCGCCATACCTACATGGCTCGCCATGCCTACATGGAGCTGAGACGATCACAAAGTCGCCTTCTCCCGGAGATATCTGCAATTGTTGCCGTTGCCTGCAAGCTTTTTTCCCACAGTAAAACGAGAATGACGAACTCACACCTCGACTACAACTGCCTGACAGTGACGATTTTGCACAACACAGGTTCGCCGATGTGACCTTGACAGTTCGGCTTCCTGCCATGAGACATGCCCGCAGAAGCAAATACCAGGAAGCCGCCCCCCGAATGCAAGCTACCCCTGCTAGGTTGTCATAAGCGGCTCCCAAGAACGGACATTCTCAAACCACAGCCGAACGTCCCATTCGGGATGAACTGCAGGCTGAAACTAACGACGCGGAAAACTGCCACTTCGGTATGTGGCATAAACTCCAGGTGGACGGACAATTAAAGATGTTCAAGAGCTTTTTGCAGGGCCCGTTGTGTGTTCCAAGCACCCAGGAGGAGCAACATCTCCTACATATAGCTCACCATAATGTATAAACCAAGCTGCAGAACTGTTAAGGTGCCGTATCTACTTCTGCACAGGTTGATCACATGTTTTCCTGGCCTGCATTCTTCGCAGTTGCAGCTTGCAACGTCCACTCTGAAACTGAAAGGAACCCCTAGAGGGAAGCCTTTGCTAATGAATTTCCGTCATAACTATTCCACATGTCTCCGCATGTCTCCACAAGGGTGGTCAGATCTGTGCAGGCTCAGGTTCTTGCTCCAATAGGTCAGGCTCTTCCTCCAAAAGGTTTGCGACTTTGGACCGAAGGTGCCACATCCTCCGCTTGGCTGTTGCGTACAACCTCGACAGGGGAGACACATGTTCTGGAGGCAAGAGGTCAGTCCGAGCCCCGAAATCTGCCAAGTTTAGGGTTTAGGGTTTTTTTTGCCACCCGCCTAGCAGACCCCAATGGGGTTTAGGGGTTTAGGGTTTAGGGTCTGCCAGGCAGCATCTCTTCCGACTTGGCAAGCTCCCTGATCACGTTGTAGTGGCTCTCAGGAATGTTGCACTTGGGGTTGTACTTCGTGTTCCTCTGTCGAGATCAAGAAAGCGAAGCTAGGGCCCACGGCTGCCCCTCCCCTCTCTAAATCCCCCCTACACCCCCTCCACACTTTAAGATGTCCCAAGGGTCTCATTGAGGTTTACATTTGCCAGGCTCAAGAAGCTGCCCGTGAGCTGCGGGAAATAGGCCGCTGCCACCTCCACGAAAGACGTTTGACCATGAAACAGGGCTTCTTGCAATCTTGTTGAGCCCCTGTGCTGTTGAACTGAAGAAGTATAAGTAGGCCTATGTAAGCCTAAGTAAGCCTACTCAGACAGCCTGGCTTGGCTTCAGGTTCCATTAGGTCCCCAGACACATCCCTTGCCTTCATGGACTGTGGCTCCTCCAGGAACAAGGGCACGCACTGAGCGAGGTTCCGCAAGGTACTGTCCCACACTTCACTTCGAGCCTGGGACAGGGTCTAAGACTCGCACAAATATGATAGGGGAGCTCCACCCATCAGTTTCCCTGCATGATGAGGCCGTGCGCGTAGGGATGTTAGATGTTGTGAATGTCTCACATATCGGACACTCTGGGCGAGTCGCAGACGGAGTCGTGGAGCTCTGACCCAGTAGGTCAAGGGTGACAAAAAAGGACTGTTCTTCTTGGGAGCTCGGGTCTGAAATCATCCCAAGCTAGTTCACCGCACCCTGCCGTCAAAAAAACACAACCCGTCACCTACTGCGAGCAACGGACGATGCTTCTTCAAGCCGGCCTGAGAGGAGTAGTCGCCAGCATGAGAGATCACAGAGCATTCGCCACTGAGCCTTCAGGCACTGTGGCTTTCAGACTTCCCAAGACGTCCCATACTATCATGCGGGAACTTGATGCTTTTGTTCAATTAAGCCCTAAACCCTAAACCCCTAAGCCCTGAAACCTAAACCCCACAACCCCTAACCCCTAAACCCTATAGTCCCAAACCCAAACCCTATAGCCCTGAACCCTATAGCCCTGAACCCTAAACCCTAACCCTAAACCTAAACCCTGAATAAACCCTAAACCCTAAATCCCTTCGCCTGCGGAAGGGCTCGTTGACGCAGCCGACCTGGAGGAGGACATCCCGGAGCTGGTCGGGCGTGAGCTTCGCCATGCACTCCGGCGCATCCCGCCTGCGCGCACCAAAGCCAGGGTTCTCAATAATAAGTACACATGCAAAAAATAGATGCGCATAAATGACTACATATATATATATATATAATACAATATCATGTCATATAATATAATATGGTATAATATAATATAGTAAAATATAGTATAGTATATTATAATATAATATAATGTATATTAATAATATACATATACATACATACATACATACATACATACATACATACATACATACATACATACATACATACATACATATATATATATCTGTCATGCACCATACTTTATAGTAGAAAAATGATATTGTATATTCTTGTATAATATATATCTTGCCATCCCCGCCTTACACCCACGGCGCGGTAGGAGTAGCAGGACAGGATGCGGTAGAACGGCTTCCGAAAGTTGGTGACGCACGAGAACTGATTTACCCCGCGGTGGCGCAGGTTCTCTGCAAACTCGTCCCAACCTCGAAAGCAAGCGCAGCTGTCTTCATATAATAACGGAATAAGATAACAAAAACAATAATATAACAATTCATCATATATGTACATACTAATATTTAATATTCAAGCTGCCGCCAGGCCACAGAAATGCCCAGCGTAAACAGTCGCTTTCGTTTTCGGAGCTTGGAAATCTTGGCACCCCACAGAACCTCGAAAAGTTGCACAAGAGAGCTCCGGTACTCCCATGAGAAAGAGCTCTGAGGGATGAGAACTATCCAAGGGGCCGTAGCACTGGATGTACGGCTTCCATCCCTTTCTTATGGAGGCGTTGTAAAGCAGCTCCCTGAGGGATGTGCCGCCGGACTTGGCTTGATGCCTGACACAGGCCAAGCAGGGACAGAATCGACACACGAGCAAAGAAACATTGGGGCGAGCGAGCCCACGAAACTTTTCTCGCCGGAACGGTTTCTCAGGAAGCAGGACGTTCTTCTCGTTTGGCCATGGTGCTTCGGAACAGCTACACGAAGGACCGATGTGATCAGAAACGGACCAGGCTCTACACGACGGACTCTCACCCTCACTGCCCAAAAGCCGCGACTTGCAACCATCTGCAACCCAGGGGCATGAAAATCAGAGGCCGGCTCATCCGGATTTGCTGGTTTGGCTCCGGCGATGGCATCCGCAAAAAGTTCCCAATCAGTCGCATGACTGGATCCTGCTCAGTGAACATGAGACTCTGGCTCTGGCTCCTTGGCACCAAGACTTGCCTCTCGAAATACTTCGAAGCACAGGCTTGCAAAGGATTTAAACACCTTGTCAAGCTTAAACGGCTTAAAGGCAAGCAATCGGTACCATGGGAATCTAAGCCACTGCTGCAGTGAGAGTGACTGGTTGGAGGGGGCCTGCACAGGCACACGAAGCTGAGCACAGAAGTGGCAAGAAGCTGTGTCACGGCGCTCCAAGCGCTCCTTTGGGATCTCCTCTTGCCGAACCTGCAGGGCGCTGACATCATCGCTCGCCTGAGCTGAAAAGTTGACTGAAGGCAGGCTGCGTGCCTGCACACCAGCAATTAAGATTTTGGGGCCCTGACAAGACAGTCTCCAGAAAGTGAAGCCTGCCGGGCAGACACTAAGATCACCGACGCATCTTGCTGTGGCTGAGATTCTCAGTGCCTGCGCTAGGTTCGCGCCAAGAATGCAGCCAGCGATGAGGCATGCAGCACATGCCTGCCACAAAGCACGGGGTGCAGAGGCAGCTGTATTGGTAGCATCATGTAGCATCTGGCAGCTGCCGAAACTGACTTGCCAAGCTTCCGAACATTTCCGGAACACTACAGGATGCCTTCGCTGGCTGAAGGCTTCCTGCAGGCCGAACCAACATTATGAACGGTTCGTTTTGAGCCTCTGGTGGCTACGGGAGTATGGAACATTGCTGTAACTTTGGGCTGGCTGGATATGCAACGATCAAAATACAAACAAACCCCTTCGTTTCTGGAGCCTTTCATACACTCATTGCCTCACGTTACTGTTTCTGAGGCTTCTACATTGCTACAAAGTTCCAATCAATCAGACCAGGCCGGCACTGACATCAGCAACATGCTCAAAAGAAAGGCGCACCCATGGTCCCAACCCGCTGCCGCCTTCTGCAAAAAATGGCTCCTTCTTGCTCTTTTTTGTCTGCTTAAAATCTGTCGTCTGACTCGAGGATTTCCTCGAGAATTAAGGTGGTGGCCAGATTCAGAGCTTCAGCATGAGCTGCCACATTCGCTTCACCGCCGCCTCGTAAAGCCTAGGATCGGGGCTCTGAGGCTGTGTGGCCTTCTCCCCAATGCAAGCTCAGCTGCACTGTCTCCGGCTGCGCCAGCTGCTTGATGACCTGCAGCTGCGGACTCTGACCCTTGAAGTTGAACATGCCGTGCGAGCTGGCGCACACACAAAACTAAAACTTTGCGAAGCTGATGGCCTCCATGTGCGTATCTGGAACACGACATTCGCCCTGATTCAGGTAGTGCGTATTCCTCGCAGCGGAGGCGGTTCACCAGCAAGACACATGCTGCCCGAGCGGACATGTTTGAGATCCTGTTGACTGCCAGCGACTTCATATCCCAGATTGCATCGGCAAGCTGTGGAAAATAGTTGGCAGCAACCTCAGCAATTCAGTGCGCCATGTGTCCGATCACGTGGTGGCACTGCGATGATCGATGAAGCCCCGGGCCTTCAGCGAGACTTGTCTGCCCACAATGATCGGCACACATTGGGACATGTAGTCCAGGGTGTTTTGCCATGCGGATTGGCGCCCCTGGCTGCATTCAAGATCATGCAAGCTTTAGTCTAGGTCTTGGTGCAAGGAGTGTGGAAAACAAAATGCCGGTAGCATGCTTCCAACACGAGATCCACTAGCATCTGATAGGTTACGCCCACGCCACAGTGGCTTTGAGCTGCCTTCGGGTCGTCCATGCTCACGGTTGAATTTGGTTGGCACTCGCTGAACCTGTCAAACACTTCATGTCGACATTTCCCAAAACGACACGACACGACAAAATTTATCCCCGAGCACCCGAAAGCGCTCAATTGGCAAAAGGCCTCCTGAAAGGCTCATTGACGCAGCCGCGCTCCACCAACAGACGCTTCAACTGCTCGGCGGGGAGATCCTTCGTGGACCCGCACCCGCTCATCATCTGAAACCGAAACCCACACACAACTCCACCATCCCCCGTTTATAGATCCCAGCGTTAAGATCCCAATGTGTAGCATCGCGTCCGCCATGCAAGCAGGGGCGACGTGCTCGGAGCCCACCAAGCGGTCGGAGTAGCAAGACATGATGCGTGGTACGGGCTCACGGAAGCTCGTGAGGCAACCAACCTCACATCGACTCCGTCTACCCATTTCTCTGAGAGAAGTGTAGCTGTATTAAACCAAATCCCTACTTCAGCTGCTTACTACGAAGGCGGGCACTCAAGAGCATTGAGAGCACCCTGCAGAAGCATCGATCTAAGCTCGGCGCCTGCTTGGCTCCCTTCTCTTGAAGGCTGCGGTGCGCGTCTGCCCAGCAGAAATTTCCAGCATAGACCGCCGCCTCCCCCTCCAAGCGAAGATCGTTGCAGCCCACGCCACCATAACATGGGATATGGGCCTTCAAGCCCAAGTTCCTTGCAAAATGGAAGCCCATGCAGGTGCTGACGTACAGCTAAACAGCAACAATGCCATGAAGAAAGACGAAATTAAAGGACCGGATAACCCCACATGCAAAGTTTTCCATTCAGAAAGAGTAGAGAAGTGAGAGTGAGAGAGCGATGGAGTGAGTGTGTGGCCATGAGTGAGTGCGTGAGTGTGAGTGCGTGAGTGTGAGTGTGTGTGCGGGAGTGCGAGTGCGAAACCGCGCGAAAGTAAAGAGTGACGCGTCAAGAGTAATTGCACAAGTAACATGTGGGTCAGTCGTACATTGGTGAGGCGCGACCCCAGGTCGCAGAACCAATGTAGCTGCCGATCTTTGTTAAATGAAGCGGCGACGCTAGTCGCCGAGTGCGTCTCCTGAGCAAGCGCTTGATCTCCTTCCCAATCCGGGTCGGCAGATACAGCGAGTGTCGGCGGTGCAAGGCCGCTTTCCGCCCATGCGGGGAGATCATCTGTAACGGCCCAGGGCCCCTACGTGCCGCGCCTGCCAGCACAAACAACACCTGTGTCGCGCCTGCCAACGTTTCGCGAGCCCCCGAGCGCGCGCGCGGCAACGGCCCAGGGCCCCTAAGTGCCGCGCCTGCCAGCACAAACGACACCTGTGTCGCGCCTGCCAGCGTTTCGTGAGCCCCCGAGCGCGCGCGGCAACGGCCCAGGGCCCCTACGTGCCGCGCCTGCCAGCACAAACAACACCTGTGTCGCGCCTGCCAACGTTTCGCGAGCCCCCGAGCGCGCGCGCGGCAACGGCCCAGGGCCCCTAAGTGCCGCGCCTGCCAGCACAAACGACACCTGCGTCGCGCCTGCCAACGTTTCCCGAGCCCCCGAGCGCGCGCGCGGCAACGGCCCAGGGCCCCTACGTGCCGCGCCTGCCAGCACAAACGACACCTGCGTCGCGCCTGCCAACGTTTCGCGAGCCCCCGAGCGCGCGCGCGGCAACGGCCCAGGGCCCCTAAGTGCCGCGCCTGCCAGCGCGAGCCCCCGAGCGCGCGCGGCAACGGCCCAGGGCCCCTAAGCGCCGCGCCTGCCACGTGCCGCGCCTGCCAGCACAAACGACACCTGTGTCGCGCCTGCCAGCGTTTCGCGAGCCCCCGAGCGCGCGCGCGGCAACGGCCCAGGGCCCCTACGTGCCGCGCCTGCCAGCACAAACGACGCGTGTGTCGCGCCTGCCAGCGTTTCGCGAGCCCCCGAACGCGCGCGCGGCAACGGCCCAGGGCCCCTAAGCGCCGCGCCTGCCAGCACAAACAACATGTGTCGCGCCTGCCAACGTTTCGCGAGCCCCCGAGCGCGCGCGCGGCAACGGCCCAGGGCCCCTAAGTGCCGCGCCTGCCAGCGCGAGCCCCCGAGCGCGCGCGGCAACGGCCCAGGGCCCCTAAGCGCCGCGCCTGCCACGTGCCGCGCCTGCCAGCACAAACGACACCTGTGTCGCGCCTGCCAGCGTTTCGCGAGCCCCCGAGCGCGCGCGCGGCAACGGCCCAGGGCCCCTACGTGCCGCGCCTGCCAGCACAAACGACGCGTGTGTCGCGCCTGCCAGCGTTTCGCGAGCCCCCGAGCGCGCGCGCGGCAACGGCCCAGGGCCCCTACGTGCCGCGCCTGCCAGCACAAACGACGCGTGTGTCGCGCCTGCCAGCGTTTCGCGAGCCTCCGAGCGCGCGCGCGGCAACGGCCCAGGGACCCTAAGCGCCGCGCCTGCCAGCACAAACGACACCTGTGTCGCGCCTGCCAACCTTTCGCGAGCCCCCGAGCGCGCGCGCGGCAACGGCCCAGGACCCCTAATTGCCCCGTCTGCCAACACAAACGACACCTGTGTCGCGCCTGCCAACGTTTCGCGAGCCCCCGAGCGCGCGCGCGACAACGGCCCAGGGCCCCTAAGTGCCGCGCCTGCCAGCACAAACGACACCTGTGTCGCGCCTGCCAACGTTTCGCGAGCCCCCGAGCGCGCGCGCGGCAACGGCCCAGGACCCCCAAGTGCCGCGCCTGCCAGCACAAACGACACCTGTGTCGCGCCTGCCAACGTTTCGCGAGCCCCCGAGCGCGCGCGCGCGGCAACGGCCCAGGGCCCCTAAGTGCCGCGCCTGCCAGCACAAACGACACCTGTGTCGCGCCTGCCAACCTTTCGCGAGCCCCCGAGCGCGCGCGCGGCAACGGCCCAGGGCCCCTAAGTGCCGCGCCTGCCAGCACAAACGACACCTGTGTCGCGCGCGTGCCTGCAGTATGGTGATGTGTGTGCATAGTACGTGCCTGATATTGTGTGGCGCATGAAGTGCGTCATGTGCGTGATGTGATGCGTGATGTGCGTGATGTGAACGACGACGAGGAAGAGAAGGAAGATGAGGACGAGGAAGAGGCGGCGGCGGAGGAGGAGGCGGGAGAAGGAGGAGGAAGAGGAGGAAGAGGAGGAGGAGGCGGCGGGACAGCCCCAAAAGTAAGAACCCCACACAAAGATGTGGGGAAAAACTTTTGAGAACGTCAGACGAGTCATTAACAAGAAAGAAAAAAGTCGATGAAGACCACAGCCGAAAAGCCTGGAGGAGTTGGAGATCAGCTTTCGGATGGAGGTGCCCGCTGCGCGGGCTTGATGCAGGAAGATCAACCTAACACGGGGGTTCCGGGCTCGGCTCTCTGCTCACGCTCTCGGCTCAATGTGCCGTTGTGTGCTATGGGTTTCAGCGACGGTGTTGGAGCATCTCCAGGAGTCGTAAACATGTGCTAGCCTCGTTTAAGGGTTTGAGCTCTCTTGGCGTTTGATCTAAACCGAGCTACACAGCTTCCTCCAGAGTAGTGGTAAGAGTAAGGCCAGCAAGGCCGTGTGCGACACGATGCCGTGCCTACAAGCTTTACTTGATTAGGGTGGAGACTCCACTGCCCTAAGCCCTAACCCAAAACCCTAAATCCTGTTCAGGCCATGGGGCGGGTTCTCGCTGGTAAGGTTGCGGTTTGGAGACGGCAGTGGTGCCTCAAGGAACTGGTCGACCAAGTTTGACACATAGTTTTCCTCGGTCTGCTGCATCCTGGGGGGGTTCCACATCTTTGCTTGTGCCAATCAGGGCTTACGATATTAGGGGTACCTTATTGGGGTCCTTATTGTAGGGGGATCCTACTATTCGGGGGTATATATTAGGGGTCCCTTATTATCGCAAACCCCCAAATGGGGTAGGGTTGGAGTGGGGCTGGGGGGAAGGGGATGACGCGGGATGGGGCGGACATTCAACGGAGCTCACCATTCCTCAGCTCTCCTGGTTTGCAGGTTGCAGGCGCCGTCCGCCTCCATCCATGAATCTGCCACCTGACCACAAGAATTTGTTGGGAATTGCGACAATTGACAGGACGTAGGGGCTGCGGTGTGCTTCTCCGTTTTTTGTAGGCAATCATGACAGGTTCCATGAGACGTCTATCTTCTATGAGTGTGAATTTCGTGTGCCGTGAGCGCGCGCTGCCCCGTGCCTCTTCTGACCTGGCCAATGTCCAGAGAAGGACCAAAATTGTGCACTGAACCTCAGGTATCAGAGACTGGCCGAGCTGCGGAGTGTCTTTAGGCAGCTTGACTTTGCCGCCTTAGTTCCTCTGGCCGCTAGTCCAAGGGGCCTTTGTCATGGCACTCGTCGCCGCTGACACCTATGGTGTAGCCGCTCTGTGGAGATTCGGTTCGCTTGGGCCAAGTCTTGCGGTCAGCTCCAGGGCATGGTTGCACAAGACGCATCATATGCGCGGAGTGGCACATTATCGCGGCCGTCCGGGCTGCTCACAATATCAACGGCTCGTAGCAGAAATTCCAACTCACAGAGTATCAAGGAGTGGTGCCTAGAACCTCCAGGGCTTCTTCGTAGCGCTGTATGGCCAGCTCTGGCTCCTGGGCCCTCAGAAGTTGGTTTCCCTCCTGGCCGCCAGGAACACGACACGTCACGACGCAGTGCTGAAAGAAACGGCCAACGGGATGCACAGCGAGATCTTGAGAAGCAGGCCTCCTTGAGAAGCTCGGCGTCAAGCTTGTCACGGTCCGGCTCCGAATATGCGCCCTGGTGTGCTTTGCACAGCGAACTTGGGGCAAAGGAAGGGCAAGGCTGCAACGGTATGCTCAGCAGCAAGTGCCTGGCCTCTGCCTCTTGAATGCTCATGGGCACATCCCCTGGCAACACTGACACGTGCGCGCAGGCGCACGCACGAATGCATACGTGCACATTACGCTCGTGGAATTTCCACTTTGCTATTGTTGGTATTCAAACCGATGACGTCGAACCTGCCATCAACATGTCGACATGAAAATTGCTGCATGGGTACGTTTCTCCTTTTCTCCGGGCCCGCTGAGTTGGGCCAAGACCTCGTTAAATAGAAGTGAAATATGAGGTCTTTTGGGCCCGTTAAAGCGAAGCAAAAATGGACTTCAACTAAGGGCCCCGTGAAGATGAGGGTAAAATTGCTGCATGTTCTCGGGCTCTTATGTCTATCTAGGGAAGCTAGGGCAAGAAAGAAGCGAACGCCTCACACAACATACAATAATGACAATCACAATAATAAAAATGCTGTAATGATATCTTCATTAGATGTAGGAACTTGCTGTAGCAGCTTGCGGCTTGGGATGGTTGGCAAACGGCGATTGCTACCAACTCAGGCAGGATGAGCCGACCAATGCACGTCTCCCATTGCGGCAAGGCGCTTCTATTAATATTTTTTATGTCATTCACATTCTTATAATTATAGATTTCTTATAAACATTGTACAATTATGATTATTATTGTTCTTATTCGTATTAATTAATGATATTAAACTCGGGTCAGCGGTTGCACGGGTGGCGGCTGAGGGTGGGTCGGGGCAAGATGCTAAAACCTCATAGCTGCTGAACGGCGGTCATGGGGTATGTTCATGAAACGATTGTTACCATGGGCGATGCTTTGCAAAGTTGCTCCATTGCGTCTTGTGGGGAAGCTCAACAAGCCGTGCAAGCAAGAAATGCAGCCGGCCGTTGCTTGATAGCTCTCGAGGTCGCGTGATGCGTGCACAGTTGTTGCAAGCACGGCTTGCAGGTTCAAATCAGAAAACGCATTCAACACGCACTTCCTTTTCATGTATGGACCTTCCCCACGCATCAGCTGGCCGTGCATATTCTGCGGCATTCAACCCTTGGGTATGCAAGGCACAGCTGCATCGAGTTGCCGCAGCATGACTTATGCATACTTCATCCAGCCTCCTCCACTGGAATCTCTTCTGGAGGATGTCTTGGAAGCACGAGTTCTGATGATTAGGATACCGAGAGAGTGTTCCGCCGGCAGTTCATTGTTAGGGCAGGGCTGCCTGCTGCTGGGCAGCCTGGCAGCTTTCTGAAGTGATATTCTAGTTATACCTTGGGTGGGCCCTGTGTGCTTCCAAGCGAGCAATACCTCCGACACTTTTCTCCTCTGGCTCACCGCGAAAGAGATATGGATCAAGGGGGAGTTAACTCAAGGGTCGGCGTGCGGATGCCGGATGTACGGGTGATCTGTGAGCGTCGGCGGAGGCCAAGACGAATCGTGGTATTGCATCTGTTCTTCAGTTGGGCTGCCGTAGAAGAGGAGTTTGCTGGGCTCAACTAGCAACGAGAAGCGCTCAAACGTACGCTTGGTCCAATCAATGTCAGACCCGGGACGTATAGCCAACGCCTGGTCAGGTTTCAAACGACCTGAGGTGGCGTGCACCCCACCTTCGACGAAGCAGGACTCAAAAAGATGTCCGCCATCACATTGTGCCCAGAACTTGCAGCTCACCTGCTGCTCAACGCGCCGCAAGATGCTGCATGATGCTGCAACCTAGCTATACTGACGTGCATGAAGCACGCACCGGACACGCCCCAGTGCTGCCGTGTTGCAGTTGCAGACAGACGCTCCACAGCTCCACCTTCACATCCGCACTGCTGCGCACGCTTGTCTGTGAGCAGGGCCATCTCGTCCAGACGTACATTTGGGTCGCTCGTCCCACCATAGCTCAGCATGGAGACCGGCCTGAGAGGACGCAGCACTCAATTAGGGGGACTTGAACCAACAAAATTTCTAGTTCAGCACAGGTCAGCATCAAATCACTGACCTAATCCCCTTGGGGCCTTGCACCCGAGCAGTTGGTCAAATCCAGCAGATCTGACCAGGGTTCGATGGGTGCAGAAGCGCGCAGGTATTGGCTCCGGTAGCAGGCTAAGCTCCAGCTAAAGGATGCGCCAACGCTGAAACCGGCCGCAAAGACCTGGCCCGGAAGTTCCAGCAATGTGACATGCAACTCTTTGGACGATTTCTAGCTGATTGGGCGACACAAACTTGCAAGCCTGCGTCCTGTCCACACAGGTGTGATCCTCGAGCCACTTCCAGATGCGGTCGACGAACTTAAAGTCGCGATCGTACGAACCCTGGGGCCACCAACTGCATGCTTCCAGTTTCTTTGAAACGAATCGGCCCTGCTTACAGCACTCGTCAGTGTCGCACAGAGAGGAGCAGCATTCCCTGACTCCGCCCATGGAAGACGGATTCGAAAGGGTGCTTCCCCAAGGCAGGATGCCCAACCATCCGTAGCGCGACAATGTCTGCATAAGGCCGAGCTCCTTCTCATGGAACCACGGAGTCTCATAGGTGCCGTGAAAAGACATGACGAGCGGGACCCCAGAACTGCTTTGAACCTAAGTGGGATTAGCTCGGCAGAAAGCCAGAGAAGGCAGATCATCACCTAGCGACTTAGGGATACTTTTTGAAAAGGTATGGGTGCTTGCTGCGCGTCACGAGCTCAGGTGGCACCAGCAAGAGGAACTGTCGCTGGATGTCCGGGAGCTGAACTATGTGCATGCCGGGCCCGTACCCAGCCGAGCAGGCATGATCAACACCAGGAAGGTGATTTTTCAAGTGGGCGTTCGTCTGAAGCAGCTGCACCCCTACCTCAGCATCGGCACTCAATTCGGCCCCAGCTCCACTGGGCGAGGTCAGCAACCAGAAGGCCAGCACCAGACCATTTCTCAGAACATGAAACTCATGAAACCAGGAGCCAATGCCATGTGGCATTGGCACCGACAAGTGCCGGATCGGTTCAGTCTTATAGTCTTGAGCCCAAAACGCAGTGACACGTCACCCATGAGGAAAAGAAACACTGCATGGAAGACTGCTGCAGGATCTTGCAGGTCCCAAAGTGCCATGTGATCCAAGTGGTGGGGAAAGGATCAGGTGGACAGGGCTCAACTTATGCCGGCATTCTGATACTCACAGGCCTGCCAGCCGAACAGCTTGGAGGACCTAGCAACAATCGTACCCTGAAGGGATAATGGGAGTCCGCGCGTCAAAAACTGCTTCGACTGTGTGATGCAAAGGGCACGGGTGATAAAGAGCTGCATCCGGTCTGATTGCTATGCGTCATCCTTGAACCTCCAGCCATAGTTTCCTCCGCTAATTACGTTGCACGACCCATCAAAGCAAAACAGAAGCAGTAAGCAGACACATGCTAGTCTGCTAGTCACGTCATACATAGGCTGCCTCGGCATGTAGAATGGACGTGGAAATAGCGGCTGCGATCCCGCTGGGCGCCGCGCGCATCGACATCGCCATCATCGTAACCGTCGTCACTGTTGGACGTGGGTTCGCCAAATGCAAAACTGTCGTCGCTTTTGGTGTATTGTAGCCGCCGCCTCTAGAAAAACCATAGAGGTTGTTCTAGGGCGGCGTCCAGCCATCCCCTCCCTTCCTCGCGACAGCATTGGGCAACACATGCTACAACTCTCGTGATTAAGTGACCGAAGTCGCCTCAAGCTGCGCGATGCAAAACACGGCAAAGTAACACAGACTCGCTCTTTTTTGGTCCTGAGCCTTCTCCGCGCGTCAGGCCATGCGAATTTCTGCAGCGGACTGTACTTCTTGGTGCAACATTGCACCGGCACCGCATCAGGTTTCAGCATCGCTGTTGTTCAGCTTTCGACCCCTTTCGACCCTTGTCATCCGGCATGGCCGAGGCTGCAGACAAAAAAAAGCAGCTGCACCTAATCTGAGGTTGGAGTTGTCCAGCAAGCAAAGATGGGCATTCAGCACAGCTGCATCGAGTTGGTGCCACAGCATATCTTATGCACTCTCATGTGCCAAGCGTGCCAGAAATTACCGTGCATTGCCTTATCGGCATCACTTGGCCCACAAGACGTCCGGATCGAATTCGCGTGGTTCTTCTCCTAGCAAGGCCTTTCGCACAGAGAATCATTATGCTCGCTGGGCAATCCAAAGCCACAGTTTAGCAGCTTGCCTGGGGCCACCGATGACCAGAAACAGGAAGTTGAGGCCTTTGCGGGGCAGACGGCCCACATGCAACACGCAAGCGCACGCAAACGTGCAGCAGAAGGGCCACGTCTTTACCTGCATGAGCTGCCCAGCCGCAAAGGGCACAAACCAATACACGGAGAGCGCACCATCCGCAGACGCTGCCGCAAGCCGCCACAAGCATCACTTAAGGCTAACCACTCCCTGGGCAACCGGCGTCCTGTTCTCCTCTTCCTGCCCACACAGACCACACAACAACTCAAGAACATAAAATCCGCACAAATTATTGTGGCCAGGCTTCTAAAGATATAAAGGCGAATATAATAATACTATTTTTTCTTATCATACTAGTAAATTAGTTTTTCCCTGTAGTATATAATTATTGACATCTTGAGACCCATCTGAGGCTGCGCTTTCGAATTTTCCCATCTGCCTGGAAGACCGGCTCGATGGCCCCGGTGGTCACAGGCTCGGCCCACTCGCCACCTGGCTTGTAACAAGAACATGCCAAAGGCACCAAAACATGTCTGATAATAAAATAGTAATATTTAAAATATATATATATATATATGTAAGTATATATTTGTTTGTTTATTTATTTGTATAGTTTTTTGGTCTACATATACACATATATATATATGTAGCAAAATATTGATTTAATCATTTGCCTATAAAATGTGTATAGTTTGTATTGATTTATATATCTTTAGATTTCTATTCTATTTTCTACTTATATTCATCTACAAATACATGGTACCTATATGTACAGAATTCCTAGCAGATTAAGTTATGACTCGCCAAAGTCACCAGTGACACCTCTCAAGTTCAAAGGATTCAAACAGGCCTCTCATTGCGACCATTCGGGGCGCATCGCCCCGCCATGGAAGGGGGGAAGTCTGTTGCGCATACCTGTTCGACGGACATCCTGATCGCCTCTCTTCCTGTTGTAGCTTAGTGTTGGTTAGCAGGGAATGTGGGAATGAGGTACGCTGTTTATTCCCTTACAGGCTATATATAGGGCCCTAATTCCCTCGTTCCCTATACCAACCAACAGTAAGGTAGCTGCGGTGACACGCCTAACAAAGAACAGCAGAGCTGCCTCGGAGGGGCCTGGAAGACGGTGCCAGTGCCAAGCTCCTTTCCGGTGCTTTCCGGATTCTGGGACGTCTGCTGATGATGGCATTCTGAAACCCATCTTCTCTGCCCATGCTCTACCCCATCACAACAACGCCAACCAACTCGGACATTAGCACACACGAGTCCCAGACTGTGCCTTGCGCTCTGAAGCAGAGGCTGCGTGATCTACTGGATGATCTGGCAGCAGCACAGGCGAAAGTGCACATGTGCAGCGCATTGCAACACCCTCAAAGGCCGCCCCGGAAAACACACGCGGCAACCAAGAGAACTTTTGTGACCAATGTAGCTTTGCAACAGTCACAACGCGCAAGCTACATAAGGCAAACATGCCGAGCGCAGAAACTCCGACTTGTACAGGGTGCTGTGAGGGGGGCGGCACTTGAACCGTGCCGGATGCGCGGCGCTCAGGCATCGTGGCCGGTGCCGTGAGGGACTGCGCGGCCCTCGGCACTCAAAAGGCTGAACACTTGGACCGGAGCGGAGGGCTTGGGAGGTCTAAGGTGTACGGCTCGCATCGATGTGGATCTAAAAGCAGCTAACGTATACCACGCAAGTGGTGGATGTACAGAATGGGCAGTCAATCCAAGACCGAAGTGAACACACCTTCCTGTGGCGAAGTTTCAGAGTGATGCCTCTGGAACCTGCTGGGCATTGATTTGTTCTCGCTGTTCTTTTAAGACCTCTGTGTAGAGAATGGGGCCGTCCCTTTGGAACCCAGACTCTGCATGTCAGCTATGCCCTAAACCCTATAAACCCTTTTTTGAACCCAGGCTCTGAGCGTCAAACCCTAAACCCCCCGTTAAGATCCGCCATTGGACTCGACCCTCTGGCCTCGCATGCGGTTTTGGCATCTTCTCTCCATGTGGAGGAATTCTGTAAACTCGAGGCATTTTTTGGGGGGGGGGGGGTGCCCTATTTATTAAAACAGTTGTGTATATATGTCATGTATGTCTGCATGAATGCATGCTTCAAGGCTCCGTGCCATATTGGGATGCCCGAAACTAGGGGCCCGAATTTAGGGAACCTCCCATGTGCGTCTTGGCTGGCAGGGCCCCAGCGGCTTCGTTGAAACAGCACGTGCTTCCCCATTCCACAACGGATGCTGCGGCTTTGCCAGCGATCCAGTTGGGTGTAGTTGTGCGCAAGACTCTTAACGATGCCTATCCAGGCTCGATCTTGTAGCGTGTCATAGCATGTCATGCGAAGTTTTGTTGCCACTTCGAACCTCTCGATGTTAAGGTTGGGGCAGAACGGACTTGCTGCCACTTAGACTGCGTTTTACAACACCGTGACACCAAGTGACAACATGTAAGCAACACCAAAGTCTCCGACATCTCCCTGTCATATGGCAGTGCGACATCACGAGGCTGCGGAGCCTCAAGCCAGGAGGAGCACAGGCGATGGATGGTGACTTGCTAGCGTGTCGAAGTCGAAGCACAAGGAAAGCTTCCGAAAAGCAAGCGGCCTTGCGGTCCATGATGCGGAAGACATCTCGGCCAGTGTTTTCGGCCACAGGGAGGGGGACCTGCGGTGCCTTGGTCCAAGGACCCAAGCCTTCAAGCCATGCCAAGGCGAGCAGTGATGCTCGGCGATCTACAATTCAGTGGACTCGGAACCGTGGAACTCTCGCGTGGCGGGATGCTGCTGGACGATCTTGAAGTCTGAGCCTCCGGCCTGCATTCTTTGCCTGAGGTCGGACAGAGGGTGTGGGCCTTCTGCGTCTCCGACACCTGCCAAGGTTTTGCTCATTCAGACAATCAAGATGGAACGCCATGATCTACCACAGATCAGCCTAACTCCTCTTCCCAGAAAAACCCCTGCCTAGTTCAGGCACAGGCAGTGAAACTGGCTCCTGAAGACCAACTCTTGACATCATCATGCATCATCCCTCGCATCAGATGATGCACAGCGCATGGGAGTAACGTGTGAGGACTAACTGAGACAAGTTGCGATCCAGTACTCCCGCCCTGCTACTCCGACTCCAGCCTGCGCATGGCTATTGGGTGCTCGGCTGCAGTAGCAGGCTGTGCTGAGTGACCTCTTCCGGCCAACTGGGTGATGATCTGAGACTGCGGCCTCAGTCTATCCACCATCATCAACTTCATTCCCGTGCTGCTGCAAGACAGCTCGAAAGTGCCATGCAAGGCATCTCCTCTGACCACTCCACGCTCAGGCGACTGCCAAGACTTGGGCGACTTGGGCCTGGGGCCGGCGGCACCTCGTGCTGGATACCTGGACATGCTACTTTGGAACCCTATAGATTGTAACCCTGTAACTTGCACCGCAGTATGAAGGCCACATGACTGGATGGTTTGGGCATGCTGCCGTATGCCCAGGCACTGCCACATTGATTTCTCATGCTGTGCTCAACTGGGGGATATCATGGGATATCAACACCATGAACCTTACACTGAGAATCTCCGATGTGATGACAAAATATGCAAGAGTTCCTCCGCAACCGGCAGTCCTCTGCTGCCAGTCTCCTGGAATGACTCCTCCAAGAAAACAAATTCCAAATGCTCAAGGATACGGGTGGCCCCGGCCAACCCCCTCGCACAAATCACCTGCTCAGTGCCTGACCAACTTGTCTCTCTGACACGGGGTATCCGCGACTGACCTGGCAGCAAGTTGCAACGATGCTTCTCTCCACTCTCGCCCTTGAGCACGGCATCATATGGCATCTCTCTGACCGTGACAGCGGCAAGCCTCGCTGGCTCACTGCTAGCGGCAAGCCTCGCTGGCTCACTGCTGCGGGGAAGGGCCTGCCGTGAATTTCAACAACGATCGCAAGGCGACCAAACCATGCGGGGTTATGCAACTCAAGACCTCTCACGAGTGCCACATGATGTTGACGTCAGCTAATAATTCCGACACAGAGTGCTATTGACTGGAGATTTGTGGAACTCTCCAGGAGCCTTCACCGCATGTACTCCACAAGGCATGACCCTGAAGTCCTTAATCCCTGTCTCCCTCAACTCGAAAAAAAGGGACCCGGGAGACCCAGCAAGCCTTGAGCCAGATGGACACAATGCAGGCCCCCCAAAGTAACCCCAAAGTGTCCCTCCTGCAGGCGGTCACTGACGTGATCCAAACGACGGGCCACGTCTTCGAGGAAGCAGGCCAGACGGCCTGCAATGCAGCGGGAGATGCACAGTAGATCCCTTTTCTGAGTGCTGGGGAAGGCCAGGGCTCAGCTGAGATCGGCATTCTGAGGTACTCTGCCGGAGCTACTACCCCTACCACTCTGATTTCTGATTTCAGGCACCTGCCGCTCAGAGCTTCGCAAAAAGGCCACATGGGCTTTTGGCATCTGCTCTAATGCTGGCTGCTGCACTGCTTCACGACCCTGATCGTCACCACTCCTTGCGCTGGACACGCCTCACGTGTGAAGGCTGCGAAGGTGAGAACTGAAGATAACGAGCGGCAAGTCCGAGCCACGGCTCACTTCACCGAATGCGACTGCGAGTCCTGAGCTTCAACGCTGTCTTACGCACTGTTGTCCGCGCATGTGTCCCCAGATTCCGGCGTGTCGCAAACCCCAGCTTTGCGATGTCAGACGCCGCCCTGACCATCCACCATCATTCAGTCGCGAATGCCGTCGCAGTTCATGCGCGGTTGTGCAACTCTTCCACCTTACAGCAATCCATCTCGCAATGCAGATGCGGCCACTGCCGACCAGAACGGGGCACCGCTTTCAACCCGCACCCGACGGTTCTCTTTCATGCGGCTGCTCATGGACTCAAAGTCCGATGACGGTAGCATTCTGAGAAGGCTGGCGATGCTGTCGAAGTGCTGAATCCCAGGAAGCGCAAAGAAGTCGATGGAGCTCGACCAATACTCAAGTGCGGCTGAGCTCGTTAGGCTGAGAGGAGAATAGGGTGGGCGGCCAGCTTGCTTGGCGATTCGCGCAGGTGTCCAATCCAGCAGCGGCACCGATGCTGAAAACGGAAAGAGATACTTGGACAGATGGGATGGCATGAACAAAGGAACTCCCATGGCATAGAATTCGTAGAACGTCATGAGGGCAAAGTCGTGAGGGAAAAGCGCTACAGCGCGAAAGGTCATAAACGTCTTGATAGTTCGGTCCGTATCAGCTTTGGACCAAAAGTTGAAGGGATAGCTGGCAGGCTTGAAAGCTCGGAGGAGGCAATGTAGCACACAAGCCTCCCTTGGCTCCGGCACCAGGATGTCACCCCACCTCTGTGGGTTGTACGGCTCTTTCAAGTAGGCCACCACTGGCCGTATTACATGTAGCCTGACACCGCTCTGCCATGCCACCTGTTCGGAGTGTAGCCGGTTGTTGGAGACGAAGAAGCTCGTTGGCAAAGCAGCCATTGTGATGAACTCATCGATCCAGCTGACAGGGACTTGCTTTCTGAGAAATTCTCAAGCAAACTATCAGCCTCCCTACTCCCCACACCCTCAGGAGAATGCCTGCCTTGACCAGGAGTCTTTGGGCACCATATATAGCAAGGGAAGGCCAAAATAGCCAAGGACGGTCTTCTGGAGACCGGCAAAAAAGTTGCAGTAGTAGATGGGGTTCGTGCACATGAGAAGGCTCGCCTTTCGTATCTCGGCTTTATGGAAGTAGTGTCCTTTTAGCCACTCGTGAAACCCTCGTCTTGACTCCTCCATGTCTTCGAAAACAGGGAAGGTGTATGGCACACCATCCTGCCTTAGACCAGATCTTAGGAACCATTACACAAACCAAAGAGCCGCAGCACACCGTTGCTTTCTGGCTCGCCAAGATGCTGGTAGGGACAATTCGGGCTGCAAGACTCTGGAAATGGATGCGTGAATGCCTCAGCGCGACCTTCATATGGCTTGACAGGGTTCTCGTAGACGGCGTCATACTTCCAAAGGACCTGCTTCAGCATCGAAGCGGGCTCGTTGGAGAGCGCCCGGTGAGTTCCCAACTCAAAGATCCAGAAGCCGGAAGACTCCGCTGCCGATGGTGCAGACATCAGGGAAGATCCCAGAGTCCCTGGGCCCCAGTCCTATACTGAACTTGGAACCCTAGCAATTTGTTTAAAGCTGTTTCTTAGGAATTATAGTACCCAAAACCAAAAAAATTCCCAAGTGTCCCTAAGAGTCGAGGTACTGGTGAAGCAGGGAGATCTGTGGGTACCCAAAGTTCTGGACAAGATCCCAAGTTGTCAGCACTGAGAACCCCCAAGAGGCCCAGGTAGAGGACTCGATGTAATCGAGGCAATGGCTCCAGTGCAGGAGCCGCATCGCATGGCTTGCAAAAGTCCTGACTGTTGGTTCGTAGGGAATCGGGGAATGAGGTACGAGTACCCCATGTAGTCCCTTAGAGGGTAAATAGTACATAAAGGGCCAAAAACTCCTCATTCCCTGCTAACCCACAGTAAGCGTCTGGGACTGACTCTTCTCCGCCGTGTACTTGGCTAAGTAGGTGAGGACTGCAGCATGCCCGTAGAGACAATACTCGGACCGGTTGTGAAAGTGGCAGCTGTGATAGAAGGAGGCTGCCCCGGGAGGATAATCTTCCTGGCCGTCGTGCAACATGCCTGGGGCCAGCTACAGGTCATCGAAAGCTCTACAGCTACAGCTTCTTATTGGTTTCCATCCTTCGCCTCCCAAGACTCCTTTCAGTAAAGCTTCAGTATCCCTCAACGCAACGCACTGCTCATAATGGACCTGGCGCCAAACCACTTCCAGTTGAGTCTCTCGGCTTCGTGGGCCAAAGCTGGATGGAATCCGGGAAAGGAAGGGACACCCCCAGGTTCTGCCTGCTGCGCAGACGTCACTTCCGACATCTCTTCAAACATGTTCCGAAAGTGTTGCCAATCCGCATGCTCTGGCCCCGTACAGTCCATGAAGTCCGGGATAACAATCTCGACATTGGACGCCATGCCGTGTGTGAGGTTCTCACGCGCACTCAACATATCTGCACTCGACAACAAGATGGACTAGAGTGCCTATACAGGCAAGGACATGCCAGCACATTCTGGTTGTGAGCCACACCGATTTCAAAGTACAGCCACCATCAGCGGATGAGGACATCACCGGATCGAGAGAAACCAAAAACAGCACTGCGCCGCCTTTTCCTGTGTCAAGAGGCTGCCCTTGGGTGAATCTGCATATGCTTTTTTGTAGAATGATTCTTTGCATGTAAAATGTATTCGAGAAGTATGACATTTGCAGGGGCTCCACACAGCCTTGAGGCCCTCAGCTTTGAAAACCATTCACCTCCTCTCACGAACTTGCACCTTGTGGCCTTGTTTCCCTCAAAAATGGCGGGAACCCCTTTGAAAAGAACCCCTTCTGACTCCCCAAAAAACCCTTAAACATCCCTAACCGCTTTGTCGCGGCATGTATCGACAGCCCGATAGCCTGCTGGGGAGAAGAGACCCTAAGAAGGGCTCCGCACCTCGGCTGCAGGGCTCCGGAGTGTGGCAGGGCCTTGCTGCGGGCGATTGCAGCTGCCTGGGCCAAAAACTGTCATTGCATGCTGGAGCTGAGAGTACTGTCTACTGTTACGGCATGCTACGGCATGCTACAGTATTGCAGAGCTCAATTGCGTCACTCAAGACACAGCCTCAGTTTCAACTCGAGGTCCTGGAGCTTCTTCTGCTGAGCCTTCGGCATCCGTCTTACGTGGGATTCCCCCATACCGGCCCATACCCGTTTTGTGCAGCTTCTGCCCTCGGCTCGGAGCATAAAGCGTTGCCACGATGCTTCTGGCCCCGCGTCCTGCACAGGGCTGCACAAGGCCACAAAAAGCTGCATCGCAGGTGGCGGGCTTTACTTGCGTGATACAACACTTCAGCTGCCAACAGTGTATTGGTACAGAGCCCGTCGTTGCAAAGATCCTGACTGCCCAGGCGTGCCTTCCACTGAAACACTGCGCCTCGTGCTCTTGAATTTGGAGTATATATTGTATGCTATATTCTGTATATATGATATTATATATATATATATATGTACCTTCGATATTATAGTATGTGCATATATATATATATATATGTATGTACTATAGATATTACAGTATGTGTATATATATATATATATGTGCTATAGTGCGACACGATCGATTCACAGGTAACTTTGCAGAATCTGAGGGGTTGTCCAAGATGAGCGGCGCTCAGCCTCAGAAGAGGCAGGCAGCGGGGTCTTCCTGAAAAGCTGCGCGTAGCAAGAAAACCCTGGGCTGATTTCAGCAAGGAGGCGGGGCTGCTCCATTTCTCCCAGCAAGCATGCTGCTGGCTCCTTGCCATCACTTATCGAATAGTCCTAGCGTGCTCTTATGTGCTTTTGCTCAGGCCAATGCTGCTGAAACTCTTAGTCTAGTCGGTGGCTGCTAGCTGGTCCATTTGTTTTTCTGAAGGCGTGCTATGCCGGGTGCCGTTGCCTAGAGCCGTCCGTTTTAGCCCGCATCAACGGCCTCTATACTGACGTTTGGAGCAACACCACGGCTGCAAGTGCGCGCGTGGCTTGTGTTCCAGGGCGCACATTGGCAGAACCTTTCTGCTCACGCAACTGGCCCATTGCTGCCATTGCGTGCACTTTTCTCCGCATGCAAAGCCACTTCGCCCCAGGGGGCTTAAAGGTACAAGGGGTGGCGCCACCCCTGGTTGAGGAGGTTAAACCGTTACAGCTGATGTGTGACTAAGTAGAGCTTAGTATGATTGCAATTTGCAATGCAACCCTTCGTGTGTCACGGCCATGCCTTGGGCATGACTGCTTCTAAGAGTCTACGCTGAGACGATAGGTGCCGGCTGCATGGGGAGAGGCCACAAAAGCCCACAGTAATAATGTACAGCAGCATCGGCAGCAGCAGCAGCAGCGGAACAGAGCAAGGGAGCGAGTGCGGAACGCCAAATCATGCCGCTTTCTATGTTCGCATCCCAGGTGCGCATGTCGTCCCTTGAAATCGCGTGATACTGCAAAGAGGCAGAGTTGTCTCAACTCTGGAACGAAGACAAAGTCAGGGGGCTTCTACGTATTGTCATCTGGATGCATGGCAGGTTTAGCTGCAACTTGCGCGCGGCATTGCAGAGTCGGGGGATATCAGGAAATGCTGCCCAAAGCCGAAGCAGTGCCAGACAATGTCATCAAAACCAGTGCCAGATTGATCAATAGATGGCCCGCGAGGCTTTCCTCTGTCAATCTGACACCATCACTGTGCAACGCGCCGGCACAACATGCCGACCTCCTTCGGAGGACCGTGCGACAAAATTGACTCGAAGACTTACTGCTCAGATGGATCCTCAGGCCACATTTCAGATCCGCACATGGACAGGTCCAAACTTTTGCCACGTGCCACAAAACCCGGCAACAGAGGAGCCAGCGACATCTACTGGAGATTCCCAAGACCTAAACCCTAAACCCTAAACCCTACAGCAAACTGTAAGCCAAGTTTGGAGACCCTTTGCTGAGGCCCCAGGCCCTGTGAGACTCGGCGTAGTGGGCGGAAGACTTCCTCTTTGAGGAGCTGCACAGTGCCTGCCATGAACTTCTTGCTCCCAACAGGGTTTAGGGTTTTTTTAGGGTTTAGGGATTTAGGATTTCGTCTCTGGGCCTGCAACACCTCCGGGCTCTTTCTGGGCCAGGCCTCGAAATGGATCCTTCTTGGCATCGCACTTGGCATCCGCAAGTTGGATTGCCATTCCCTCATCATCATAGTCCACATATGCGTGGCCTTAACATGGTCAGAGGACCGCTGCAGAAACGGAGAGAAGTTGACATCTATCCGGCCGCATTCCCTGGCCTAGCGTTCGCTGGGTGATGGGGTGCACCTGCAGCACAGCACGCCTTCATGGAGGCGATGGGTCCGTCATCCAGTTCTCCGAATCCCTTATAGCAGCTACAGTAGCAGGATCACGGGCTAACTGCAACACATGCACTGGCTTCACAGACAATGCACTCCACAATGCTTGGCTTTCTCACCCATGCGTGCGTGCTCCAGCAATCCAGCATGTGTGCGCACGTGCGTCTCTCCAATCCGGCAGGCATGCACAGAAGCTATTTTGTGGAAACTAGCAGCCTGAATGAGCCTGAATGCATGTAAGTGGGTGTGTGTGCAAACATGGAAGATAAATGAGGTATGTTGCCGAAGGCAACGGCATGGTCCCCTCCCGGACAAAGCCCTTTCTGCGGGCAGTAGATCAATAACCCCCACACCCTTAAACGTGGGGGATGCTGAAATTGCAATTTACATGGTGGTCCTCGGGCGCCAGTTATGCAAAATTGTAAAATAAAAGCGTTTACAATTATGCGCCCCCTCCCCCCATTTTGCATTTTTAAGGAGGTGGGGGTGATCAATAAAGAACTCTTTGCCGCCAGCATGCAAGTGGCGCATCATTGTGACTGCACATCACAGGCTTGGCAGCTGTGTAGCTGTGTGTGCTACGAGTACATGTTTCTGGCACAAACTTGGAAAGTTCAGCTCCCCACTGCAACTTCGATCGCCCTTGGCTGCGGCGCACGCCGCAAGCTCACCAAAGTGAGGATGGCGTCCTTGCTGCTCCAGGTTTTTTCCAAGGACCAGCGGCAAAGACAGTCCCGAGAAGATTGATTCGCCTCGGCTTCCTGCCGAGAAGCGTTTGGAACAAGCAGACCCGCATCCGGTCTCCTTCCCCTTAACCCAACCCTTCCCCCCATGCCAGATCTTTGTGACGCATTTTTCGTGGGACCCACCCCCCTCGCTTGCCCTGGGAGCCCGGACCCCCCCACACACCCTGAGACCCCCCTTTGTTTGAGGCCCTCTTTCCTCCCTTTCTGTGGGCCGGCCCGGCTGCCGAGGCGCACGCGCAAGCGTTTACAATAAATATGCATAGACGTGAACTGTCAATGTCAAGGTCTGCTTGAAGCCGGATAATCCGGATACCGAGGCCCCAGTCCTCCAAGATGTCTGGCCTGGGCACAAGCTCTAAAATAAACTCTCTGCCACAATGGCGTTGAGATGTCGATACTCAGGTGGAGGCGGAACATTTGCCGGCAAGTGTTCGAGACGAACTCGTCCACCTGTCACAGAAGCACAGCCCCACTGCATGCTCACAGGCTAGCACTGCTGGACAATGCTCAAATTATCGAAAGGTGTCAAAAGCCCTTCTGGACACTGCACCGGACAACTCGCGCGAGCGCTTTTGTCGCTTCAAAATGGAAACCGTCGGGCTTCTGCTGTGTCAGTGAGCAGACGACGCTTCTGGCATCTGCCCGTAGTCGAGCTCATGCACACCGCCCACCGTTAACTTTCAAAGAAAAGCTTGACTTAAGTGAGTTAAAGTACATTGACTCGATTGCCTTCTGTACAGAGCAGCTCCTGCTATCACGCTGTCACTGGCTGTCACCCAGCTCCTCCGACAATGCCAGCGGCGGCCGCCGTCAAAGCCTCGCTACGCCTCCAAGCACTGTCCTCGCGCCTGGAGGCCTCGGCTGCACTGTGAGCCCGCCGCGACTCCCGGCTGTGGCGCCTGGGAGTTGTGTAGAGCTCTGCCCCTGGCGTGCTGCTGCGAGCTCTGCTTGCGTGAGGGCGCTGGGGCCCCGAGGGAAAGGGGATCCCTTCTCCCCTTTCTGGCTTGGCATCTCCTTTGCCCGCAGGTGGCCTGCCAGCTGTAAAGCGGTTGCCTTGGGCAGCCGCGGGCGCAGATGGCATTGACGGCATTGCAGATGGCTCTACGATCTCCACAGACTCTTCCAGCAGGGCGCACAAGTCATCCCGCAGATCTGCTGGAAGACCGTTGGCAGTGCCTAAAGCCTTCCGAAATGCAGCCGCCTTGTCCTTGTCAAGCTGGTCTGTAAGTCTGAAATTTGGCGAGGCAACGCTGGTTGAGCTGCTGCGCTCGCTTGCTGGAAGTGGAGAAGTATGCGGCGGGTGAGCCGCTGCTGAAC
Source organism: Symbiodinium natans (assembly GCA_905221605.1). NCBI lineage: Eukaryota > Dinophyceae > Suessiales > Symbiodiniaceae > Symbiodinium > Symbiodinium natans. The sequence goes on along the minus strand of CAJNDS010002761.1, from coordinate 176,131 downwards.
GTTCTGTCGCCTGGTGCTTCCTGCAGCTGGGTGCACTCAGTTCGTGGTCGCGTTGATTTGCTGTGCAGGTTTCCCGATTTTGTGAAACTTCGACGAGGGGTGAAACTGAAACTAGTGCCTCTGAAACATGCGGCAACTCAGACTGCTTGCGTGTACCGTGAAGAACTGCCAGACCGGCATCAATCGCCACGAAGCGGGAGTGTGATGCAATGGAATGCTCCCAAACTTCGGGAAGGTCCTGGTTCCCTGCACCGAAACCCTCAGGTCCAACGGCAGTGGCTGTGCCCTCCTTGAAGTTCTCCGGCTCCATCTCTTGCGAGGTTTTGGGGCTTGGCTTGCCCTGCAGCTGCTCCAGTAGGCACTGCTGCAGCTCCTGCCAAGCGAGCTCACCGAGAGCATGAGAACATGCAAGGAGAAGTTGCTATACTATGATGTCAAGGAGTCCCGGTGCATCCTTCCCTTGTAAAGTATTTCGTGGACTTTACGTGCGGTCTTTAGAGGTGGCTTGAATGTAAGCTATAAGCCTTAATTATGATGTCCTGCAGATGCCGGGCGCGGTCGTTGATTGCGTCCTCCTTCACCTTCAAGGCCTGTTCCCGCGCTTCGTCTCGCTGATTTCTCAGCTCCACAACTTGCCTCTGCATCTCGCTTGCCAAGAGCCGCTGCTGCTCCACGAAGCCTTGGAAGCCAAGCTCGCGGTCGCCGCGGTCGCCGCGGTTGTCAAGGCGGTCGCCGCGGTCGCCTCGGTTCCTTCGCGGGGGAGAGCAGGTGCCAACAGTGCCAAGCCAGGTGCCAGCTGTGTCAGCGGGACCCGGGCCTGCATAGGTAGATGGTACCGGTGACTGCCACTCCCGCTCACGGAACTCCCGACTGGGAGAACCCTCACACTCCCGGGGGTAGTCGCGTGTCCGCCTGGACCGCCCGTGCCGCGTGTCCCGGAGCCGATCCCGCGTTTTGCGAAGTCTGCCCGAGTGGGACTCACGCCAAGGCTCGTCACGGAACCGTTCACGCGTTCCTCTGGAACGGCCTGTTGCAGTGATTGCGGCGTCGCCGGTGTCGCGCGCCTCTGCATCTGCAACATCACGCGCATCACGTGCACGTGGCGCCTTCTTGGCCTCGTGCTTCTCTGCCTTCCGAAGCTCTCTCTGATTCTCCTCTTCAATCTCGCGCCGGAGGCGCTGCTCCTCACGATCCTCCTCCTCCTTTTGGCGCTGCCTGGCTTCCTCTTTGCGCTTCTTCGCCTCCTCGACCTGGGCGGCCAGAACCCGCTGAAGCTCCTGCTGCTGGCGCCGGCGCTCCAGCTCGCGCTGGTCGGGCTCGGCCTCCCTCGGCTGACTCGGCTTCGGCCCTACATGCCCTGCCTTGGGCCCGGACCTGTTTTGGTCCCCATGATCAGACTCAGAAATTGAAAACTCCTCTTTTTCTCGTTCAGACTTGTCTGCCTGTTTCCGGGCTCTCTGCTCTTTCATCTGCTCGGCCAGAGCCAGCTGCATCTCCTGCTGCTGACGCCTCTTCTTCTCTTTGATTGCTTTCTCATCCGTCATCTCGCCTGGAAATCCCAGACCGAAGCCGAAGCCCTGGGGTTCCGCGTTCCGTGCTGATTTCATCCCAGTCTGACTCTGGACAGATTGCCCGACCGGAGACGGAAATGAGATCGGCTGGTGGACAGACTGTCCGAGGGGAGACGGAAATGAGATCGGCTGGTGAAGAGGGAGTGGCAAGTTTGCAGCCTCTGCATTCTGAGCGAGCTGGTTTTGCAGCTGTAGCTCCTGCCAAGCTGGAAGGAAATTGACCGGTGCCTTCCTGGAAGGTGTTGGTGCCCAAGGACCTGGTGCCCCCGGAAATGGCACTGCGGCCCCGGCAAGGTCTGCCAAGCTGCGGTCGACCCGTTGGGGAACCTCGGCCGCCCACGGCGGAGGTGCGGCAAAGCTCATGAAGGACCCACGGGACCCACGCCTGCTCTGTTCCAACACTGACTCTTAGCGAACTCTGCGTAATGGCTTGTACTAGACTCTTCGTGCAACTCTACGGCTGTCATCAGTATCTGTCATGGCTCGTGGCGGGTGAATGACATTGGGTATTGAGCTTTGAACGGCGTTGCTGCTGACTAAAGCTACATGGCCCTGTGGCTTACAAGAGCCCTCGGCGAACCGAAGCATAGCCACCACGAAGAAATTCTCAGACATTGCTGGACGAGGTGCATCTGCAACAAGACAGGTGATCTTAGAGACTTCAAGTTCGGCCTCGCGTCGACCCTTGAGGCAGCTGCTCTGAAGGCCTTAGTGAAGCAGCGCTGCGCCTGCAGAAGAGGGGCCTTCAAGCAGGTCTTGGGCCACTGCTCCTCTGCATCTCCATTTTCCTTCTCACGCACCGGGGCCTCCAGGAAATTCCAGGGATACTGCCATTGCTCACAATTGGGTCAAGTCGACGCCTTCAAAGAAGGCAAGCTCCGCGACTGGCCCAGCTTCTTGCCAACCTGACACATGGTGGCCATCTTGCCCAACACCGAGACACGGAGACAAGGAAGGCTTCGGGATACGGTATCTTCCCGACGAGCGGAATCTCAATCGGCTCTTTGCCGCGGAGTCTACCCACTATCCACCGGCAAGCCTGCGTTGGCACTGCTGCCTGCTGTTTTTCGATGCTAACACCATTTCGTGTGACGCATTGCTTAAGCTGTCGCGTGTCCTCTTGTCGTTCACAACTGCCGCAGAATTCTCCAATAGAACTGTTCATCACTGAGATGTTACATGTTCATGACTGTGAAGGCTGGTCTTGCATCAATGACCACGCCCCTCGCTGTGCTTGCATGAATAACTCATCTGCATTCATCCGGCAGAGGTGGCAGCTTCCATTCTATAGGATTCTAAACGAAGCAGGTTGTGGCCCTTTCTCTAAGTCAACGTGTTGCTTCATTCCTAGCACACACGCAGGCCGGATCATCTAAAGAACCGGCCGCCGTAAGTGTAGGTGGCCTTTTTTGTCTTCGCACAGTGATGGGATTGGACAGTGTTAGTTCCTAACTACCACGTCATGTAGCATCGGTCCCTGCACAGAATGCCATACGAGGCCGCATTCGGATGTCTGCGGCTTGACTGCACTTTACGGTTGAAAGTTTGATGGACTCGGAATTTTGTGCTTGTCGTTGATGCTCAGTGCAGAGCATCTGCATCTGCATCAACTTCGATAGAAAAAAAAAAACTCCATCTGGGAATGCTGGCCTTCGGAGCCGATGCTCCGTTCTGGAGTCGGAAATTTTACGCACGAAACTGAGCCCACGCGAACGCCCGTGGCCTGGAGCCTCTCCAGCTGGCTTTTCAGGAGCTCCCGCACCTTGGATGCCTGCGGTGTGTGGGGGAAGCAGGAACACCGAGCAGCAAGTGCCACTAGAGAGCTCATCCGAGCTCTTTGCATGGGCATTTCCCAAAGTAGGGGTACCCCTTATATACCCGAAAATACTACAATGGTTAGGATAGGAACCCCGAAAAGGGGGAACCCCTATTTTCGGAAACCCCCCACATCTTGATAGCACCGACCCATGCCTTGGCAACATCCGCGGCGGTGCATTTGTCCTCATTCTGAGCCTCCAAAGCTTGCGCCGGGCTTGCTCTAACAATTTCAAGGTACACGCCGAGCCGAAGGGATTCTAAGGGGGCACGGGAAGGTAACCCTCCTCCCACCGTCCGGTGCAAAGTTAGGACCCTCACGGGACCTTCTAGCAACCTTCCCGAGAAACCCCCTGAAGGATGCCCAGCCGAGGTGGGCTGCCTAGCGGCGTAGCCAGTACACAGAGAAACTGTTTTCATTCACCGGCTACCGGCTACCGCCTGCACGTCTGCTCGTGCTGCCAGGAGGAGCCTGACAAGGAGGAGGTGAACTTACACTGAATGGGAGCTTTGGTGCGGCCAAACCATGTTTATTCTACTACAAAAGAACCCCTCTCCCAAGTCCAACTGTTGCGAACGGCTGATTCTGGCATATCCCAATTCTTAGCGGGACGAGGCCATGGCTCGACAATCATCAAGGTGCTGCGAGATGAACCCCGCGCTGCCAGCATCAGGATCGTGTTGCCTGGAGTGGGGGACGTGCGTGGGTCTAGGACGCCCAGGTTTATAGGAGTCTGGGATAGAATGGTCGAGCCTGCTGTGTCAGCAACATCCAGAGAGGCCTTTCTCTCCAAGAGCAAGGAGGTCACTCGCAAATGGCCAGCCTCCATAAGACGCCGAAAGCCGAACGCTGTGCATGTCTGCATGTTAACTTTCTCTGCACGGGCACAAGCCGAAGCTGTCATTTTTCAAGGGCCTGGACTGCGAGTCCCAAAGGTGTTCGGCCGTCATCATCGACTTCGGCCAGTGCCTGACCCACCGTAACCAACAAGCCCACAACACCAGAAGCTCAACATGAACGACTGATTGCTCAGATTACTCTTTGCCTGACCTGCAAAATCAACAAACCTTGGTCAACTCTTATTATATTAGACTCCTCCTGAGCATCCTTGTGCGAAGAAGTAGCTAGCCTCTTTGACCGAACGTGTTGCAGTAGAGGAATGCCTGAGTAGAGGCTACTTGCCCACCCCACCGTGCCTGCGACGCACCTCGGATCATGCAGCAACACATGAATACACCACTATACTATACTATTGTATTCTATACCACACTCTAAACATCTCGTTAAGCTAATGCCATGTCCCAAATGCCTCGAGAAGCTCGACTATGGGTGCGACTAATGGCGGCCGCGGGGCTGACGTCGACTTTTGCCGGGAGGGTTTTGTTGAAGGCCTCGGCCTGTTCGTACCTGCAAGTCAGGCATGATATCACTAAAACGGGGACATGACGCACTCAACATCACCTCCTTGGTGCATGCTCAGGCATGCGCAAGGCCATGTCTGGCTGCTTCTTGAATTTCCTGGCCGCCTTCTTTGCATCGATCTCAGAACCTTCACCCTCCTCTTCTTCGGTCGCATCGGTCTTTCGGCTGCGCCAGCTTTGCTGTGACATCGCCGCAGCCTCGCCAGAAACACTCCCAGAAAGGACCGCGCCGCAACATGTAACGCAATTGTAAGCGGGGGTCAATAAAGAATTTGGACCAGGCGCGGAGTCAGCTGGATCTGGGGTCTCAAGGTGAGACTTGCCGCCCTCCTCCACAAGGAATCTGCGACCGTGGATCAATGAACTCATATGAACCCTAAACCCTAAACCCTAAACCCTGAACCCCTGAACCCTAAACCCTAAACTGTCTCCTGAATCTTGCCCTTGGAGCCCTTCGGCACATCGAGCTGCAGGGTTTTCATCTCCTTCGCGTCTGGACCTTCCTTGGGGCCTTCCTTGGACTCTTTGGAGTCCAAGGGCTTAGACTCTTTGGGCTCTTTGGATTCTTTGGACTCTTTCTGATCCTCACGCTTCACGGGAAAAAACATACGGAAGATACGCAAGCGATAGCCTTTCAATATATGACTGTGCTGCGACACAAGAAGTGCGGGAGCCTTTCGCTGGTCTTTTCCTTGGACAGAGACTCTTCCACGCCAGAGGTTTGATTTGCTGCGCTTCGGTTTCGGGAGGCTCTGGCACTGATCTTCATCCAGGCGTCTGTTTGGGCTTGGCTTACGTTCGCTTGCTTCTTTCTTGCCGGGGTCCTCAGGTACGAGCAGGTGTAGGCGTCCAAGCAGCTCTTGAGATTCATCACGCAGCAACCCGTCCTTCTCGACGTCCTTGTGGCTCGGGCTGTGCTCTTTGCGGCTTTCGCCCTTTTTGGGCCTCAACAAGGACCAGAACCACATCTCACAGACACTCGGGCCTCTCTGACTCTCTGTCTACATGGGCATGTTAGGGAAGTTTCAGAACACGTCCGGCGCACTTCGTGGCCGACCGACCCCTGTCGTCATCAGCTTCTTCTGCGACTTCCACCACCTGCGCCGATACATCAACGCATCAACGCGCAACACACAACAACTTGATAGCTTCTAACCTTCTCCAGCGGCTCGAAATCCTTGACTTCTTTCACTTCTTTCACTTCTTTGGCTTCTTTTGCTTCCTTGAGCTCTTTGCCTTCTTTGTGCTTCTTCTTCGTAGCCTCGCCAAGGGCTGCAGCATGGCAGCCAAGACTGTAGTGGACCCGCCGCATTCAATGTTGCCGCATGCCTTTCCAGAGTCGCGCCGTGTCGCAGTCACGGGACTGCCTGCTTACTTGTAACTGTATAAGAAAATGGGCCAATCCCTAGAGGCGAGGAACATAGAACTAAAGCAGTCTCAGGAGAGACTCCCCTAGGTCTGCTGCACGTCAACGGCAGCACAAGTGAGTCCAACTTGGCAAAATGGGTTCTTCCGTTCTTCTGGACAGTGCCTTGGCCTGAGGTTTTATCCAAGATCGCATCCAGCAAGGCCTCGGAATCACTGCTGCACGATCTGTCAGTCTAGGGTGCTGGGCTGAGCAGAACACACGTGTGGGGGAACCAAAAGGCAGTATGCAGACGGAGGGGCGAGCAGGCAGAGAACACATGGAAAAAACAAACAAAAACAAAAAGCCAAAGCGGACGGCACACCAGCAGCGAATAAATGAAAAAAGCAAGAGGGGCGCGAGCAGAGAGCACGCCAGAACATTCAAAATCTAAGCACGAAAGCTAAACTGACAAACAATTAGACGCTAAAAGCACCCCAAAATAGTTGTTAGTCAGTGACTAGTAGGAGGCCGCGCATCACTTCGTGAGCGGGCTCAACATCTAAATCGTCTTGCCTTCATGCTGATCTCCATGATGCGTGCCAGAAACGTCGGAAGGAGCATAATTAGCGCATGCACGAAATACACGGGTATGTGTGTGTGTGTGTGTGCATGTCAATGTGCGGGTGTGGGTGAAAATGTCCGTGTGCGTGTGCTCACGCGCGCGTCAACTCCAGAGCTCATGGCATGCTGGCCATGTAGCGCCGCAAGGGCTATGATGCTTCGCCCGCCTGCAGGCAGCGCGTTGCTAAGCCCCAAACCCCAAACCCTAAGCCCTAAGCCCTCAACCCTCAGTGCTAAGCCCTACACTTTCAGCCCTAAGTCCTAAGCACTAACCCCGCGAAGCCCTAAGCCCAAGCCCTAAACCCTATCCATGTTGTTGGCCCCTATGGAGGCTATGTTGGCCTCTCTTGGAGGGTCTTGGAGGCTATGTTGTGGGCTGGCTGGGCTGGGCTGGGCTAGCTGGGCTGGGGGGCTGGGCGCCCCTACCCCCTCCACCCAAAACCCGTCTGTGGGCCCGCCGCCCCACCCCCCCACCTTCTTCCTCCCACCCCTGACACCGCTCGGAGCCCCCCAAAGCTTTCAACTTTACACCTCAAACCGAACCTGTACACAGCTGGCAAGCAACAGTGCGAGCGCTATGCCGCCTGAGGCTACCCCCCCCCCCCCCCTTGACCCCCTTCCCCCCCTTCCGGGCACCCCCCCTCACCCCCACTACCCCTTCCAGCCGCCTCGGTACCCTTGGCGAAGCGGCCACGCATTAGCGATAAAATTGATCAAGCCTGGATACAGTATACCAACACGAACCCAGATCACTCTCCAAGCCGCTGTAGCTAAATTCGCCTGTCTAGAACAAGCAGACCACGATCCATCTTCCCCGTGAGACTCGGAGGAGCCGCAATCCGATGCCGCACGTGGGTTCCAGGCTGTCACCAAAACTCACGTGACCATTTTTTGTGGGACCCCCCCCCCCAAGCCCTTCCTACCTCCTGAATTCATGACGTGCATGGTGCTGCACCAGGTGAAATAGGACTTATTGGCTTTCCTTCCTCTGCGATGCGGACGTTACACCCCGCATTTAGCCCGGCTGCCCAGGTGGCGCAAGTGTTTACAAGTACGGACCAGGGAAAACCCATCTGCAACTTGGGAGATGAAGGAAATATATATATATATATATATATATATGAACCCATGATTAAGGCTAAAGCTGGAGTCCGGAGCCTTCGGCTCGCACTTCGGCGTCTGCTCTCAGCTTGAGGAGCCACTGCGTTGCAGCAATCTTCCCTGACATGGCAGTGGCCTTGGGATCGCCATTTCTCTCCCTCTCTCCTGTGGACCATGAGGATTCACAAAGGAAGTGGAGAGTAGAAAATGTAGAAACCCTTCTGCGGTAACAAGGCTCGGGCTTGAATTGGAGTCAATCCATTGAAGCCCTTGGCAGATTCGTCACATTTCAGGAACAGCTTCTGATGGTCGTCTGCCCTAGGGGGCCTTGACATTCAGGTTGGCCGATGCGCAGCTCAACAACACCAGGCTGAAGCAGTGATTGCCTTGCGGGGGAATCTTGAGGTCACGCCCCTATGCCGGCTCATGCTCGGCTGCTCGGAAGCTGCAATGCCACAGTGAGCTCATGTCCAGAGGCTGGGTGAGTCACTCTTTGCTGCCAGGTGAACCACTGTATCACCTCAGTGAACACTGAACTGCAGCAAATACATCTGCCGGCGTGTCGCATCAGTGGCCCACCTGAGAAAGCCTTGGCATGCACATCTGCATTGTGATGATGGAGTACCGACGCCACCTGCCAAGGCTCCCTGGAAGCCGCTGGAACCCCACCGCATCTGAGAATCTGTCGCGCAATACCTAAGAACACTACGATTTAGTACGACAACCCACGGGAATCCACCATTGAAACTGCAAGGCCTCCGCCCAGTTGCGGTGCACCTCAACATGAGTCTGAGTGATCTGTGCTACTCTGCGATCAAGAATACGGGCCGCATTGGGGTGCCCTGCAGCCCAGTGAATCGGTGTCCAGCCGCACTGCTCGCGGGCGTTGAGAGAGGCACGAGCCTTCAGAAGGAATGGTACGCGAAGCCGAATCCTAGGAAGATCGAATAATGTATCCCATGTACCATCCTTGGCCTGGATCAGGTGGCGAACTGCTTGAACACTTCCATGACTTGCAGCCCATCCCAGCGGCGTCTTCTGGGCCTGCCAAAGCCGGGAGGCACGCTTCATCAATGCATAGCTCATTTTGCTCCACCACACCCCGCCTCGTCCGGTATCTCCAGCCACGCCCCATGTTCGATGGCCTGGCCAGGTTCGAGCTTGAGAAAATGTTGAAAACAAGCGTGCGAAGCTCCACCTCTGTTCAGACTCCTTACGGCTCCTTCTCTGAGCCTTGCCTGGAAGACGCCCTTCCACCAGCCTTCCTTGGCAGCGGAGAGCAGAAGCCTGTTGGCCTTGACTGCATCACGAAGGACCTGGCATCTCGACACAGCGCCCACTAAAAAGATTGTGTCTGCCAGCACTGAGGGGCGATGACCCACGCATGTGCAGTCTGTTCGCACCTCCTGGATCGAAGTCTGATACCTGAGAACATCGTGGAAACATGTGCAAGCGTGCCTCGAGAATGCCGCCGTGGCTTCTGCGACCCTCACAGCAGCCGCTTGTCAGGAGCCGAGAAACTCTGCATTGCGAAGCCAGGGGGAGCTCGCCCGCGAGGCCTGGAGGAGACATTCTCAACTCTAACTTCAGCGTGTACCTTGCCGTGTATATATATATATATATATAGAAATATGAATATATATATATATATATATAGAAATATGCATATACCCATTTTACACTCATGTATCTATATATCTATATATATATATATATATATTTATATATATATATATATATATATATATATATTTATATTTATAAGAATTATACATATATATATATATACATACATTATGTTATGCGAAAGATCACATATTACACTGTTTTCTGTATGTATTCTATCAGATAGCATTTCATCAAGTTTCATCAGGTTACATTGTGTATGGTCAGCGTAACAGGCTTAACAGAGCGCAAACCCCGATGCCTCCAGGCTGGGATCAGCACCATGGCGAGTGAGAAGGCGGACCTGGGCTGCATTCGACACTGCCCCCGCAAGCCTAAGTCATCATCCTCATCTCATGCACAATCACATACACAATTCATACACAGTATACAGTTTCTGAGCGACCTGCCATGGACATGTTTTTCTGGGAGGCAGCGTGGAGCAAGGGGCTCGCGCCATCTGCATCCAGCGTATCCACAAATGCCCCCGCCTGGAATCATATGGACGAAGGATGCAAAAGGTCCAATCGGGGGCACGGGCCGCGCCTCGAGGGCCCTGGACGCTTCTCTGATGTCCCCTGATTGTGCTGAGCGAAGCAGGCGTCGATTCAGATCCTCAAGGCTTGGCGGATCTTCAACGAAGACATGCACATGCCATGCAGCTTCCTTTCGCGCTTTGCATGCTGCAGGGCAACGACCGAGGCCTCAAAGCGCTCCAGCATCTTTCTGGCCGCCTTGTGCTGCCTCGCGTGGTACATCACGCTGTGGCCTGGGAAGGAGCGGATGGAGGGGAGCAAACACCATTGCAGCCGAGCATCAGCGCAGCGGGTTGTGTCACGTCAGCGACTTCATGGGGACCGGGCCAAAATGGTTTGCAATTAAAGTCCACGGGGACAATATTACAAGTCCTTTCTGGGCCTGTTAAGAACAGGCAACGAGTGCTGTCCAAAAGCCCAAAAGACGAGACAAAGATGCTGTTCTTGAGTCCTTTTTTTGTGAGCTTAAGAATGTGGAAAAAAGCCCATAGTTTCGACTTGAAAGGAATTATTAGGAACGCACGAAGTCAATTCCAAATATGGGTTGTGCTTTGTTGTTGCCGTATTTTGTGGGTCTTGTGGAGATCTAAAAATTTAATTAGAAGCTACATCCGATACATTTTGCTTCATATAAACACTGCTCGGGCTTGTTCCTCTGCCCGGACTATAACTCCTTTTATCTTCACAGGACTTAATGTTTCTTCCGGAAGGTCTAGAGATGTTTTGAAGGTATGAAGTCTTAAGAATGATCTCGTTTCTTCTTTTGAAGGGTTTTCTAGCTTCTGAAGCTCTTTTTGCATCTCCAACTTGTGTACATCATGTCAGGGCTCTCTATCTTCCAGATCCTTGCGAACTAACTTTGAAAACACAGAGGCCCTGGCCATCAAAGTCCGTTATGCTGAGGTCGGGCCTCGAAAGCAAATCAAGGTCGACAAGAGGTCTAGTTAATCAAAGATATGTGTTGGGATGTTCCCCCGTATACTAAGAGTCCTTCGTAGGGATTATAGGGCCGCCTATGACAATCCCTATCAAGGACTGTTAGTGCAAGGGGGAACATCCCAACATATGCGAGTCATTCTGAAGGAACCACCCATCACCCAGTAGCGATCTCATGACATCCACGTGGCCGTGACCTGGGTAACGACATGCCGGCCAGCACTCAGACTTTCCAGCTTCATCTATGAATGCCCCTTGTAGGCCCTGGCGGGTTGCCCACATCAATGCAGTCATGCCGTGGACGTCCTTTGCCTTAGCCTGCCCAAGGGTCAGCAACAAAAACCACTTGCTACGGCAGGAATTCGGAAACCTCTGCATGCGCGGCCAGAAGCGCTGCCACTACATCAGCACGCCCAGACATTGCCGCCCTGACGACGACCAAGTTTTGAACAGGTGCAGGCTTCAGCATGTTGCAGTATTGTCCGTAGCATCCCGAACCCTTTCGGCATGCAAATGCATGCAACCAAAGTCTGTCGCTAGTCAATGCAGCTTATGGAAGAACAAAGCTAGGCTGGCGGCCACATGAGCGGTGTCCAACCTTCAGCATTCTTGGAGTCCTGGGTTTGTTGCTTGGGCAAGGCAGGCTGACAGGCTGCAGTACCACAAATGCCCCTAGGAACATGGAGGTCAACAAGCTTTCTGCTTCGAGTAGGGGCATCCGAGCAGCATGGACATGCTCACGCATACACGACTGGCTTCTGCCTTTGCCTTGAGGATGCTGGCTCTGATATCGAAGGCTACGGGCTTCGGTTCTGTGCCCGGCGAATGGCGCTGGGGCCTTGTTATGGGCCGTTGAGTCCAGGGTTGGTCGAGGGCTAGCCTGACCGTCCGGCGGGCCAGAACTAACCGATGCGATGAGGAACGTGCCATGGCAGAACTGCCCAGAACCAAACGCGTCATCGGCTGGAGTTGCCAAATCCAGATCATGCCCCGAGGTCAGCTCTTGCTTTCTACAGGAGGCGTCTTCTTTGCACACTTTGGGGCTTGAGGCAAAAAAACAGCCTCCTGCATTCAGCACCGGTTACCCTTGCGGCGAAACAAAACCATCAAAAAGGGATGAGGATGATCCAAGACTGCACAGCGAAACGTTTTTGACTACCTTTCCCCCAACTGCCCCATACCAAAGTTCTCCCGCCAGCTCATTGCGCGGCCAAGCCACCAACGCGACCTTGTGCTGCACGAGCACTTGCACCGCGGCTACATGACCTGCAACAAGTGGCAATGTATCGTTTCCCGTGCGACCCACTCATCCATGAAATCACGTGGCGGACAGGAAGAGGCCTGCTCGCGCGGCCAAGTGTAGAGGCGTGTTCCCAAGGTTGCATTTGATTTTTGAGTCAGCCTGGAGAGGTCTGGCGAAAGTGACACAGCTCCTCATCTTGCCAGTAATCGGACCCGTCTGATCAAGCATAAGGCCACGACCTGCGCCTCCTTGGTGCGATCTGGCCCGAATATCGGAGATTATGCAGCAGTAGGTTTATCCGTGCGCCCCGCCAAGAGAAGCTTCACAAGGCCCGCGTGGCCGACGCTGCAGGCCAGCGCAAGCGACGTGTACCCGAAGAAGTCCTGACACATGTTTCGGCTTGTTGAGGCAAGTCACAGCAATGTATTGAGGGGAGCCCGCCTCCCTCTCATTCAGGTACCTCTTGTTGAACGATCTGAAGCATGCGGTAAAACGCAGTCGCAGGCATCACATGATGTGGTTCCCCCTCGAACCAGGTTTGCACTGAAGCTGGAAAGCCACCAAAGACGCTTTCTCAGGGCAAGGCTGCAAGACGCTATTCAGAAACTCGGTGTCAATCCAAGCCTGTTACACAAACACAAGAACGCTTGTGGGGATGTGCAATGGATGGACAGTAGCTGCGGAGGGCTGAAAGGTGATGAGCCGGCCTTCTTCCGGTTCTGGGAAGCAAATGCCTAGAAGACAAGAGATAGTGGAGCCATCGCGCGCACGGCGCAACACGTAACATCACAACTAAAGTTCAAGTTCGCTCGAACTAGGATGGGACATGCAGAAGCTTACCATGGCTGAGGCTCTGTCCTGGATGTACTTGATCAACGAAAAGCCTTCCCAACGATGGGAACACTCGAAGCAGTACAGCATGCACAATGTGCGCTTGAACCGCTGGGTTCTCTTGCATCCCTGTGGCCTTTCAGATTCAGGTCGTCATTATCCTGGCCCCTGGCGGAGCTCTGTCGGCTCCTGCTCCAAGCAAGGACTGCGAGAAATCGTCGTCACTCTCACATTTGGGGGTTTACAAAAACAGGGGTACCCTATTGGGGTCCGTATTGTAGGGGGATCCTACTGTTGGGGGTTTTTATGAGGGGGCTTATAATCGTAAGCTCGCAAACCCCCATTTCGAACCCCCAACAACCAACAACTACACGTTGCCAGAGGCTGGCCCTTTCGAAGGCGAAGAGCTCGTCTGACTCGTCTGTGGGAGCTTCTTGTCCACCTTGCTGGGGCTCAAGGCCGTGCAACATGTTAGCAGGCTGCCTAGTCCTAGCATGAAAGCCACGGTGCCATAGCACCTGTTGGCTGCACATTGCAAGCTGAGACTAGCGCTGTTGGGAGCCTGCCTCGGATGCAGTACCGGGGTCGTGCTCAGAGATTGGTTTTGGACTCTCACGCTGGCGAAATGCGGGCGAGGACTCTGCTTCGAGTGTCGAGACGTCAAACACACTTGCTTGCAGCTCAGCTCAACCCATCCCACCACAAATTCAGAGATTGGCTTAGTTTGTACCTTTAGCAACCCACAGCAGCCTTTTGTGCGCTGCCGGGGAATCACAGGAAGACGCTGCGAACCAGACTCGCTGGGGGCCTCCTGGCACGCATCTGCAAGTCAGCAGCTCTTGCTCATGTTTGCCATATTTTGCCATTGCATGGAGCAGCCTGCACGGCAGGCAGGCCCGATGAACTCCGGTTCATGGTGGCCGCGTCATCGGCCTGTCCCTGTGAGCCAAGCCAAGGGCTGCGCCAAGAAAGCACCGGCGGGATTTTTCCGTGTCACAAAGTGTTCCAGATAACACTTTTGGGGGAATTTTATACAAACGAGCTGAGGGACCAGAGCGCTGCAGAGGTTTTTGGTAAGGCCTTGCCACCCTTTAGGCTCAAACAATCTTCTAACGCTTTCCGCAAGAAGTATCTTCCTGGCCATGCCCTGCAAAGGGGATCGAGGTGGTGCATGTTGGTAGTACTAGGAGTTCATCCTAAGTCAGCTTAGCCTCTTCAAGCTTTGGGCATCAGTACGTTGCGTGGAGTGGAAGCAACGAGCTAACGAACATGCTTGTAGTTATTCTCAACATGCCCGTGGGGCCTGCAGCTTCGTGTGGTTCTGATCACGTTTGGGTCCTGGATCGGTAGCCACTGACGCCTGAATCTCTGCGCCCCTCAGCACAACCGACAACCCCCAACTTGCAACCCTTTCAATTTGGCATGTGGCCTCCCAGGCCCCAAACCCCTGTTGCTGACCTACTGCTCCACAAACTTCTCAAAAAAAACGATCATATTGCCCCACTTTGCATGAAATATATACATATATATCACGAGAGAGAGAGAGAGGAGAGAGAGAGAGGGAGAGAGAGAGAGAGAGAGAGAGAGAGCGAGAGAGAGAGAGAGAGAGCGAGAGAGAGAGAGGGAGGGAGAGGGAGGGAGAGGGGGGAGAGGGGGAGAGCGAGCGAGAGAGAGAGGGAGAGATATAGTCCCTACCAGCACATCCACCTGCACTCCTTTCTTTCGGAAAAGCGATTGCTTACATGATAATGACTCCGGAAATACTCATACTCGGGCCACCTCTGACTCTCCATGCCGGTCTGCAATGCTGACATGATGCAGCACAGACTTTTCTTTCGCCATCTGGCCGCTACGCCGCTAGGGGCCCGTTACGGCCCGTGCTCACGGAATCCTCTGTCAATGTTGCGAAACCGTTGGCATCTGCGATCTTTGCCGAAATGCACAGAAACGTGGCTGGAACGTCGCAGGTGCGTGCACGTTGGCGCTTTGCTTCGCGCTCTGAGTCACTAAAGTCACCGGCTGGCCAGGGCATATTCTGGAGCAGCAAACCTCTTTCGAAGAGACCCATGAGACCCTTCTGGCCGGGTGACAAAAGACATGCTTTGCACCTCAGCATCCTCACAACGCGTCTCAGGCGGCAAAGACCGAACTGGGAGCAGGAGCTGGGAACCGGATGGAACCAGCAAAGGAGGATTAGGACACTGCAATGCAAGTCTGCCTGGAGGCGGCTTTGCGGCAAAGCTCTTCGAAGAGCTCGGGCGATGCCGGAGGTCCGTTGCCGGCCTGCCGTACACATCAGCCATGCTTCATACTACGCTGTCCTGAGGCTTCTTGCGCCGTAACCTCCAGAGCATCCACAGCCGCAAGGTAGGCTTTGGGCCCAGGATCTCCATCTCGGCCACCTTACACACCACATGGAAGAGGAAATGGACTGGTTGCACTTTCCGACCGGTGACGTGCAGGCGGACAAAAGTGCCACTCCCTCTCGAAATATCCGCTGGGCGTGGGCTTCAGGAATGCCCCTTAACTGGGATCAAGAGTCACCTCGATTTGGGTGGTAGGGCTACAGTAGATATGAAAACATGGAGAGCTGCCTTACATGTTGCTTTGCTTTGGTGGCTTCTTCGAGGCAGAGCGAGCACTCCCCGGACATGGGGTTTACGGTTTCGGGTTGGGTTTAGGGGGATATGGCTTGGCTGGCTTAGCTGACTCGGCTTGCAATGGCTTGGTTGGGAAATTTTCAGCGCGGCGGTGATCCTCAGGCTTTGCATTTCAGTAGCTCGGTCGCAAGGGAGGTCTTGTGTAGCTCGTGCTATAGTTCTCACTCCCATTCCTCTGTCTACTTCTCTGAGAATTTGCGTGTGGACATCGTGTGTATGTTTCCTTTTGCCTGTTGCTCTTCCTGAGCTTGTACTTTCGTTCCAAGTTTTTTTCTGCGTTTCTTTGCTCTTTGGCTTAGCTTCTGCTTTAAAATCTTCCATACTCTAGCCGAGGCCACTGGTCGTGTCATGTGAGAAAGCTAGGCTGGGACACCTGAAGAAACGGAGAATCTGAGGATCAAACAGAGCTCATTGAGCACCCACAGTGCCAAGTCCCAACTGCGGCGAGTGGCACATGCTCGGATCGCCTCAGAAGATCCAACATTTTCAGATCCCAGAAGACCCGGGAAGCTGACACCCTGAGATGCTGGCGATGCTTGACAAGATCGGGTCCAAGCGAATGCCCACGTCCACCCTCAACTCTCCGCGTTGTTGTTCCCGCACGCAACTTCATGCAACCATGCAGCAGCATGATGTGAGGGCGTGTGGGGCAACTCAGGCAGCGACATCTTGGAGAGCAGTTGAACTGCCAGCTCCCACTGAAATCCCTTCTCACAAGTGAAGAGCATGGTGCCTGCGGCGTGGGATTTCTGATTGACCACCAAGTGCTCGGCACAAATGCTGGCCACGTGGCTGTAGAGCTGCGCATCGGGCCGATGTCGCCGAGAGCAAGTCTCTGCCAGGAGCAGGCCCAGCTGCCTGAAACATGTGCGTCACTCGGATATCGTTGAGAAGATGCAGGAAACAACCCAGGGAGGGCAGATAGTAAGGCTCGAGCCATTGCTCACCATGCGCACAGGCGCTGGCAGCAGAAGTGGCAGTGTGGAGATCTGCTTGGAGACCACACTCTTGTAGGTCCTTGCACGGAATGCTCACATGCATGGAATGCTCGATCTCCCTTGCTGCGCCCTTACTGGTTCATCTAAACCCGACACCACCCTGTCGCAACTTTCAGTCGTTCCAAGACTTCCCGTCCTCAAGTAGCTGAAGGACCACCTCCCAGCGCTGTGACCCAGTGCAGGTGTCCATCGCTGTATTGAAGCTTATCAGATCCTGATTGCAGGCCAACACGGAAAGAGTGCTTCCGGCGTTGCGCGCTCTTGCACGCAATACGCCGTGACATGCTGTGACTCGTCTGGTAACACGGATGTGGGCACGGCACCGGCACAAGGCGCTCGTGCCGGATCTCCTCTGCACAGAACGCTGCAGACCGAAAGCACGCCGAGGCAGCGAGGAAGCTGCTCCTTGAGCAAGGCCAGCGCCCGCTCCCAGTCACCTCTCTCCCTGCCTCACGAAAAGAACAACGCAGAGAGCGCACCAAAACAAGAACCTCTCTGCTCTGGGATTTGCTGCCGTGGGCATACAGGCTTTGCCAGGATGATATGGGCCCTTTCATTTTTTTTCAGCACCAGAAGGACGGGGCTGCGTGCACGTTTGAGCCGTGTCTCCGACACGTGCAAACTGTACGACACGCAAATGGACTCAATAGATCAATGTGGACTGCAAGGTGAGACTGCGGAACCACAGCTCCTTAAGCACAAAAAATCTGCACATCAACACCAGTTCTTCTGGAGAGATGACTTCAAAAATACCTTCGTCTAGTAGTCTGTGCAAAAACTGTCTGTTTTGACAGGCACTAGACTCTGGGATCCTCTTCAGCATCCACCATGATAGAGTCTGAGAGAGGCGCTCTGCTCTCCTTTGCTAGGATGAGCCCCCGAAGTCGCGAAGAAGGATCCTGCAAAGGAAATGGGCCCGCAGGGCCCCGTCTAGTGGAGACTATTGGAGTATAGCACCTGTCTAACGACCCTGAGTGGACCCGCGGGACCGGGTCCCTCTCACATCATCGAAATCAGCATTGGGCGCAATCTTGCGTGGCTGTTGCCTGGAGCATAGGCGTGCGCCTTGGCTGCGGCCCAGCTGCGAACCCTTCCCCCTGGGTCTTAGAGGGAATGAGGGAATTCGGGCCCTATATAGACAAAAAGTATATATACCCTTTCAAGAATTTTCATAGGGCACCGCATTCCCCACTAAGAACCAGCCTGCCTTTTTCGATCCGAAACTCTACCTGCCAAAGTTCAACGCCAGGGTGCAGCACTGTTTGGGCAGATCCGCTGCGAAGGGCACTGCCGATGAAGCTCTTTGTGGATCATCCTGGGGGAAGATGTCGGTCCATTCACTCTGGTCCTGCTTGAGCTTCAAGGCTTCAAGAAACTCCCTGGAGTGTCTGGAGGCAGCTCGCTGCGTCAGCCAGCTATGCGACATAATTTCACAGAACTGGTCAGCATCCAAGACAGCCAATCGGCTCACATCCTCTGCCATTAGGTCTCCTAAATAGACCCAAGGTGTCCACAAGCAAATTTCGGCAATCCAGACACTGTCGTCCAAACTCTGTTCGGCACTGTCGGCGAAGTACCTCAATTCGCCGCTTAGCTTGAGGTAGGCGTGTGCAGCTCTGGTGCCGCTGAAGAAGATCATGTCTTTGCTTGCCACCGATGCATTGCTCAAGGCCATCATGGCCAATCGGTGCAGCACATGCAAGGTTTGCAAATCCTCACCCTGCATCATGTCATCAATCAGAGCCAACTTCCTGAGCGACTTCCGGTGCCTGGCAAACTGAAGCTCGCCCCTCAGCTGATGCGACAGGAGCTCGAGCAGGGGAACCTCCATATCAGCAGACCTCCCGGGCGCACGGGGGCTTCTGAACAAACCCTACACCCTAAACTGCCCTAAACCTCCTCACCTCTGCCTGCCTCGCCCTTCATCCCCAGCAGCCCCTATAGACCCTAAACCCTAAACCCCCTTGACTAGATGCCGGCGCGCCTTGCTTCCTGCCTGAGCGTGTACTGGTGCTGAAGGAACTGCGTCACTTTCTGGCCGAGCTCGGGTTGGATGTCGTTGTGCGACAGATAGCAACGGAGAAGTCGGAACTCTGTGTTCTCATCCTCTTTGATCTTGCTCAGACCCGCCATCAAGTTGCTCACTGTCGAGATGAGGGTTGAAGAGGTTATCAAAGAACGAAAAGTGATCAGGATGCAGAATGCGAACTCCAAGCTGTTCGTGGGCTTCGCAGAACTGCTGCCGACACCAAGTTGGGCAAATGCCCAATTGAGACAAACGAGGTATTGGTGGCCCATCGGATCCTCCTCGATCTGGCTGTCCAGCACCCAGTTGTTATCACTCAGCCGACTGACCCCAAACCATGCACACGCAACTAAGTGGTTCAGCACCATCAGATGCGCAATGCTGCTGGCCAGGCCATAATACAAGCTGGCTGCCTGGGCACCAAGTCATGACGGGTCAAAGCAACAACTCGAGGACAACACTCCACAACACCCTGCAGACTTTAAACCCCATGTGATGCCCACCGGCCTGCGAATGAAAATACTCTTGAAACACTTCATTGACTCTGCGAAGCTTGACCCATCTCAGCATGCGCACCAAGCGCAGAAATCGCAGCATGCGCAAGCTGCGAGACCTAGCAAGAAACACAACGGCTGCACGCAGTTGGTAAGTTGGTACATCAGTACATCATGACATTGCTCCTCATCCCTGGTTTCCTCAATCCTTCAGACATCTTAGTCGGGCGGCCACTGCAACGACTCGACTTCGGCCGCATCCATGGTGTCCATCACGACAAAGGACCAGTCCATGGAGATAAGGCTGATGTCGAAGAGCATCCAAGTGCGTGCATAGTGACATGCGATTCTGGATGGGGTCAGGACAAGTGTCCCTTCATCGTAGAACCCGGTGAGAAAGGAGAGAACAAAGTCTACATTCCAAAAGAGTTGTATGTACCACCCCGCTGCTGCAAGAAATACGCTCGAAGGAAGGTCGAAGACGTACAGGGGGATAACAAGCAAATCATAAAAGATACTCAGGGCGACCAGCACGTTCCAAAACGTGCGCCACGTGCCACCTGGATGTAGCACACACTTCCTGGCAAGCTTATAACGCTGCCTTTATCAAGCACAAGCTATCACAGGCTCAACAGGCAAGCACCCATCACCCGCCAGTCCTTACTATGGGCGAGACTGCTTCCTCTGCTGTCGGCACATCAATCCTTAGACACATATGCTCGTCATCACAGTCCGAGCACCAGAGCACTTGTCCTCGCTTAGCATACAGCGACATTCTGCTCTCAAAGCCGTGTCTCTCGCGTCTGGACTTGGTGTAATTGGTTGGCTGCTTTTGGGTCCTGCTCTCATCTGACAGCTTCGGGCGGACCATGGGGCCTTGCGGTTTCATATTCGAGGCTGCCCAGCAGTCGTGGGGCTTTAGCTCAATCGCGGCTTCTGCGGAAGGGGCCAGGCTCTGACCCTGGACCAGAAGCAGCGTCTTCAGGGACTTTTCTCGCCTCACACGTCGCACAAAGGCATTCCATGCTTCAGGATGCATCAGGGTGCTTCAGGTCATCAGCAAGCTAGCAATAAGCTTCTGCATATGTTTGCGCCCTCGCCTTCCCAAAGCTGCACCTCCTTCAGGCTTCGGGGACTCACCCGACTGGCTCGGCCTCCTCAGAAGCCAGGGCTACCCCCGACTCTGTGACTTGTCACGGCCCACAAAAATATGCCTCTGCTAAGCCCCTGCCTTGCCAAAGCTGCACCACCTTCATGCCGGGGGGACTCACCCGACTGGCTCGGGCTCTGGACGTGCCTCCTCAAAGACGAGGGGTACTCCCGACTCTGTGACTTCAGGGACCACACAAAGGCAGTCCATGCTTCAGGACTCTTCAGGATGCTTCAGGTCATCAGCAAGCCAACTAACAAGAAGTTCTTGCGTTGCGTCCTTGCCTTCCCAAAGCGGCACCACCTTCATGTTTGTGGTACTCACTCGACTGGCTCGCGCTCTGGAAGTGCCTCCTCAGAAACGAAGGCGACTCTAGACTCTGAGACCAATTCATCCACTCAGCCACCCGTCATCTGTTTGCAAATCATGGAGAAGCCCGGAGAAACCCTCTGCCTAGCGATGAACGGAGCTGGCAGATGTGGGCCGTGGCAATCAACTTTATTGAAGCTGCCACGCCGCTCTTCCACAAGAGCCATGTCAGACACGTAACCTGAGTGCATCAGGCATCAGGGTAGCTCTCACCTTTCAACGCGCACGAAAACCCCTGAATACACTGAATGGCGACACTGAGTATGATCTGCTGATGAAGGGGCACTCAGCGAGCTGCCTGTGTAGTTCCCAGAAGCAGTGTTTCACGGGCATGGTTAAACTCTCACTGGGCACGGGCACCAGGCTTGGTACCCTGGGAGGTAAAACCAGGTCGGCTTGCGGCTCCATCATCTCTGATGCCTGGAGCCTAGAGCACAAGTGCTCAAAATCTCTTCGAGCTGGTGGCGGCGGCACAAACACGCCATGCAACAATAAGGCTTCTAGCAACTTGTCCGGAAGAGACACGACGCGCAAAAAAATATGCAGGAATCGCACAAAAAATCACGCGGGATTCTTTCCTTGGGCCCTGACTGATACACATCGCCCAGTCGCACGACGGTGCACACTGTGCAGTAGTGGGCCCGGCAGGCTAAGGCACAGTGAAGAAAGTGATATATGCAGAGTATTGAAGAGTGCTAGAACATAAGTTCGTAGTCCCGCATCTCACACAAACCTGCCTGCATCTCTGAATAATGCCCTGGGTGGCTTCGCCACAAATTCAGAGTCTGCATTGCATCGTCTTGGCGGAACTCTGCTTACATCGGACTTGCCTATGATATCCAGACTCTGAAAGCCTGAGCCGACCATCGTTCGTATTCGGCGAAGCAGTGAAACGAAGTGCAACATCCACCTCAGAAAACCTGCTGCTCCGATTTGACCTTGTGCTTGGCCTTTCATTCCTATCGAAGCTCGCGTTGCGTGGAGTCCGGAGCAGCTGGCACCACCTGCGCCAGCCGCCGCTTTGAACCCAGGAAAGGTGCACCTCAAGTTCACAGAGGAGATGGGCAGAAGCGGCACGAACACAGATGCATAGGACCGCACAACGCAACCGAGCGCATCAGTCAAAGTGAGGTTGCTCACACAGCCACGTTGCAGCATAGCCTCTTCTTGGAAGCTGGGGCAGTTGTCTCGCTCCCGTTGACGCTCTCATCCTCAGAGTCACCCTCCCTTTCCAGCACGTCCAGCCAGCTCTCCTGCTTCTTCAGCAATTCCTTGGTTCGACCAAGGGCTCACAAGGTTTGATTGAGCGCAGATCGGTTTTCCAAATTCGTCTGAGTCTGCGATGGCAAAACCTGTGCAGAGATATGTAATTACCAGGAAACATCTTCTTAGCCAAGAGGCCAAGAAGTCCTTCGCATAGCGGTGAGCAGCGTAGTGAGTTTGCGGATTCTGCGCCAGGATTTCGCAAAAGCTTTCGGCATCGAGCAGGGCCAGGCGGCTCACGTCATCGGCAACGAGATCACCCATGAAGATCCATGGAGTCCATAAGCAAACCTCTGCTACCCAAGTGGATGAATCGATCGTCTTCGTCCCATCCTCGTGGAAGTATGTCAGAGAACCACTCAGCTTTAAGGAAGCTGCAACCGCCTGGCTACCACATAGGAAGATCACATCCTTTGCCGCCACAATTGTGGTGCTCAATGCAGACATGGCCAAGCGATGCAAGACCTGCATAGTTTGAAGGTCAGGGTCGTCCATCAAGTCGTCAATGAAGCGTAGCTTACATAGTGACTTCTGGTATCGGGCAAACTGAAGCTCGCCGTGCAGCTGCTGTGACAGCAGCTCCAGCAGTGGCACCTGCATGTCGGCGGACCTGAAGGGAGAAATGTGCAGGGAATGAGCAGGGCCATGCCCTCTTCTCCGGGGGCTAGAGACTGGAAAACCTTGGAGACTCCATATTGCTCGTCTGTTTTTGAATCCCCTGCCTGGCTTCCTGCCTCAACGCATATTGAAACTGCAGGAACTGTGTGACCTTTTGCGTGAGCTGCTGCGGGATTTCATTCGCTGCGAGGTATGCGCGGAGGAGTCGAAACTCGTTCGTCTCATCTTCCTTGATCTTGCTCAAGCCGGCCATCAAATTACTCACTGTGCTAATCAACGTGGAGCTTGTGATGAGCGAGCGGAACGTAATGATGATGCAAAACGCAAATTCCAGGCTGTTGATGGGCTTGGCGTTGCTGGACCCAACTCCCAGTTGCGCGAAGGCCCAATTCATACAAACCAAGTATTGGTGGCTGATGGCGGTGTCTTCGATATTGCTTGCGATCACCCAGTTGTCCGAGCTGAGGTGGTGCACTCCGAACCAGGCACAGGCAACTAAATGGTTCAGCACCATAAGGTGTGCTATGCTGCTTGCCAGGCCGTAGTACAAGCTCGTAACCTTCAGACGGAAGGGGGCTCTCACTATCACGTGCAGGAACATCAAACATGTGCCACATGTGTTGCACTTCAGGGTTGCGGGCCGGAGTTGTACTATAGAATTAACCGGAGATCGCAGCACAAAACCGCAGATGCCCCTGAAATGGACTTGGACCATCATTTGGGGTTTGGTAACGTCGGGAAAATTGTGTGGTAGGTTTTCGGGCCTTGGGTGACCATCCTCCTAACTGCCATCGCTCTCCCAACAGTGCTTGCACAACGTTGGGGGTGAAGACATCGGGCGCGCGCGGGGCCGGCGCGGAAACGTCGGAGGGCATCTTCTTGCGATTTGCATTTCGTGGTGTGGCAAGTGGGTCCCGTGCGCATGCTCCAAAGTCCTGCCAGATACAAAAGGATCGGGCACGTCAGGGTCACGACCTCGTAACTGCCCTTGCTTTGGGACGTCTACGTGCATCGAAACTGCTGCTACGGCTGATGCGGAGATCGGGCGTGTCCAGCCAGTGAGGCCAGTTAGGTAGAGGATCTCCTGTCGATTTTGTTGCTACTCGTGCCCCCAGTGCAGTGCAGTTATTGCTGCGGTTTTTCTGCGTTGATTCTAGTATTGTTGTCCTTCCTGCCGCTGCAATGCTTGTACTCTCGCTGATATTATGTTGCATAGTGTTCTCCTATTGTTACGATTCTGCACATCGGGGCCATCGCCACCTTCAGTGTGTTGCTTCCATTCCCTTCCTTGCCATGATTGAAAAAGGCAAGTGTTCGGGAAGGTGTGCCTTGGAGTGCGGTGCGCTGAGCCAGCCAGGAGGCAAACAGCCAACAAACAAGGATTGTCATGCCCCCAATCGGTTGTGTCGTCGGATGTGCGAAAGTACAAGCTGCAAAGGAGGGAGGCCAGAGGCATGATATGTTGGTTTTCATATGTATATATATATATATATATGTATAACATTGCTATTCGGACGATATGAGACTACAGGTAATATCTGTCGCTTGAATCGCAGAATCGCCTCAACATCCTGGAGAAAGGCCAACCAGAGTCTCCCGGCCAAGTCATGCCTACAGCCCCCCAAACCTGAGACCTTAAGGTGAAGAGACGTTCCAGGAAGGGGCTTATGGAAGGAAAGCCAACAAAGCCGGCAGAGCACTATCTTGCAAAAGCCAGCAAAGCAAAACGCACAGCCAAAAACCCGACAAAAACACTCCCCACCAAATCCCGCGCTGATATCACTGCCGCGGTCTTGGGGGCGTGGATCTTCCTATTGCTTGCTTGTCGTTTCGGGTTCGGTGGTGGTTTTGCCGTGGCTTCCTAGCTTCTGCCTCCGCTAGTGTACTGGCAGTGCGTACACCACGGTGTGCCGCATTCCTTCTTCAGGTCAGGCCTTGCTCTTCACCACTCATCTTGACATCGCGTCTTTCCTAACTAGCTGGGGCTTGCGGGCATACCTCCGTTTGAAGGCTCTCTCCTCTCACAGGAAAAGGCTCTACAGCTCCAGCAGTGCTGCCTGTGAGTGCAGGAGGTCTTGCAGAGCTTCATTTGCCTGTCGAAGCTTGATCCATCGTAACATCCGGATAAGCCTCAGAAATCGGAGCATCCGCAGCGTGCGTGACCATGGCTGTCCTCCTCCACTGTCGGCCAGATCCATTCCGGCAAGGATCCAATCCAGCGAAATCAAGCAAACGTCGAAGAGCAGCCAAGTCTTCGCATAATGAAGAGCAACCCGAACAGGTGACATGACAAGTGCACCCTGATCGTAATACCCAGTCCGGAAAGAAATCACGAAGTCCAGATTCCAAAACAGCATGATCGCCCATCCGAAAACTGTAAGAGCAACTGAGGTCGGGAGGTTGAAGGCATAAAGAGGAATAACAATGAGATCATATAGCACACAGATGGCCACGATCATGTTCCAAACTGTTCTGAATAACCCGGCTGGATGAAACATGCACTTCCTGCAGGACATGGTGGGCTCGGCTCTGCTCCAGTTGCACCCTCGACCATTTTTTGCAACAGGCCCGACAAACCCTAAACCCTAAACCCTAAACCCTAAACTTAGGCTAAACCCTAAACCCTAAACCCTAAACCCTAAACCCTAAACCCTAAACCCTAAACCCTAAACCCTAAACCCTAAACCCTAAACCCTAAACCCCACCCCCTGAACCCCTGAACCCCCAAACTGTGCACCCACATCACTCCTGGGTCCGACGCTGGTGTCGTCGCTGGGCTGAGACCTGAGCATGACGATGAAACAGGGCGGGGCAAGGATCGTTTAGGGAAATAGGGTTTGAGGCTTAGGGCGTAGGGACATTGGGGGGGTGCCCTTCTCCAAATGGAAATGTTAGAGTTAGAGTAATTAAGGGGGCTCTGATAAGCAAAGCCCGCGTGGCTTCAGGAAAGCATTTTCATGCATTTTCGGCCCCATCCCCGGAAGAGGAGCTTCCATTACGGCGCAACTGCGCAGCAACAATCTCTGCAGCGTTGGCACTGCATGGGGAAGTCAAAAACGGACGGAGCTGCTTACTTACCAGACTGCTTGCTGGCTTCTTTGCAGAAACAAGTAAGGAGTCGACTACGCAATCACTTAATGAATTCAGTGCCGGGGAGAGGAGAAGAGGAGAACCCCGCAAAAAATATGGAAAAGGGGGGGAAGGGTCTTGAGTCATAAACCCATCCTCAATATGTCCAACAGTAGCAATGGCCCAAGGAGATGTTGCCAGCATGGCATAAACCCTAAACCATAAAACCTCAACCCTAAACCCCAAACCCTAAACTGGCCTGAACGGATTGCTGCCCGAGCGTCGTCACAGGAAGCATGTCTCTGGTGCCACCGAAGTCTTGAGACAGCCGCCGGTTCGCGGGAAGCTTCTTCTGAAGCTTGTTGGAATTCCAACCTAAGCTCGTAAGAGTCCCACAACACTCCGAGTATGCCCCCTGTCAATTGGTCAACAATGCATCTTGCCCTTTTTGAATTGCCGGAGAGGTGCACTCATGCAGCTTCAAGTTTATGGGCGCTGCCACACTGCTGCCATCCTCTGACACATCAACGCCCTGTACTTTGCCAAGCGTTTTCAGTGTCTGCTTTCTCCTGCGAGCGATGTCTTCAGCCGCCCATCCATGCAACATGAAGATCGTGGATGCACACTGCGCTGTTCATGAAGCCACCGCATCACAAAAACTGCCCAAGGCTTTAAGAGATTTACAAGGCTCAGTGTCAGGTCGTGCCTCCCCCTCACCGTTTCGATGCGGTCTTTTGCGCTTAGCCGTTCACTGTGCGTGGGATCCAAGACAATGGTCCGGTCGCTGCGTGCCGCGCGGGGATCCACAGAGATCATGGAGCTGTTGCTCAGCCGCCTCCAATGCCGCAGTCTGAAGACTCTTATCCGTATGTAGTGGCATGTAGTGGCATAGTGGACATCTAACGAGCAGCCTCTTTCATTCAGAAACGGAGCCAACGATATCAGGCAATGACAGAACGATCACTATCCTAAACAATTTCCGGGAACAGCTGCAACGCCGGGACGGCGTCACACCTCTCGCTCGCCACAGGAGTCTGCAAGTGCTGATCATACTTGATCTGGAGAGATGTGACCGCATCGGCTTTCTTCTCTGCGGGTCGGCCCTCTGCTGTTGCAATATCAGAGGCATAACCTGGGACAAGGGCTCAGCGGCTTAAGCGCAGCTTGAGGCTTGCCATCTACCGACTCCCACTTATCTCGAAATACTGAAGGCGCACTATGTGCACTACTAGTATGCGCCACACACCGTGCCATGAGGCATTCCGCAAGCTGTCGATGCAGCTCCCAAAAAGTCGCTTTGATGGGCCCTGCGAGGCCAGAGGATTCCATGGCCAATCAGCCAAGAAGGCTGAACTTCTCTAAGCCCAAGCTGCGGTCACGAGTCGTCACGAGCCATCAGACTACAGCGTCTGTGAAGTGCCACACAGATTCTCAGTCGCGTACTACCAGCAACGGCTGACAGGGCGGCATTGAAGGAGACCAGATCTGGCCTGCACGGAGAAAACAGAGCCAGCCACTCAAGCATACTCAAGCTGCACCTCGGCTCACGCGAAGTCCGCATCGTTCGAAGCAACTGCAAAGCCCTTCGCCACTCGAAGCCGCGGCCGCAGGATGTCAGGACTGAGTTGCAGCCTTGCATTGGGCTTCCGTCGTGCAGGGCCCTCAACACCTATGCAGCGCCTCCTGTTCAAACAATAACTCTGTTTGCGGTGCGGCTTCGGTACGGCGGCCCTCTCTAAGCGCCACGCTGACAACGTCGGGGCACAAGCGGCCACTGGGCATTGACGTAAACAAGTGCAATGCCACCTGCACGAGACAAGATGCACGCAGTCCACATCTTTCGCAGCAGCTTGGCCCCGACGGACGCCCTCACGACCCCTCAACGGCGAAATGGAGACCACCCACGCACAGGGGACGCCCCAAGCAGGTGTTGGCACGCGGCGTGAACCAGGACCCAAGAGGATGCGCTTCCGGCGCGCACGAAATTTCCACATAGAAGCTTTCAAGACCCGACTTCGTACCCCAATCCACCCCATGTCGCCCCATCGTCATGCTTGGGGTGATGTGTCTCAGCAGTGTGACCTGGTAGGATTGAGCAGCGTAGCGTTGCGCAAGCGAGCCTATTTTTCCCGACTGGCAAGCGTGAGTCTCAAATCACATCCGGGCTCAACATGTCATAGGATTCCGGCCACACGTGCGTGTAGCCTTGATGAGGCGTGCACTGCCTCATGCAGCTGCTGCGATGCGCACTGGAATGCAATCAAGCAGCCGCGGCCAATTTCTTGCAAAGCTCTGGCATCACTGGAGCGCTCTTCACTCCACAGCCAGGTGGCAAATATCCACTTCTCATCAACAGCAGGCAGGCTTTGGTGCCTCACACAAGTTACAAGTGGCTCAGTGTCTCACAGGCTCAACAACTTTCCTGCGTGCCTGCTATCGCCGCCTTGCAAGCCGTGAGCTACCCTGAGTTTTGTTATCTTCGATCGCTTTGACGGCACATTGAAACGTCCTAATGTTGCTGGAGCACACATCCTGATAAAGAGAGCCACAGCATCCACAACAGCGATGGAACAGAGCCAAATAAAGGAAGCCGGGCCTTGTGCGCTGGGCATCGGAGTGGCGGTCGAGGCGCGCAGGGAAGTGGACCACAGCCAAACCTCTGGGCGGTCTTTTGTTTTTGCCAGTGGCATATGGCATCCTGGGGGTCCACACATGGGGGGCTTTTTGAGCCACAATTCCTAGGCGCACGTTGGGGTGCCCCAAACAAAGCAGACCAACAATGGAATCTGGAAGAGGCCCCAAACACTTCAAGTTAACCCTCTATACTGGACACCTCTGAGCATCTCAAAGGCTTGGCCCAGACCCCACCCAGCGGCCTTGCTCCGGTGAGATTTTCAGAGGTGGCGAAGCATTCGGAAATTCCGTTTCGCCTCCTAGCGCAGCATGCCCAACATGTCTTTACGGGGACGCGATTTGGGTTGAGGTTGAAGGGCTGAGGGTTTGAGGCTGAAACCTTGGGATTTGGGAAATCCAACCCCAGGGCCTGCAAACCTTCCCGCCCGACCGGCTCTATGGAAAACCCAGGTTCGTGCACATTTTGCTGGCGAAGTACTAGCGCCGTGTAATGTGCCAACGCTGCGGCTCGCTGGCGTGGTACTTTCCAGCCTTCGAGCATAACAAATGGTTTCCAAGCCCCCCGCTCAGGGGAGGTTGGGTTCCCCCGCCCCAAGCCCCGCCAACATTCCCAACCCCTCCGTCTCAGCGCGAAAACGGGTGGTTGGGAACAATGCCTTCGTCTTTGCTTGAGCAGATCCTGCACTTCTTTGTGATACGGAGCATCATGGGTTATCTGGACGGCCATCATTCTTGAGCCGTGGCTCTTCCCACAGGTGACCATCCATGGCAGATGTTACAATACTACATTTCAAGCATACCTATACTTCTTACTTAGATTCAGTGCTAGCGAGAAGCTAGCCGTATACTAGCGCCACGTTGGGAGCTGTACTTGGGGGCTAGCGCCACGTTGGGAGCTGTACTTGGGGGCCGCCTCACAACGAAGACGTCAAATTGAGATAGGTTGTAGATCATTGAGAACGGCCTGCTCCTACTGATTAGAATTGAAAGCTGTGGTTTGAATCTTGTGGTGTGACCAGGCTGCTCAGGCTGATGGTGTTTTATCATGGTCGGTTGGGGGCAAACACCTTCAGCATCTGCAGTTGCGCGGAGGCCTTGGCTGATGTCGTTCAAATAAACGAAGAGCGTCGCCAAGCGAGAGCTGTCAATGAAACCCGCACTGGATCTCGTTCCGCTGGTGCTAAAATCCCCGTGGAGCTTGAAGAACTCACCTTCCTGCCAGTCGCGATTGTTGCTCGACCGGTGTCCGACGACATGAAGCAGAAACGCGTCCTGGTATCGAATGATTTGACAAGCTTCCAGCTGTCGCCGTTTGCAATGCAAGAGAGCCTTGGTCGTTGGTCGGCTCGCAATGTGAAAGAGCCCACAACTTTGCGCAGACATTCTGCTGACACTTACTGGACCTATACAGCACTCACTGTCTTGTGCTTGTCGAAGAGTTTTCGGCAAGGGGCGACAATCTTTTGGATAAGCGACGGCACTTCAGACTGGGGACATATGCATTGAGAGCTTGTGCGACGTGGCGATCGCTTGTGGCCATCCGGACTGAAAACACCTGCAGGGACCAGCAACGTTCATGAGAAGCATGGGTGGTGCAATTCCTTTCAGTGCATCTAAAACTCCACACTTCTGTGATCTGTCGGCAGAAGCATCCGTCAAAACAAGCCCCACCTGCGGGCTTCATGCTGTCATGCTCGTGACAAGCCTTCTGACGAAGCCGCTGGCATTCACTCGGGCTGAAGAAGTTCTGGACCAAGAAAATGTGAGGGCATCTCCTGCATCTGGCTGAGCCAGCAACGATGCGGCACGCAACTTTGCAAGAATGGAGGGAGAAGCCTCACAAGCTGAAGCCCAGGGTATGACAAGTTGATGCCGTGAAAGCCCTGCTCCACATCAAGGTTGCCCGAAGATACCGCCTGCGACTTAAAGCTGTCATCTGGCGCAATGCACGACATGTAAATGCAAAGGCACAATCAAGAGATCAGCCTGGCTGTTAGACTGCTGATCCGTCTGCCTTCAAGGAATCACCACAGGTCGTAGAGGAACGAAAAATGATTGGAAAGCATGGTGCCCGCCATGGCCGGCAAAACATGATTCAAGTGCATGGACATGCATACGTTGTGCACGTGGCAGAGGGTGTGCGTTGCGACATGCTGCTCAGCTTGCTGCTTGTTCTTTGAGCAGTCTGACGAGATTGGCAAAATTGCCAACCGGGTAGCTTCACTGCATGCCAATGCAAACTGTGCCCAATATTGCCCCCATAGGCCCCAAATAGTAGCATTCCCCATAAGGATCCCAGAAAAGGTACCCCGTTTTTTCATTCACCTTGCTGCGGGAGTCGCTGCGTGTCCCGGCTCTGTCCAGAACACAACATCCACAGCGATGGGAAAGTGATCCTCGGCTGCCAGAAGGTCTTCCGGCCGAGTCGAAGGATTGGGAGATAGGGACATGTGAGGACTAGTGTCTAACCCAAACTACGTCTCAAACGCCCTGTGATGTCGCGTGCGCACCAAGGCTGCGGGCACGATCGCGCAAGCCTACGTATGTGCAAACTAGTCCGGTCCCAGTGCACTTAGGAACCTGAGCACTTTGGCACAATCTGGTTTCGAAGACAGCGGAATTGAGAACAAGCGTTTGCACTAGCAGTCCTAGTTTGCAGCAGAGCCCATGGAGCTTTCAAAAGTCCTGCACTGGGGATGACTGAAGCACGTGCCACACATGAACACTGCCTCGCAAAAAGTTTGTAGGGGACCGAATTCCGTGTGCGATCTTGTGCTTCACATAGCTGATTGTGCAAGCTCGTGACTCGAATGATTGCGACACGCACCCGCCCCACTCTACCTCACTGCCTGACACTCGGGAAAGGCAGGTCGAATTACTTCTGTGTTGGGATTGCCAGACTTCGCTCGCCGATTATTCCTCACACAAACCACGTGCAAACAAGCTAAGCCAACCTTCTGACTTTACTAGGATAGATGCTTCCCTCGGAGGGGAGGGTGCTGGTGTGAGAGGCCGCACGGTTGTCCTACACCCCCTCCGCCCCGACCCCTGCACGCATGTTTTCACGGCTCCAATGCAATCCAACCCCCACCCTTGTGACCCTCACCTCGCCCCTCCTGCACCCCCCCCACATACTTTTCACTAATTACTTCCGGTACCACGCCATGCCATGCCAGACCATATCATCCACGTCCTTATCACCTTCCCTTTCAAGCGCCGCACCCACCTGAAGCCCGACATGGCTACACATTTCCAGACCTTGTTGTCGGTCCAAGGTGCGGAGGGCCAGCGTCCTGAATGCAGAAGCGTGGGCAGCGGTGCTTGGGGCGTGGTGCCGTAGAAGGACCGAAGCCAAGCACGGCAAGGCAGTCGAAGGCGCCGATGTGCCCAGGGGCCCCAGTAGCCTTCGGATCTGCGCTCTATGTTGCACAGGTCACGAACGTCAGCTGCGGGGCTAAGTGACCGCTGAACTGCAAGAGCTCCTGATACTGCCTAAGCCCTCAGTGCCCTCAGGTCATGGCCTTCCGAGGCGCGGAGCCAGCAGTAGTCAATGATCCTGTTGGATATGCTCAACATGCATGCCTCCCTCACCACTGCTCTCGGTGCTCAGTTGTTCTCGCCAAGAATCTCCGCAAAGCCCTGGCCGCTACGAGCAAGAGCATTGGTCGTTGTGACGCCACCCGACTCACCGGACAGCCTTTCTATGTCCTGCCACAGCATCAAGTGCACGGCCCTCTCCAAGCTCTACCAGGCACCACTACGTGCCTGATATGCCGAGCTGAAGAACTGGCTCACAAGACCATGTGTGGGGCTCTGCGGCGTCATGTTGAAATCACCACCTGTCAAGATGCCACACTCTGCAGAGAAGAGCGGCTGGCACAGCCAATATCACATGAAGGTGCCCAAGCAGAGCAACTCACAAAAGAGAGAGAGAGAGAGGAAAAAAAAAAGAGAGAGAAAGAGAGAACTCACAGGGGGCACAAATGATTGTGTAGTCATTCCGATAGCTCAGAACCGTCTGCAGGAGGACTGATGCCTCGGCACTGTTTGCCATTGTCAAGACTTGCCAAAACGAGAACAGATGTCTCCCTGCCTGATGGGTACGCAAGTCCTCCCGGGTATCATTCCAAGCTAAATGGGTGGTGGCAATCAGCACCTCAGGATGAACTAGCGATGACAAGCGGAATGGAGGTTGAACCTTCCGGCTTCACATGGCGCCAAGATGCTGTCCATCCCTCCGGCGCATCTGTGGGCTGCAGCTCCACCAGTAATGCCACCTGAGCATCATCCGTGAGGCAAGGACCCGGTGCTGTTTCAAGCACGACGTGCATGTTGCCATGACATGCGACAACCCAACTCGAAAAATGTCTGCTGTTTACCTAGGGTTCCGGCGTGCCCGCTTGGCCCATCATCTTGCTGGCAAGAGGTCTGGGGCGGCGGAAAATCATCGTAGTAGAGAGGCTGCTGCCTGCCAACGTCCGCAGGCTGCACTCTTCAGCCAATCCGACTACATCTAACTCAAGCTGAGGGCACCTGATCAAGGTGAAAGCCTCGCGCTGCCACGCGATTAGGCAACCATCCTTCCGGTCCAAGCCATTGGACCGCTTGGGGCGCTGCACAGACCTAGGACCGCCCAAAAATCTGCCAAAACCCGCCATTGCCATCCCTTTGCTGGGCGTGCACCACCACACGCAACGCGCAAAGCAGGTGGGACACTGGATAGCCACAATTGGCATGCCAGAAGCCCCGCATCCTCATGCAAAACTGCCCTGGCACTTCTTTTTGCAGCCGGCCGGCGCAACAGCATAGGATGACCTTGGGGCCCACATACCCGCACCAAATCACCAGTCTTACATGCTGCAAAGGACGGGGTTGTGTATATGTGGGGGGATATGGGGGCAGAGAATGCTCACTACGGCTGATACGATACAAAAAAACCTCTGATACCAAGATGCAAGCCCAGCTCCTCCAAGGGCCGGTCGAGCTCTATCTGCGGGAGAAGGCTTGTTTTAGAGCTGAGGGTTGCCCAGGGGTGCGTTGTGCAGTTATGGTTATGGCTTTTGCAGAAGACAAAGGGGCCTCCTGGAGGCAGAGTATTGTCGGAGCTAGAGCATGCAGGACCGTCTTGATTTGGGTGGCCCGGCGCGGCCACCGCAACGCCTCCGGGTCGACGTCCTGCACCCCCAGTGCCGGCACAGCGCCGGCACGTCAAGGCAGGCTTCGAGTTGAACACAATGCCTGCCTCGCCTGCCACTGAACATGGAAAAAAGCTTCAGTCCTTGAAGAAAGCGCCCGAGCAGTATGAGGGCGCAAGAAGGTTCCAAGACACGATACGCGCAGAGCAAGTGCCGAGGGACTCAAGGATGGCCTCACAAGGAACCACAAGAAACCATTGATGCGCAGAAATTGCGCCGAAGTGCGCAGTATGCAAGTCGCTATCAGAAATGGCCTCGCAGCAAGGCTCCAGGTTCAGGTCTAACGGTAGCAGCTCAAGAGGTGATAGAGCATCAATACTCGAAGTGTCCTGATGAAGCATCATGTCCCGCCATCGTCTTTCTTTCTGACAGGAAGCCCTGCTGTTGAATGTGTGGGCCTCCTCGAGGAGTTCCCCACAGCGAGGTTGCCCACGATCATTGATGGCCTGGCACGCTCGGAGATGTGATGATGTGGGAGACTTTTGCGAGATTTTGGAGGGTCCACAAACATGACGTGGAAATCGCAAGTCACTGAGGGCAGCGCTAGGGTGAAAACAACGCGTGCTCCGCAGCAGATGCCATTAGGAAGCAATGACACGGGACAATATACATCACCTCAACAAAAGCACCGGCGAAGCTCCCCTTTCACACCTGACGTCCCTGTCAATTGCACATGTGAACTTCTCTGCATCCCTATGTTCATCAAGACACGGCCGAACGTCTCTAAGAGCTCGCTGCAGCGGACGAACCCGTAGCCATCTTTCAGCGAAAAGCTTCGCAGAACACCGCGGTAAACATTTCCATCCATTGCCAGCCGCCGAGGGCAACGCTAGGGCAACTTTTTTCAATGCAAGATTGATGTGGGATGTGCGCATGCGTCCGCACAAGAGATGTCGGTGCACTCTGCGCATGGCTGTGTGGACCACCTTGCGACAACGACTACAGTGACTACAGTTTAGAGGGGTCTGTCCGCTGGCTACCGGGCCCGATGGCACTAGAGAAACAGCTCTGAATTTGAATTTTGCGTATCTTCACGGCACTTGTACATACAGTAACACTGCAAAAGTCTGTCGGGCCAGCATCGTCAAACCGCTTTGGACCCCACACCAGCACAAGGCGCAGTTGCAAGCTGTAGCAGCAAGACCCTTTTTCAACGCATCTCTTTACAAGGCTCAGGGCCAGGAATGGGAAGGCATCGCGAAGTCCATGGCGTTCGACAGCTTGTTTGGCAGAGATGCCTTGCATGTCGCCCTTCACCTTCCCCGTCCTTGGTTTTAAAGCGCCATGCATGTTGACTCATTTGGGCGGATGTTGGCTCCAACTGATTGTCTCAACCTTGGGCGCAAGGTGCTTGCACGTTGCTAGCTGGTCGGCTCCTCGCTGATGCTGATGTCAATCTGAGAAGGGCAAGAATTTGTGCGAAACATTCTTGTCATGCACGCCAACTGCCCCGGAGATCTGCCTAGAACTGATGAAGAGTCCACGAGCGCTGCAGATGTCGGTCTGGGCCGAAAGTAAGATGTCAGTGCACCTGGAAGGACGTGCCAGAAGCAAAGCTGAGTTGCCGACCAAAACTCGTTTGTTTTCACAGCAGCCGCACCAGAAATTTCGTCAGCAGATCGACCAACACGACAGCAAAGGAGAACATCACTCGTGTTCAATGAGAGTTGCAGGGCTTTGTGTAGCCTGTCCGTTCCTCCTGTCACTCGCCTGAGGTTACTAGCTGAAGCAGCGGGAGACAATGAAAGCCGCGCGTAGACGCACTGAAGGGTATCTGTGCCAGGCGCCCATGCAGAGAGCACAGAAATGAGCCAATGTGGTCAACCACGGAGAGGACACAGCCTGAAAGTTCAGGAATTCAATGAAAGGGAGAAAAAAAAAACGTCGCTTCATGCTTCCCAGCCCATCTAAGCTCGAGGCATAATAGACCAGTGCAACGGCATCAAGCACCGCCGAGACGGCCAAGGCCCCAAACGTCAGAACGTCCTTGCGCCAGTCCACCTGGAAGTGCCCCACACGTGTCACAGGTTCCACTGGGCACGAAGATTGGAAGATCAAGAAGGAGAGGCTTCATGGCTTCATAGCTACCCCGACGTCCAAGAGCTACAGTTCAAGCGGACACCTTTTCTCTCCAATCGGCTAATATTGGAACAGGCGAAACTCGCAGGAGCCAAGCTCAACTGCTGGGAACTGGAACACTCCCAGATCGACTTTCTGCTCGCACACATCAATGCCACGAAGCACTTCGAAGTGGGATCCAGCAGGAATGCTCTGAAAGGCAGCCCGGTTTTCGGTTTTCGCCTCAAACTCCTGTTGCTCAATGCCCTGTGGCACATCTTCCATCACCATGGATCCGGGTGCGGTGGTCGGCAGCATTTTCTCCGATGCTTCCAAGGCCGTCTCAGAGGCTTCTCGCTGACAAGCGCTTGGCGAAGCGCTTGGCGAAATGCTTGGCTGTGCCGAATGTGCTTGCCCATCGATATCCGGTTGGGTCTGAGTTGTGTCCTCTAGGTCGTCCAGCTGTGTCTCGTCTACGTCGGCGGCGACTGTATCTCCGGCCATCTCGGTGGCCTTCGAACGGGTCAGGCTGTCTTCCATTGCCGCGATTATATCTTTGGAGTTCACGGCGCGCCAATTTGTAGTGTGGAGCAAGGTGATGTGTGGTCGCCAACCCTCGCCTGCCAGTTCGGCAAGAGCTGCGTGATCTTCTACAGCAAACTCACAAGTGGCACAAAGCAGGCCGCCACCACAGATGAATACAAAGCCCGTGACCTTCACGGCAACTTCTTTGCCGACCAGTTTTTCTGCCGCCGCTTTGCCTCCGGCATCTTTACCAAAGTAGTTGACGGTGACGTGAAGTCTGTCCGGCACCCGCCAAGTACTCATGCCTCGGGCAGCGAGCAGGTGCCGCTCGCCTTCTGCGGGCATCTCCACCCCAGAGCCATGCCAGAACTCAAGCGGCAGCTCCATAGCAGACATGGACTCCAGAAACTGGTCCTGAACATCCAAGCCTGCATAGCGGAATCTCGGTGGCGGTGGTGGCCGCTTCGCATCCCGCACAGTGTCCAGTTCGACTGCGTCAGCCGGCCAACAATGGCCCTGCACTCCATCCGGTAGCTCCTGATAGTTGCCGATCATTCGCTCCAGCGTTTCCTTTGGGATCTCTTTGCCCTCTGCTCTGCCAGAACTCTTCTGGCAACGCTGCCAGAGAGTTGCAAGATCGAGGGCGCCTCGTCCCAATTGTTCTGGCCCAATGATGCAGACAGCGTACCCATACTTGCCAGCCAATTGAACATAAACTGCCATCTCCCACAAAGCCATGTTCGTGTTGTCTACGAACAATGGCGTGCGATTGAGCTGCATTGCCTCTTCGGCGCGGCTTTGATTCTTTTGGTGCAACTCGCCAAGCCGACGAGGGTCCCACGTGTATTTTGTTTCTCCCATATCATCCACCTGTGTGAAGAAGTCGTCAGTGGAACATACGAAAGCTCGACAAATTGGCGAGAAAGCGGCCATCGATCCGGATGGGCTCCAGCTAACTCCCTGCACTTTCAAGTGCTTTGCAAGCAGCTTCCGTGCCACGGTGCTCTTGCCACATCCAGGCGGACCACGCATGACATAAAGGAGTCTCCGATATGGATTCGACAAGTCGATGCCTCGCAATATCGCCGAGAACACGCCTGCCATGGTGTGCGGCAGCACTTTTGTGCCTTGCTTCTGCTTTGATTTTGCCTTGACTTGCTCCTTCTTGGCTTTCTTCGTCTTCGTCTCTTTGGTCGTCTTTTTCTTCTTTGGCAGGGCACTCCTCCCCTTCCCCTTCGCGGGCTTCTTCTTCGCGGCGGCGCTGGGCTTCGTCGCCTTCTTGCTCTCAGCTCGCTGCGCTGGCCGCTTGCGTGGACCTCGGGCATCCGCTCCGGCCTTCGGCCGCTTCCCCTGCTTCCCCGGCTCCTTCTTTTTGCCCCGGCTGGGCCGACCAGAGCTGCTTTGCATGAGAGTTGCCATGGCACGGCTGCGGACGCAGTGTGTGGACGCTTCTCAAAGTAGGGTCTAGAAGGGGAACCCGGGAACCCGGAAGATTTAAGAGTTGTGTGGACGCGTTGTTGTGGACCGCCCTCGCAGCACGGATCTTCCTTGAGGTGCCAATCCCATCATCCCATCTCTCACCTATTGCTATTTATAAAAACTGATCAAGGGATCTTGCTGGATATCAGGGAGTCGACATGAGAAACATCACATGCCGGCATGTGTGAT
Organism: Symbiodinium natans; assembly: GCA_905221605.1. NCBI lineage: Eukaryota > Dinophyceae > Suessiales > Symbiodiniaceae > Symbiodinium > Symbiodinium natans. Next base: position 138,315 of record CAJNDS010002761.1, on the reverse strand, counting down.
GAACCGGTGAGAAGTCCGTTCGGACCGAAGCGCCTGGCGGAGTCAAACAAAAACACGTATGACGCCACACAATGATTCCAGTGTTGCATCATCCGTTTCTTACTCAATTGACAAGAGTTCAACCAAAAAGCGAAATTGAACACCATGTTTAAAACAGAAAGCAAAGAGCGCCGCAAGCCTCGCAAACGGCAACCGCGATACAATAGCCCAGCATTGCGCACCAAACCACGGAGACCTTAGCTGGCTGCTACCAATGTGCCCCGATGTGCCCAGTACATGCAGAGTGCATCCACCAGTGCATCCAGAGCGCTCCGGAGCAGTGAACCAATACACACAAGACCACCTGGAAACATTGTGGACACATGTCGCAGGGCATCCGACCAGGCGCGTGCCAATATGTGGCAATGTCACAAAATCACATACATCGGCCCACAGCAATCACAGGTCCGGTCCGATCGCTTAAACAAATGGAGACACATGGTGCTCTTTCTAAGATCTAGCCCCATCGCCTGGAATGCCGCAAAGAATGCAAAGACCGCGGGGCTGTAGGAACCAGCGAACTTGTAAAAGGCAGGCGCCTTGCTTTTGTTCATGCAAAACAGCAAAATACTGCACGTTTAGCTCCTTTTTTGTTTTAAGTTCCTTTGTGTGGTGCACCACAGACTTCCCATCAAAGCTGACCTGTGCCACGATCAAGGCATAATTGATGGCGATGTCTGTCTCGCCTCAGCTTTGGCCACATGCCCCTGCTCCCAAGATCTACCAATCACACGCTCTTGCCTGACAAGGAGCAACCATTGTATGAAAGAATGCAACCGACGCTTCCATCTGGGCAATCCGTGTCATAGTCACAGGACATGCTCGCTCAAACCATCCCTCGTCTAGCAAAGTTGCTCTTTTCTTTCTTTCACGTGAGTTGCCGACCCTGCCCCAACATGCTTGCAAAGCAGATAACTGCGCAAACTATTTCAAAGCATTCGCATGCCTCTTGAGCCTGACATGCTGCGCGACCCAGGCGCGGAGCAGATTGCACATGAAAGCTGGCCGCGTAATCCTGAAAAGTTCGCATCCCAAGCAACAACGCACGGCCTGCCACAAGCCGGCACCGGCACAAGCATTGATGGCAGTGTTGAAGGAGACCAGAGTTGGTTCGATGCGCAGCTGCGGCATCTCGCAGAAAAACAGAGCCTGAGATCACTGAGGATCGCAGATGACAATTTGTAAGGCATTGCTGCCTGGTCAAAATTCCAAAACTCAGCCGTCGGCTAGACTTTGTTCCCATTGCTGGGCACGCTCGCCTTCTCTTGGAGTAGGAATTCAAGATGGTATTACGACACTTTCATCGCCCGTCCGTAGCAACTCGGAGAACAAAACCGAAACAACACCACTCCACTGGGTGCGTGACATGCAGAAATCGCAGTATTTAAACCTTGTAGTGCCCAAGCTGGTACAAGTGATGAAATCCAGCGATGTTTTGCCAGAGGCCGCTGCTTACGGAATCAGGCACCACGCCAATCCACCGCTGACTAGCCTAAGCCACAAACATTAACTCCCGAGCCTTCTGCACGTCTTCAGCTATCCCAAGGTCCAGGCATTCATTGTGGAGACAGCCGCTTGCCAGGCATGTGCCGACGTACAGGCATTGACCTTAGCCGGATTGCAATGGGCCTAGACGCGGTAACCCGAGCTTTTCTTCCGATAAAACAAAAACTCGGAACGACAAACAGGGAGAACTGTTTGAATTGACTAGAGCCCATCAAAGGAAACGGCCGCTGTGTTCAGCGTAATGCTATCTGGCTCAAGGCCCCAAAGCATCACATCCTGCATCAGCTTGGCCAGCCATGGCGCAAATATCCCTTCAACAAACTGCCATCCTCCACCGTGGTCAGCGCCATCTGCCACCGAGCATGCCTGGTGCTCCTTGCGTCTGCTAAGCGCAAGTTCAGACGTGGACCTCGCGCCTTCGCATGCCTCACATATCCTCACATCCTCACACCAACAAACGGCTCGCCAGGCCTCGCACTCGGCTCTGCGCTCGAAACGCGCATGGCTGCATTAAATGGGACGACGCTCACCTGCAACGCGTTGGAACGAAGGTCCTGCCGCGGCAAATCTTGCGAACAACTGAACACGACTGCAAGAATATTTTTGCCCATTCCTCCAAGACTTGAATCGCCTTCCGCCATTGGCGGTTGCATCCTTGTGGACATGCCGTTTGCTTGACAGCTTTGTTAGAACAGCCGACTTCAAGCCCCACACCGTAGGCTGTGACAGTGGCCGCTCCAATCCGCGACCATTTTGGCAACGGCCGCACCTCGCCCCGCAGCTTCAGCGAGGCTTCAACCCTCCCAAAAGTACTCCAAACAAAGTCATCACAATGGCCGGCTTTGGACAACAGAAAAAGCCAAATGCAATGCGACATATGAAGCTGGCCAGTGTTGAGCGGTATGCACGGGTCGTCTGATGTAGCTCGCGTGATAATACATGCATTGTGTCACAATACAAGACCTATGCAAGTTGCGTGATACAGCATTTGCAAGCACAATGCTCGCATGATGGGTTTCCAAAGGATTCAACATGCATGGAAGCAAGCAAGCTTGCACGGCTTAAAACCAGCGGGTTAACACTGGGTTAACTCAATTGGGGGGGGGGGGGAGTTCATATGTTTGGAAGCAAGCTCGCGCGGCTGAAATACAAACCAGGCCCGCTTTTGCAAGCACCTTATGAATGACAGCTCATTGCAGACTGTCAGTCTGAAGCAATAGTGCTTCCTGCGACAGACCGCATGCCCCACCAGCGACGCGTCCAGCCGGAAGATGCGGCGGCGCGCAGGGCTGGCGGCGCTCTGTAGGACCGCAGTCGGACCAGGTCTCGCACCAGCTGCTGCGCGTCGCCGTTGAAGCGCCCCCCAACCTCGCTGCCAAGCACAAGGAGCTTCTGCGGCCCTTGGCGCCGGAGCTCCGGGTAGGCCGTGCATGGCTGTGGTTGTAAGTGGTGATACCAGCGTCGCATCGCAGCATAGCGCGGATCCGTTAGGCGTCGCGCCGTAGATGACCACGTCTAGGCGGCGTCTGTCCTCCGTGCGCACTCCGGGCGCCGTGGTGTGCACGAGCCATTGTTGTGGCACCACCTGCCCTTCGGCACCGACGGCTTCGCGCGCAGCGCGGGCCCACACTCGCTCGACGACCTTGGCGCGTCGGGCGAGCAGGCCGGTTCGCGGGCAAGCGAGCGCGTGGTCGCCGAGGCGGTCGACTTGCGCCCCACAGCTGGGTGCCGGGCCGCATTTGCCGTGGCAGAGGGGGAGTGGCATGCGCAGGCGGTGGCGGAGCGCGAGTTGCATGGCCTGGGGCGCAAGCGTCGTGGCTGGCTCGGCTGGTATGGCAGTGAGCCAGGACCCTGCATGAGGCCTCGATTGGGACCGCACCCGCGCCCGGGCATCCGGCAGCATAGCCGGCAGCATCATACTGTCGCGGAAATGTTGGTTGCGAGTGCGCGACGCATGAAACTGCCAGCCATGTGGCCAGTCTCCCGGGCCGGTGTGTTCTAGCGTTTTTTTTTTTTTGGGCCTTTTTCGCGCAAACTCGTCCCGTCGTGGTCCTCTACATCACTACACGCCAGCGTGTCACGGCTGCAAAGGCAGTCGGCTGGGCGCGGCCGCCTCAGCGAGGTCAAGGACATCGCCAAGCGGCACGTCGTCCGGCGCGCCGGGGAGTGGTGGCATGGTCCAGACCCCGAGCACGGAGCTCGCCACGGCACGCTGCAGAGCGACCGACAGGATGCCCCACCAGCGACGCGCCCATCCCTGCGTCGCCGACGCCCTCAACGGGGCTGGCGCGCGCCGGGCCCTGAGGCGCAGGAGCTGACGGAGGAAGTGATGGCACTCATCACTCCAGCGACCGCCAATCTCCGCAGCCAGGACGACAAGTTTCTGTGGGCCCCCCCGCGTGAGCTCGGGATAGCGCGCAGCCTTGCGCCGACGTGCTGCAGCGAGCGCAACCCCATCGCGGGCATCTGCGCCGGGGACAGGGCGACCGGCGCGGGTCAAGGGAGACACGAGCGTCGCGTCTGCGCACAGCGCCTCCCCATTCCTCGTCGCTCCGTAGACCACAAAGTCGAGGCGACGGCGGTCATCCGGCGGGACTTGTGGGGCAGTGGTGCGGGCAAGCCACTGCTGTGGCACCACGCGTCCTTCGTGAGATGCATCGTGATTGGGCTTGCCAGAAAAAGCAAGTGACTTTCGTTTTCATCTTTCCATCTTTGCCTTTCTTGCCGAGCCAGATGCGTTGGGGGACAACTTCGCGGTTTGTCCGCGCACCGGTCTCTTAGCACGACGAGGTTTCGTGCTCGAGCAGGCGTGGGTGCAGGTCGCGCGCGAGGCGGTTGGTCGCCGATACAAACGCTTGTGGGCGTGCGGCCGGATGACCGACGGCGCCTTCTTCTCGTCATGTATGGCGCAACCCAGCGCGGTGAAGCCTTTTGCTGTGACGCGACGCTCGTGATGGCAGACCCACCCGCGGCCGACGGTGCCGCACTGCAGGCCGCTGCGCGACGCCAGCATGCGCGGGCACGTATCAAGCGTACCACGGGCTCCTTCATGGATCGTGCACGCTGGGGGAAGAGATGCATTAATGACTTCGGGATTTTCAACCATGTGGCGTTGCCGCCTAGCAAGGCCTGCAAGTAAGCGGATTTCACATCTGCTTGCAACACACAACCACGTTTGGCACCGAAGCACGCGACAAGTCGAACATTGTGAAGATCAACCGGCGCCGCATACATGCTGTCAACCGACCAAACAACATGTCCGGCAGCGTTACGAATAAAGTTGCCGGTGCACACAAGTCTGGCCTTCCAATTTGTTTCAACTTTGGATTTCGCACTGCCGGCAATTGTAATGTTGACTTCACATTAGGAATTCCCGCTACAATTATAAAATCCAGCTGCCGGAACACAATAATATAGCCCCCCACAATTATAAAATCCAGCCCGGAATATTTTTCTAAAAGTGATCCCCCAGAGGCTCGCAGTAGAGGCTCACTTAGCCCACTGTGGTGGCACCGGGACAGCTAGACCTACCAGGATTTAGGCAAATATAATTGAGGAGGCCCTGGCCGGAGAGATTGGTCAATCAAGGGGGGGGGGTTTATTGATGCGAAGTCAACATTAGCGCATGCGAGGGGCTCAAGTTCTCCAACCGGGTTATGGGCCGTGAACTCATCGAGGGGCGTTTGAAAGAACTCATCAGGTCAAACTTTGCAAGAATTCTAGCGTCAACTTCTCAACCATGCTGGCGCCCAACTCTTGGGCCACATTTGCATAAAAAAAGCATCCGCGTCAGCACCATTGCACAAGAACGGCAGACGACTATGCACAACAAGCGGAATCTTTGCTTCGCCATCCTTCCAAAAGTGAGGTTTGCTCGCATAAGCTGGCCAATAAAAATAACAGCCCAGGTCTTCACATGCTTCACCCATGCAAGCCATGTTGACTGAATTGTCCATAACCAAGGCATTGCGTGGTCCAAGAGGCACTTCAACATCAACCGTGGGTGGAATTACTCTGTGCGACGCCGTTCAGGCATTCAACCTCAGATTTGCAAGTTCGCAATGTGTTCCAATGCTGATCCTTTTAGTTTTGTGCATTAACCACAAAACGCGATGCGCCAGAATCCAACGCCCTGATGCAAGCTGCGCACATGCACTGGCAAGTTCTGGCAGCATGTCAACAGCTGCCCCTGCAAACTTCTTAGCTAAGGAATTTTGGAAAGCCTTCGCAAAAGCATCCTGCACTGATGCAGCTGTTGGCTGCGGGTCACCTTGCTCGACGCCCGCCGATTGGAACACCTGGCGTGCCTCGCCGTTGGCGTCCACCATAACAGCTCAGAACGTCGTGCGTACATTGCCCGTGCGAAGGGGAGCAGGGCCGGCGCCACTTCGCGCAACTTGGTCAGCACCGCGGCGCGGCTGATGCAGTCATACGCGCTTCGCCCGTCCAAGGAGACGACAGTCGCCTGCGGATCGAGCTCCACAGCTGTGCGCAGCATAGCCGCCAAGCTGTCGGCCCCTGCGCGCGTCTGCAGCGCAAACTGAAAGGGGTGTGTGGCCGTTTCGAAGGCATCCGCGTAAGACCGGGCCAGCACCCGCGACACGAGCCGCCTGAAAACGTCGCCTGTGGCGATGCCGCGCACACCTCCCTGCGGTTTGCGCAGCACCGTAAGGCGGTTGAGCACATCTCGACCGTAGCGCCCGACAACCCGGCCGCCGATCCACGCGAAGAGGAGCGCAAGGCATCCGCGACTTGCTTGACAGTCAGCGCAAGCTCCTCGTCCGGACGATGGGCAAGGACCTCAGGCGGGATGTCGCGCACGCGCTCCGGCAGGCGTCGGGCAGGGTCCGCAAGTGCCTGGTACGTTTCCTCGGTACCGGGGGCAAGTTGGGCTGCTGTTAGGACCTGACGCGCGCGTGACAGCTCACCTCGCCGGACGTCCTCGTGAGTTGTATCGTTGGATTATGCGACAGGTGGCGGAGGCACCTGCACGAGGCGAGACTGGCGAAGCGGTTCTCGCCCTTCCCCGAGCCGGAATAGCTCAACACGCCTCAGCAGACAGGATCGCCCTTGCGGGCCGGTTTGCTGGCTGGGCGTAAGCAGGAGGCGCGGCAGCAGGAAGAACAACCTCCACGCCCTCAGCACGCGTTGCTCCCCCGCTTGCCCGTGCGCCGCCTGCACTTCTGTCAAGATTGTGGGAACCCTTTCGTCGTCTTCACTGGCGTCTCGCTGCTCGGCAGTGACCGCTTCGACAGCCACGGGCGCCGAACCGGCGCAGGTTTCCTTGCGTACTCGCAGCAGTCCGACTCGCGGCAGTGCACGCAACCGGAGCAGCAGCATCGGAACTTGGTGGAACCATACTGGTTCTGACATCTCGCAAATCTTCAGGGAAGCGCAGTGTATGCTGGCCGGGGGGTGGTAGGCAGGGTTCTTTCCGACCAGGGACTGGACATCCGAAAGGTGAAGCCTTGCTCGCGGGATAGGCCCTTGTGACGAGGATTGGCGATTCGGGAGCCTGGTGCGGATCATTTTAATTTGGCATCAGATACTGTCTGTGATACGGCGTCTCGCGCAGGCGCTGTGACTTCCGTACCGAGCCGTCATAATCACCTTTCGGCGCCGTAGCATCCCCAAGCAATCGACGGCATCGCGGCACATGTGTCCAACCTTGCTGGAAATCAACCATGGGTACGGTGGCATCCTTGCTGCGAGTGAGGTACGATTCGGGCTCGTGGCTCTCAGAAGACTATAACGATGGAAGTCCAATTGCGAAGCGTAGTCACCGCGGCCCGTGAAGTTCGCTGCGTGGCGGCGATCTCTGGCAACTGCACAGTTCTGCTTGTGCTGCACGTGCCTGCATTGTTATAGGTGTGCCTCGACCTACGCCGCCCAAGCTATCCTCGTGCCTACTTGGAGTTTGTATGGGTGAGTTCCCGCTGCAGCGTCACACCAATTAACCTAACTCACGGACACGCGCCTCATCTCGATGAACTCTCTCTTGGGTCCTGTGCAGGTGTGTCAGCTTGATCTTGGCTGTGCTTTCGTTTGAGCGTTTCGGGTGATGTGAGTTCTGAAATGCCCTTCAGTGCTCTTGCACAGTCTGGGCAAGCTTGCAAGCCATCATCCTGATGAGGGTTTCGAAGAACTGGCATGCCGCCGTCCAGCGGCTTGCCTTGCCGCATGCCTGCGATTGGCTGTTTTGAGCTGAAGGCAGCAGGACGAAGCACAGCACGATCAAGAGCTGGACATTTCTCCCCAAACTTATAAGAACTGATGTACCATCCCAATAGTCTCGATCAGCTGCTTTTTGTGTTTGCAGGCTCGGACTCTCATGATGCCATCCAAGCTGCTGCCAGAACCGACGCAGCCGCTCCATCATCCGGCGACAGGAGCTGCGACTGGAAGTCCTGCTAGAGGGTCTGAGCATGTGTGTGTGTGTGTGTGTGTGCGCGCGCGCGCGTTTGTGAGAGCGCTCTCGTGTTCGTACTGAAAATCGGATTGGGTCGGCTTGGATGCGCCTCCAGGAGTGCTGCAGCAACGCTCCATTGGCTGCCTCTCTCGCAAGCAGCCAGAGCAGCGCCTCGGCGCATGTCCAAACTGCGCACAGAAAAAAAAGTCTCAATGCAATAGATGCGGGTCATCTCAGCTGATAGCCCAGAGCTGGCATATCCACGACAGCACGTGCTTGTGAAAGGAGAACAACAGCTGACCGCCACAAGGCTCGCCTCTTCCAGCAAAGAGGCACGCAGCGTGGTATAACGGAAAACTCGGAAAACACCATCCAGCGCAAGCCGCTGCCTCGCAAACGACGCGAGCAGCAGGGTGAGCTCGCGTGCGCTGGATATCTGGTGGCCGATGGTGGCGTTGACCAGTTCAGGCATGAGTCCTTGCACCACTCTTTGGTACTCTTGTTTGCGTGGGTTGACAGTGCTACACCGCACACATCTGACATCTGCACAGGCGTCGCCGAGCAGAATAAGGCCGACGCCCATCGGTGTCTCACGGGAGCGGAGCAGGTGCAAGGCGGACATCTTGTCAACACTTGGCCTGCTTGGCAGCTGGGCAAAACATGTGTGCCGTGCGTTCGCCCCACAGCACATATTATGTTGTGTTGCAACTCGAGAATATAGCGCGATAATGCGCGATACCTACATTGACATGTAATATACAGGGTCTTGCCATTCTCTACGTCTTTGCATAAGGCTTGTGAAATCTTTGGTAATAGAGGAAGCGCCCAGTGTTGTCTAATGTTGTCTGAAAACGGCCATAAGCGGCCTCCACGGCTCATGGTGATGCGGGGGCTGGCTGTGCTGAGTCGGTGGTGGTGGGCTGACCAAACTGCCCAAGTTTCCCATGGCTGCACACAGGCCGCGCTACCCATCACGCCAGCAGCACGGTTTCACACATACGAAGGCAAGAGCCAAAGCCATCTGGGCGCAGAAGGTTCTGTTCACACCGTTCGCAAAGTCATCCACTGGCAGCGACTTGCAAGCGACATGCAGAAGACAGGAGGCGCAATGGATTGAAGAAGACATGAAAGACCCAGCATTTTCCCAGTCGCAGCGACAGCGGCGAGGGTGCACCGGTTTTGTGGGCCCTGTAGTTCCCTTTTGGCCCTAGAAGTCAGCAGTGGGTACTTAAACCGAAGCCCTTGTGAAGGCATCCAAGCCAGGATTCGCTGCCAGGTATTCGGACAAGGCCGTCCTCCCCACAAACGCATCCTTAAGAAATCCCCCGCAATCACCCACCGCAACTGCGCAACTGCTCTCTGTCCTGCGATCCGATAAGCAAGTGGAGTCCAAGAAATGCTGCAACATCCTTACCGCTGACCGCAATTGGCGGTGACTTCCCGCTTGAGCCCCCTTTCTGGCATTTGCACGCCTGGTTCTGAGCCCTGTGCCCAGCAGCCTCGTGGGCCTGAGCCTCAAAGACCCCCCGCAAATCATGAGCCACGTGTGCTTCGCACTACGAGCATACATCATAGTATACCATTCGAACAAGAACCCTGCTCGATTCCCAAGTGCAGCTGAGAGACACAGTCCCGCAAGTAGCCAGGAGCCTCAAAGCTCCAAGGTGCTACGGAGCTATGATACACGCGATTTACGCAATTTTGGGCCGAGCAAAGATTAATTACAGCACAGCCAAAGCACGGGGTACAGAGCTTTTCCCGGCATTAGTCCTGCTCAGATTCTTTCAGGATTCGAGGCTAGTACACCGATGCTTCGCCCCATCTCTGCCCGTCCTTGCGGTAGCTCCTCTTCGGCTATGGCCTCCAACCTTTCTTCAACCGACCTTCCCAGGGCCGCACGGTTCACGCAGCACGGCTGACAACTTGCGTCGTTCGATACCGGCCAACGCCCAGCACGCTTGCGGGCAAGCCGCTCTGCAGATCCAGCACAGGGACATGGGCAAAGCGGCATGTCTGCCTGCGCCGAGTGCACGTGCCACGAAGCATCTTCGCGTGTCTTCGCCTTTCCCAGCCTGCGGCGAAGGCCAAAGCGGCCTGAGCGCTCTCCTCATCCAATCGCGCACGTAGCCTCATCGCCAAAATAGAACTGCGGCTACGTTGTTTCCTGAAGCAGCCATACTTCTCAAGACATCGTTCCGGGCGGGGGTGGGGTGGGAACTCGATCGGGGCGGGGGGGGGGGGGGTGGATTCGTTTCCCTTCGGGAGCCCAAAGGGAGCATGGAAGAATGGAAGCCCAGAGCTGCCCGAGAGCTTTCTTTCCGCAATGTTGTCAATATGTAGTCATACGTGCGTCTGACCCTTGCCACCTCCCCTCCAAGCCCCCCCCCTCCCCCCCCCAAACCTATAAAGTCGAATGAGGCTCAGGCCCTGATCTTCACAGTATTGAGCAAGATCGCCATCGGGAGCCCACAGCCTGCTGACCAGCAGCTGTGTGCGGCCTGCCCTCCCGCCTTCCTGCACACACACGCACACACAAAAAAGAACACACACACACACACACACACACAAAAAAAAAAAAACACACACACACACATCTATAACCCCCCCAAAGTCTACCGATGTCTACGGTATGTAGAGTCATGCGGCCGAGTCCGGCCTGTCCGCTTCGGCATCATCGTCGCAAGCGGCACCTTGTCTGCTTCCCCATAGCACGTCACAGGCCCTGTGGGTGTGCAGTCATTGTGCGCTGCATGCGCTGCTTCAAGTTGCCAACACATCAGCGCATGCCCTTCTTCCACAATGGAGCCGTCTTGGCCTCAGCATCTTCTCGACTGACAGCTATGTCTGCGCGCATGCTTGACAGCTTGTGCGCACACGAAAGGACTCAGAAGCCATCCCTTGACGGAAAAAGGCACTCGAACGATTCGATATCCTGGCCGTCAGTGGCACGACCGTCTGTGGCACAAAGGGAACATTCATTGTGAGATGGCCACTTTCCTCAGCACCTTTGCAAGCTCTCACTTGCGGCTATGGAAATGGAAGAACTGTTGCCAGGATCACCGGCTTCCCGCTCGTAGAAGCCTGGAGAGGGGCGTTGGGCGATTGGGTTGTGTGTGTGTGTGTGTGTTAAGTTTGGCTTCTTGAACCAGTCCTATAGACTCCTAAGTTCTCACAGCTACAGCCTACAGCAACTCGTAGCCACAACTTTCGCCCACTTTGGGGGGGCCTGGCAGTTCCCCGAGCGGGACATCCAGCAGTGCCACATGGCCTGGGTGCACCAGCCAAATCTCACCACCAGCCCACCTTTCCAGGTGCAGGTTTGCTGCAGAATCTGCGCGCTGGGCTGACAAACTCTTCGCCAGCAGGCACCTTGCACAGCTCTGCATTCAATGTAATAGTACGGTCAGGACACAACATGGCACATCGCTTTAGATTGCTAGCATGAGGACGCGTCCATTGCAAGAGCTGCGACTTCATTCGTGCTCAAGCAAGCAGCGCCACACCTGACACATCGCATCGCCAGAGGAGGAGACTCGAAATCACTCCTCTGCCACAAGATCAGTCTAGAGATGTCTTCAGTGGAACGCATGGGCCCGTCTCAGCGCCCGACACAACATTCACCCAGTTCGACTGGCAGAAAGACCGCTGCCATCCTCGCACCTCGCTTTTTGGAAGCTTTCTTCAGCTTCCATAGCTTCAACATGCAATGCAGGCAATGGCATCGCACTTGGACCTGGCCAATACGAAAGTTGCTGAACTCGAAGGATTCTCGAGCAGAGGCCTGGAAGAAGTCACAGAGGTCACAGAGGTCAAAGCTCCGCAGCCGTAGACTAAATCAGTGAGCAGGTGCGATGATGCGCTGATGACGTCCTATTTTTCCGCTCACAATCTGCTGGGCCTGCCTCTGAAACGAGGGACCCGACGCCCGCAACAGTCACCACCTGCACGCTGAACATGGAGCACGACTGGCGTACTTCATCCACTGTGAAAGCTGCCACCCAGCCACATTATGCACCTCCAGCGAACCGGCAGGACGTGGCAAGGATGTCCTAGCAAATCCAATCTGCTTTGCGTTTAACAAACCAAGCAGACCAGCGTGTGTCTGCGCGTGTGCGTGCAGCCTGTCATGCAGTGATCATAGCCATCGCTCGAAGAACAGCACGCAGGGACACCCGGTGTCCGGATAATTCCATGATCTTGCGCCGCATATGCTGGAAGTACTGAGTGCGACTGCTCAGCTTTGACTCTTCTCAACACTTACCTAGTTCTGTGCTCCTTTGTTGAAGTAGGACAGGACTGGTAACATTCTACGAGCCATGTATATGCAAACATGTTTGCCAGAATATGCAAGAATGCATGCAACATGCAGCATGTCCCAGCTCGAAGCTATCGTGAATCGTGGACATGTTCGACCAAGGCTCCCATGCAAACATCCAAGAGCCTAACGACCGCAAAGGAACATCCCTGAAACGAAAAAACTCCCACGAGCAGTCGGCTTACGTTGGCCCAGTTGGCACAAAGTCACCAGGCCAAACCCTGCCCCCTTTCTGCACACCTTCACAGCTTCGCACACTAACCGACCAATTAACCGACCAATGCACCCGGAGCCCTCTTCCAGAGAAGAGGTCAGCACCATTCCGCACTGGTCTTCGCCAAAAAACTGAGGCTTGGGGGGCTGTTGGTTCTGCCACAGCGGGGAAGTCACCAGTTGTCACCAAGACATACCGTTAGCCGCATAGCCGCAGAGCCACTATAGACAGCTGCTTCTCAGTTTTGGCTTCCCACTAACTTTGACAAACCTCAGGCCCAACTGTACAGTTCTATGGGCCAGAAGCCGGAGAAGGGAGAGCCTGTGGAAACGACAGGAGGTCGCGCGTTAAATCTGGCACAGCATCTGAATCTGGGGATCGCGCATCGCTGCGCTGACGTTTCTCCGACTGTTCGGTCTGTGGCGCGTCCGCCATGTCCACCGTGTCCACCTTGCCTGGGCCGCGCACTTAGCGGGTCGACTGCCATGACTGTCATGAGCTTCGCTCGGGTCCGCACGCTTTAAACTGGCATCGCATTCCGGCGAATGCTGCCTCACAATCAACTTTAGCAGCCAATCCGACTGGGGATAGGTAGTCTGTCCACAAGAAGCTGCTCTTGAACAAACCGCCGTGGAAAGCTAAGGCAGGACTGAAGAAGCGACAACACAAGAAGAAAAAGCTGAGACAAAAGAGCTGAAAAGAAGCCCTTAACGAGGTGACAAAATGAGCTTAAGGAGACCCCTACCTCCTCTCTTTTGCCTCGGCATTGAGCTCTTTCAGCATTTCATTTTGAGCGCTGGGGGCCGGTTTAGAACACAAGATTATGCAACGCATCGTGTCGCTGGCGACCAGTACCGAACGAGGCCCCGAGGCAGCTGCAGGATTTCCAGGCCACAACCCTGGCCATTCAGAATGCTAGTCGTGCCTTGGTGTACACATTTGCATCATGTGCACACAGCATGGAAAAGCAACAGTGCCACATGCAAGTTTAGCTTCCAGCTGACAGTCTTCTTCTCCAGTGTCCGGTACAACATGTCATCCAACGTCCCCTTCGCGATGAGGTAGTGGACCTGATTATGTTTTTTCAAGCACAAGCGGACAGGAGCGGGCCACAAATTGGGCGGCCCGCGTACTGCCCCCACGGCCCTTCCCGAGCATCAGCAGCATCAACGACACTCCGTTTCGAATGCAGGCCTACGCCAACCTCAAATCCAGCCGGGGGGAACAACCCCAGAAACAGGTCTGAAAGAGGGGTCTCACGCACGCGCTTCGTTCGCAGCTTTCGCATCGCCCAGATTCCTTCTGACATACCTATGCCTCTATGCCACCTTCCCCACGATGCTCAGGGGTCACTGGGCGACTAACAGCTGGGCCTCTGGCAGACACACAGTCGCGCTGGCCAATGCGATGCGCTCGGTCTTCTGCCTGCTGCATCTGGCCGGGGACCTCAGAATTGACACTGGCAGCCAAAACGCTGAAACGCACCTTCACATACGCATCGCGCACGGTCACATGTCACAGAATCTCACAGATACAGCCGACATCAGCTGACAGGCGCGAACCCAATAGAGCTCTGCGAACACCACGGTCTGGGCGGCCTGGAAGTTGCTGGAGCGGCGCTGTGCTTTGTGTGAATTGGTTAGTCGTGGGGCAACAGAACTGAGGCTGCTTCCGTGAGCGTCAGGCCAGTCCCTGCCGCCGTGATGCTGAGCACGGCCACTCGGACAGACTCTTCCTCTCCAATGGGCACGTCCGTCGACGTGATGTCTTCGACACATTCCACACAGCGGCCGCAAGAGGTGTCTAATTGGTGCCTCTTGGAAGCGGCTGACGAGTTTCGGGCGGTCCGATGCCGTCCTGCAATGGCTCCGCGATCTGCAACACTTCCACAACTGCCACGCAGATTCTGCGAGACTTGTCTTGTGTGATACGGCAACTTCAGCCAGAGCGGCGTGCGGCCATCGATTCCTAACCGGGTCCACGCGGCACTCAATTAAAAACAACATCCCAGGTGATAGAGCCGAGCGGCTGATGTAGCCATAGTGGGCCCGCTGGAGCTTCTCTTCTAGGGCCTTACCACAACTCCTCCGTAAAGCTACTACAACAACAGACGCCGGGTATGCCCGGGGCCCAAAGCCCCCTTCCCAGAATTCAGGCCCGAAACCGGGATTACAATGATATGTTGATATGTAGTAGCATTCTAGGGCGTGCGGCGAAAGAAAAACGAGCTCGACACTATGGACGTCACTATGTCTGATGGCTCATCAATCTCTGGGTCTGTTGCATCCAGCATCAAGTGGTGATGACCTGGAAGACACACACACACACAAAAAAAAAAAAAAAAACAAACTGCATGGTCAGCTCGTTCGGTACAGTAGCTGCTGAAGTGCCACCAATGGTAAGGTGGGGACCAAAGATGAGAAACTTGGTTCCCAAACTGAGCAAGTGCTCAACCTCACTTGCACGACTCTCCCATCCGGGCGGTGCACTTGACTTTTATGCTTACATCCACGTCATACGTAGGGTCATGATGACATGAGGTTTGCCAGGATCCTTACATAGTCGAGCACCGCCGCCTTCTTGGCCTGCCATTATCTTGCGCAAGAACTTTCATCAGTTGAAGTCTCGAAGCGCAGTTAGTGACATGCCCACTGCCAACTCATGGCACGCATCCGGCTAGTCCCAACATGCAGTCCCTGAGTCACAAGATTTTCAATGATGCTCTACGATCGTGCCTCCGTGGTTTGCCGGAAGAGCTGGGCAATGTCGCCCAAAGCCTGGCATGATCGCTGGGAATTGCGCAAGGATTCGACACCAGTTGCAGCCTTCGCTAGCAGAAGATCTGCTTACAGCCTGGCCTGGCCATCTCTCGAACATCTAACAAAAGTGCAGTCGCCATAAGTCGGCTGCAGCTTGCATTTGAGACGGGGGGGGAAGGGTTCTAACCGAGAGCTTTTAGCTTAGTTTGGCTTTTGTAAGGGACCCTAGAAGGCTACTAGAAGGCTCATGGTGTCGAACGTGTGGGAATTCAACAAAACTGCTCCGCTCACGCACCTTCCCAGAGCTGAAGTCAACTTCGCCCAGTTGACGGCTTCTCCTATACCAGGCAGGACGCAGCAATTCAGCCAACTCAGCTTCGCTACGTTGTTCACCCATGTTGTTGTCTTTTGCCGGCACCGTTTGAGGCTTGACTGGCCTCTCCACTTCACGGAGGGTGTCCTGCAGGGCTTTTGGGGCTTTGCTTCATGGTAGCAACACACGACGACAAATCCTGGCCTGGTCCATCTTCTCGGGATCCAGCGGCACACGCATGCGCCGCTTCTCTGGAAGCCTGCAGCCATCTGCGAGCCAGCATAACCGATCGTAAAACACAAAAACCGTGTCTGTAACATCGTGCCAATCAAATCATAATCAACAAAAACAGCACTAGCGACAGTAACGATACGATCGCATGACGTAGCATGCTTGGCTTGCTGCACCGCTCGGGGCCAGGCTGTTGCAGCACATCTTTCTTAAGGCGCCTGGGCCCAGAACCAGGTGCGAAGTGAGGTTCGAGCGAGTTGAAGATGAAACTGCTACTGAAACTTCGGGACTTGCCGCAACGCACTATATCTATACATGCACACGCCTCTTCTTCGAGTATCTGTGTAAAGCGCGAGGTTGGAGGTGAATCTTCTATTTCGACTTTGGGATTTGCGGTCCAACCATTTGACCAAGAGTTCAACGGAAGAACGTCGCGCATGATGTATGCTCTCCGTTTCAACGCACAACCGCTGACACACAAACTGCCAAAGGAAGTAGACCGTGGGGGAGATTGACAAAGCCGTGCCCAGTATGGCATAACGGAGCGCACAGTACAGTAGTGGCTGGACTCGTTGCGCCGCCCCACCACACTTTCCCCCCCACCCCGCACAGAACGTTGCTGTTGCAGTGACTGCAAAGCGGCACAGCACAGCGCCGGCCAGGATCACTTTGGTTGCCGAAAAAACAGCAGCGTTGCCCCATAAAGGCCAAGGTTGATCGCGCAGTTGCTGCCGAAAGCTGCTCAGCCATGGGTGGGAGGGCAGTTCCCTGCTAAATCAGACCAGCACCATACTGCTATAGCCATGAAACTTGCGGAGAGCCGCCCCGGAAATGAAATGCAACGCGATCCCTTGTTTTGTTAGCTTGGACCCAAACATCGACAAAATCAAAAAGACTTTATTCTCCAAGCCCCGGCATAGTGGTCATGATCATCTTCAGGAGTTTCGGGCTCTAGGCTTTCAGGTGTACGCTAGGTTCACGAACCAGGGCACAAGAACAGGCTGAGCAGAGCGCCGGATCATAACGGTGCTCAAGAGACCTAGCTGCAGCTTTGCCGGGACTCCCCTCAAGGTTGAAGCACCACATTAACTATGCCACTTGTCTCAAGGCCCCTGCAGTTCAATTCGGATGGGCGCTGCACTCCGGCCCACTTGATTGTTGTGCGACGACCAAATTTTTGCGTCCTTGCAAGAACAGTGTTCTTGAGTGACCGGATACATGGAGACTTAAACCCCTCCCAACATGACTTACACAGCACAAGTCTGTCGATTCACGCAACGGCAACAGCTCAGAGCCGCTGGCTGCTTGTAGCAGAAGCGCTCTGCAAATTGCGCAAAACTGGGCATCTCTGCGGGCATCAGCGCCTGGCGCTAGCAGGGATTTATGAGGGTCTGGGGGCCTTCAGGGGCGGTTTAGGGTCTAGGGTTTATAGGGTTTTGGGTTCAGGGCTGCTGCATCCGCACCTCGAGCTGTGTGTAGAGTTCCGCTGCTCGATTTACAGCCGGGGTGCCACCTGAATCGCAAGATCAGTGTACATACAGTCTGAAGGTTTTTGAGGAAGCAAGCAAAAGCAACGGTGCGCATACACATCCTTCCACAAGCGTCGAAACATCTCAGAACCTGTGCCATCCACAGGCAACTCCTTCCTTGACCCAAGTGTTGGGGTTTCAAACGCAGGAGGTTAGTGCCCATGAAGAAAATCCAAAATTGACAAACGTCCTGGTCAGCGAGCGTTTGCAGAGGCAGCAGGAACTTTTCTTTTTCGAAGGTCTTGGAGGACGGGCTGCCAAGCCTTGTCTCCATTGTCTCGGCATCTGCCTTCAGCCTTCAGTGCCCTCAAAACGGTAATTAATGAACACACTCTCAAGGGCAAGGGTGGGGCGGAAAAGGGTGGCGTCGCTTGCGGGTACTGCCATGCCATGTACTGTCAAATCATTATCCTCGCCCGCGGCTTTCTGAGCAACTGAGTGGCCGTCTCAGGAGGAAAACACGGCGTGCAGCCTTGCAAATGCCCACCTTGGCTTGAGCAAGGGGAAAAAGGCTCATCCGCCGCTTGCAGAGGACCTTGAGACTAGACTCAAGAAGCCGAACCCGAAGCCATAATTCTGAATAGGTTACAAACTCATCTGAAGAGGGATTTGATGAGAATAGCCAAGAGCCCAAAAGGTTATGGGGTTTTTAAGGTACCCTAAGGCTCCAGCCACTACCTTGGTCCGCTGGCTGCTGGCCTCCTGCACAGTCGACACATTGCCTCTCCCTGTACTCTTTTGCTGCTGGATCTGAGCTTTTAGTCTGTGCAAATATCTCAATAGGGGGGGGGGGGAAGTACTTGTCACTGTCAGATGGTACTTGCGCATTCTTATTCATTTTCCTGAATTCTAATACACAGCACACTGAGCCATGTGATATGTCTCCTGCTTTAATGCTCCGCTGCTATGTCCCTGTCTAGATAAACGCTCTGCCTTGATGCTTTGGGACTCGTCAACGATGACCGCGAGATAGTCGCGGCCTAGCTGCCGCTTCAAAGAACAGGACCAGAAGGCTGAAAGCCCAGGAGGGCTCAACCCGTAACTCAGAGACGCGTACATGTTTAGGTCGCTCGGGTCTTCCAAGACATCTCCACACATTGCCACACATTTCCGGCACTTCTGAGAACAGCTCCGTCGGCGCGTCGGCGCAGGGACTCGCTCCGCCGCAGGAGGTCGTAGGTTGCGACCTTTCGTGGCAAACTAGCAGAGTGCTGTCGAGCTGAGAGAGTGAAGCTTTCAGAGGCTGCCTGCACCATGAAAGACCCTGCTTGCCATACTTCCCGAGCCACGACAGGTCAACGGCTCGGGCTCCAGGCAACGACGCGCGCGCACTTGTTGACTTTGTCTTTGCCAGTCCTTGCCAGGCTGATGAGCTCCAACACACATCGCTGCATCTGAACCTGACCAAAGCAAAAGGTGATGACATTTGCCGCCTTCGCCTCACCCAGCCATCTAGACCCTGATTTCGAGATTCACCACGATACACCATGGTTCAGCCCAGCGTCCTGATCACCTGGACCTGGCCGCCTTCTGCACCCACGAGGTGAGGCAGCCACTGTGCTGCCTAGGTTCGGGCAAGATCGGGCAAGGAGGGAAGCTGACATCAAGTTCTGATCGGAACTACCCTGTCTTGGTTCTGTCCGCAGAGCGCACGCGCCGCGCCTGCTCGCGCCACACAAAGCGCAGAGAGGATGGAGCCACCACCAGCAAGGGCCACTCCGCCTCGCCAGTGCAACAATTTCATTGCATCACACTGGCAACCTCCGGGCCTCACATCTGCCTCCTGTTGCTCCCAGATCGTACATGTAGGAAGTATGCAGGGGCTACGGCACCCTTGCCTCGTACTGGGCCGCAAGCAACAGAGCCTGCATTTGAATGCTACAGCCCCATGAAAGTTTGGAGTCGAGGGCATTCCTTGGCAGCGCCAAGCCTGCAACGTCTTGCCGAGGCCCATCTCGTCCCCCAGCAGGGCGCGGCCGCCACGTTGCAGGCCGAAGGCCACCGCCTCCTAGGAGACAGATTCCCAATCATTGCCACAGCATGATGGACGAGCAGTCTGGACATGCAAGATTGCGGGGCCCAGGCGACCTGATACGGGAGCACGGACGAGCCCTTGTCAGCCGGGCCATGCACAGCAAGGGCAAGAGTGGCGCAGAAGTTCAATTACTACCCAACCTGCCTCAGGACCTATGTTCTCGTGTACTATTTCAAGTGACTTCTCTTACTTCAACCTATCTTGGCGACTACTACAACGAACACACCGCAGCTTCCTCTTATACTTGCACAAATTAGAGGCCTGCGGCAGTGTCTTGAGAAACTCCTCGGCCTGCAAGGGCAGTCATGGAAGCTGATCGGAAGGGAGCCACGCGGCGCAAGGTGGCTGCTGAGGTCTGCTACTGAAACATATATTCACTGCCGGTCTCCCATGCCTTGGATCGTGCTTCAGCAGCTGGGAGACCGCCGCATACCGGCTCTCCACCCCTGTCGAAGCCTGCCACCTTCGCAGGACAGAGCAGCAGCGCTGAACCACGTGACGCCATGAAGTGACGGTGCCTAACACCCCTGTACTTTGCGCATGTGGGCATATCTGGGGAGCGGACGGTGCAAGCCCAGGACGGCAAGGCCGCGACTTGCAGGCCCGTGGAAGCCAATCCCTGGCCGATCTGAAAAAGTTCTGGGAAGCTACGCAAAACCCAATTCCTGTGGATCCGTCTGGAGCCTTCCCCTCCTAACCTTGCATGGAAGAAGCTCACGCACTTTTGCATATTCGCGTTTCTCCCTCCACATTCCATGCAAGCTCTGCTCTCACATGGCTCAAGCTGCCACTCGAGAGTATGTCCTCGGTTGCTCTCTGACGCACACCAAGCACCGTGAGCTGGACACTCTGGCTTCGGGTTCATGACACTTAAGGCTCTTGCCAACTGCCGCAAGGCTTGCTCCCAGCATCCGCAAGAGTAGGCGAGAAGGAGCACAGTAGTGTGCTGAACATGAGTCGATTGGAGGCCTTGCCTTCGACACCAACTCTTCGGGGCTCGCAGTCGTGCAAAGAACAATAAGAATAAGAATACTAACAATACTGATAAGAATAAGAACATTAAGAAAATGATAAGAATAAGAACAATAACAAGCCTAACAAGAATAATCATATTAAGAATAATCATGTCTAGGAAGCTTGCCCACCTCGCCTCAGCATCATCGAGATGACCTCCAGGGCAAGCTCCCATCGACCACAGCCGCAGAGCGCCGAAGACGCCCCGTTGAAGGGGTAAGCCTCGTCGCATCTTCTGCTGAACAGCGTTGCATAAATTGACATACGCGGACAGGTTCGTTGACATTCCAACTTGCAAGGAAGACGCATTGAGCTCTAATCTCGAGCTAACCATGCGATGCAGAAGGTCCTTGGCCCAACTCAGCTGAACAGATCAGCACACGAAAGTACGCGGGCCACAGGGGGCCCGCAGACGCGCTTGCCTGGGTGCTCGAGGGCCTGTAACCTGCTGTAAGCTCAGATCCAGGGCCACTTGCCACTGTCCTCCACGGTCACAGGCATCAATGGCTGCCACGAAGGTGTGCAGATCTGGCTCATACAGCTGGGTCCTGGTCTTGCTTGCTCTGAAGCATCAGTTGTAGAGTACACAGGGCTTGCAATGGCTGGAACTGCTGTCAGAGCCCCATAGACAGACCAAGGCTCAGGGATTCCAGGACCTGCACGGCCCAGCGCCAGCGCAGGGCGCAGGCGCTCAGGGCCGCATTGCAGGCCACCAGACTGGGGAGCATGGAACGGCCCGGAAGACCCTCAGCGCGATGCGAAATGCCACGCAGTGCCAAGAGCAAGGAGAGGCAAGATGGGTCAACACAAATCAACACACTGTGTAGTCTACGACTACCAGCAATGCCCCGCTCCTCGAGCAAGTGAATGGCCGACGTCCACAGAAATCGGTTTTGACCTTGGCTTTGTGGGCACAGGTGCGCCGGGAAGGTTCCCCGTCTCAGGGTCTCAGCACCCCAGCACGGGTTCAGACTCGCAATTGCGTCCGCATTGCAAGCGTCATGGGACAAAAGAATATGCAGAGCACAGAGCACTCCCCAATCTTCATCAGAGCACACGCACCGATCACCACCACGTCTGGAACAAGATGCTGCGCCTTTCACGTTGCGCCAAGGCAAAGGAACCCTGAAAAGCTGGGCTTGTTGAAGCTTCTTGGCGCTCCACTTCAAGCGGACAAAACGGAGCCGAAGCGGTCCTCCAGAACGTCCAGAAGCTGGAGAGTCATCAACCACTGCTCACCCTTCTCGCAGGCACTAACACCCGCCGAGAAGAACGGAACCTCCAGAGGTCCCCCCTACATGTGAGCCGCAAGGAGCTGTAGCAGAAGCTGCACTGAGTTGATAGGAAGCCTCTCTGATGCCACGTGCAGCCCTAAGGAAGCGGCATCTCTTCGCAAGCTGACCTTTGAGGCGTCTTGTAGGAGCATCAGCGCCTGATGCCACCTCCAAGCAAGGCCACTCTCAACACTCAACTCATGGTCCAGCAACGCTCATCCGGTATAGGGCCGGAGGTATAAGCTCGAGTTCGCCAATCATACAAGTTCGAAGAGCTGGCCCAGAGCAAGTTCATTGGTTGTCCCTTTAATCTGAGAAAAACCATGAACTCCATCAAGCCCCATGCAGCCCTGAACCCGATTCTAAACTCCATTAAACCCTAAACCCGATGTGTACCCTAGCTGGGCCCCGCACCGGCTCCCTCTCTCGCAGCCAGAGATGGCCGCGGAGTAGCTGAGGAGGTCTCTTGTCGGTCCCTCCATGCCGGCCTCATGGTGTCTTCAACGAGGGCTTTGGAGGGTTCGAGGAGTCCTATTTATATACATATATGTATATGCTCATATATATATATATGTAGTATTGGGGGTGTCAGGGCTCTGAAGCGTTTTAAATGGGGCTCTTCGGGCTTAGGGCCTCAGGCTACTCCAGGGTTTGGGAGCGGGCTTCGGCACGTGTAGTCGGATGTTCAGAGCTTAGTTGCCTGACACGACGTGTAGCTCTGGTCAAGCCGACACCTTAAGACTCAAGACCCTTCCGCCGGGCTGCCCAAAGTAGAGCCTGCCACCAGCAGTTCCGGCATGAGGAGATTCCAGCATTCATCGTGATGGTGTTGGGGCGACCAAGACGCCTTGGAAATCCGACCACGAATTGGGGTTCAAGTTGGGTTTAGAGATGCCCGACTTGGACTCAACGCTAAGGCACGGGCTCCCGCATGACTCTCAGAATGTCGCAGGCTGCCGGCCAGTTGCTGCCTTTCAGGCAGTTCACGTGTCACGTTCATCAAAGCGGGCAACCAACACATGGGGGCGGGCGAGGGAATTGGCACCTTTCTCGCAGGCGCTGATTGTGGACGACCAGGTCACCACAGAAGGCAGTAGCGAAACGCAGGGCACGGATTTTGCCAAGTGGAACCTGAGCCATGGTATCGTGCTCCAATTCTGGAAGAGGCATGAAGACTCGGGGTTGAGAAACGGGCAAGGGCCTGGCCGCACAAATCTGCAGAGCAGGTTGAAAGAATCCCACTTTTTCTAAGCCCTGCTTGTTCCGAAATCTTCAGAGCCTCTTAGCATATTTAGGCATTTCCCTGAATATAGCTTGCAGAACCCTGACCGGCAGTGCACAGGAGCGTATGTTCCGGGGCTCCGACGCCTCTCGCCAGGCACCTCGCAGAGCGCAGGCGCCGATGCCGGCGTTCATGGCCACGACCTCGCCCCATCCCCGCCCCGCCCCGCCCCCCCCCCCCCGCCCCCCAAAGGAAGAAAAACAAGGGTTTAGGTTTGGGGTTAAGGGTTTAGGGTTTGGCTTCGTCTCTGAACCATCT
Organism: Symbiodinium natans; assembly: GCA_905221605.1. Classification (NCBI taxonomy): domain Eukaryota; class Dinophyceae; order Suessiales; family Symbiodiniaceae; genus Symbiodinium; species Symbiodinium natans. The sequence continues at coordinate 115,137 of CAJNDS010002761.1, read as the reverse complement.
GGGATTGGGCACCTTCAATATTCTGAGTTCTCAGGGGTTTACCCTGGGAACTTTGAGACTGTAGGACTGGGCAGGGACCGCTGAGGAGTTTGTCGAGGTGGGCACTCCAAGATACGCGGAATGCCAGGCGACGGTGGGGAGCATTGGGCGAACAGCTATCCGCCAACAAAAGAAACCCGAAGAGAGGCGCTTGGTGCTGAGGACTCATTGCGGTCTAGGGGCGTTAGGTGGGGGGGGGGGGGGAACAGCGATCCTCCACCTCCGCCTGGTACCCCCGGGCTCCCTTGGGGAGTGTGAAGTTCAGCAGATCCGGCTTCACCTATGTCGTCGAACTGACGATTGGTGCGGCCAACCCCGTGCTTGTCTGATGGCTCGAGGGAGACGTTTTCTGAGGATAGTGATGGGGCAAGCAGTTTTGGCTATCCCCTAACCTGGCGTCTCAGGGCAGTTTGCCTAACTGCGCCAACTCGGCCGAAATCTGGCGTTTGTATAGATTTTCATGCACAGCGGCTTGGCCAGCAATCTATAGTCCTAACAAAAGGGGGGGGGAGGGGGGCGAGGGCCGATTCATTCAAGGGTTTCTCCCTTCATACTGTGCTTAAAGCAAAGCAAGGGCAAGTGCAGTTCAACACAGTCTTCTCACAGTCTTCTTTCTCTGAGCTCACTGCATCTGTTTCGACTCCAGGCGTGGCTCTGAGCTCGGAGAGGAGACGAAGAGCCACCTTCAGCTTGCCTGGCAGAGAAAACTGAGGGTGCGTGAAAACCGAAAACCCCCTATCCCGGAAGATATCCCTGAATTATACGTTCTCGTCCTTGTTTACTCTCATCGTTTTCTCGAGTTTTAGCGTTATTCTGAACGTTATCGTTCTTTGTTACTCTTATCGTTTTATGGAGCAAAAAGCACATCTGATCATCTCGGGGCGCTTCTCCTTACTTGTCAATACCGGAGCGTTTATCATCCCTCAGTTGCGTCAGCTCTTGGGATGCATGATACTAGACCGACAACCCTTTTGAAACACAGAGGGCTGAAAAAGAGGCCCGAGAGAGAGAGAGAGAGAGAGAGAGAGAGAGAGAGAGAAAGAGAGAGAGAGAGAGAGACAAAGAGAGAGACAAACAGAGAGACAAAGAGAGAGACAAACAAAAAAGAAAGAAATGAGAAAGAGAAAGAAGCGGTAAACATGGCTCTCACTGTGAACAGGCTTTCGCCAGCAAAGAACTCGACATAGTCTTTATCATGGTTTATGGGGTTTATGGGGTTTAAGGTTTAGGGTTTAGGGCGCGCCTGCTTTTGCACAGCAAGTAATGCACTGCGTATAGGCGACCGCGCTCGGCAAGAGGGCGGAATCCCGCATCCTCGAGACTGACACGAACCACCCCAACCCCACACAGGAGCGGTTTGTTGCGCCATGCGCGTGTGTGTGCACTCGCATGAGGGGAGATTTGTGAGAGCCAAGCGTCTCTTCCAACTTCTGCAAGGCACCGGTCCAATCCCTGCTTCTTGCTTGCTTCCTGTCGAGGGGCATCGAGGGGCCGCGTGGTGGCGGCAAGTCGTAGGAATAGTTACCGAGTGTAGGTGAACAGGCAGTAAGTTAATAGTACGGCTACGCTCCTAGTTGCGTTGGACAGGTTTGTTCCCACGACATTGGGAATCCGGCGCCTGCGGATTGAGCCAACCATGGTGGCGATGAAGGGCCACTGCTGACATGAAATGCAAAGAGAAGAGGCCGCTGTCAGCTTGCCGTCAAAGGCTTCCAGAAGTTGCGCTCGAGCTGCGTGGCTTTGGAATCAATCTGCAAGCTTGTGGTACCATTAACAGACAATTCCGGCAGACAATCTGGCTCAAGTTGACAAACTGTCTTCGTGACATTCTGAGACTGAGGCGAGGTGCAAGTGGCACAGAAGGCACAAAGCACCCGACCTCAAACCGCTCCAGAGTGCTCTTGTAGAGGGCTGCCCTGAAGGAGACCTGCAATGCTTCATGCCGATGGACAAGGCCACAGGCACGACCTGAACCTCCACCGAGAGCCTTCACTCCGACTCGCAGGCTGTCCCTTTATGCGTGTGTGTGTGTGTGTGTGTGAACATAAAGTGTGTAAATTGCGCCGAGCACTTTTCTCAACACTTTCAGTAGAGAGGAAGATCGAAGCGGCGAGGGCTTCGCTTCTTGCTTCCATTCAGAGCTCTGTTGCGGCCTCGCCATCTTCGCGTTTGGCGGCGCTGGGCCAGGACTGCACCTGGCTTCAAAAGCAGGTTAGCCAAGGGAGCCTGGAATACTGCATACGTTTGGTACAGAGTCCAGCTTTGTGCATCCATGTGCATCCTACTGATTTCCAGGCCTCGGCCAGCAGGTTGGGCGGCCAGTGCTGGCATTTCGCCAGGAATACCAGCGATGTCCAAGGCTTAGGACAAAGCTCCAGCCTAAGAAAAAAACTCCACAAAAACTCGCGCAGCGGTCGTAGCATAGAGTTGGCGAGCAGTTGTTAGACGAGACGCTGGACGTGAACACCCGCGTAGATGGGCCTTCAGACTTCAGCGGCACCCGGCGTCAATCGATTTCTCGGCCCAGCCTTGAGGTCACTGTCGGATTCCGGCCTAAGGCACAGCTTCGGGTTTAGGAAGTTTAGGAAGTTTAGGGCCGGCTTGAGGGTGACAGTGCCTGGGCTTGGTCTTCGCCTTAGAATGGGTTTAGGGATGTCCGGGCCTGGCGGCTGCACTGGCTGCACCGCACACGGCATCGGCGATGTCGAGGAAGACTGGCTGCCTGCCAGGGCAGGTATCCCAGACTTCTGGACATCTCTGGAATCTCATCTTGCGTGCCGCCGCGAGATCCGGCGCGGCCTGTGTTGCTTCCACAAGGGCCAGGCGCCTGGCTGCCCGCACTGCCAGCACTCCTCGGAGTCCGTGTTGCATGACATCTGTCGACAATGCTCGGTCCGCTCAGATGGGCTGTCTGTGTATGTATCTTGTGGATTCTAGGGCTTTTTCCAGTGTCCGGTTTCAAAAAAACAAATACCCTCGCACATGTGCCCTTTCGACTTCCTGGGTGCATATCCTTCCGCATGTGTCCACACGGGCTTGGCACGAACAACAATAACAAAATCATCACAGCTTCTCTCAGGCATCGTGCGACAAACATTCTGGCACATGTGGCGCTACGGCCACGCACGCACAGGCCTGGCATGCACACCCTCACCTAATCGAGAAACCCCCCCCCCCCCTCCTCCACCCTGACACCTGAAATCCCAGAGATATCAGGGACTAAGTCGGACTGAGGCCCCAAGTCCGATTTGCCCCAAAACAAGACGGTTGCAACAAAAACTCCCGCAAGCTCCGAAGGAGCCTGAAGGAGCCAGCTTTCGTGACATATGTTCACCATTTCGCCGTGTTTGGCCATTCTCTACGTGTTCATAGCACTCTTACTGCTCATGAATGTCGGAAGTTGGGTGGAGGGCGGGCAAGACACCAACGCGGTCTGTGCACCTGGTGAAGGCATCGCCACAGCCACGGGAGAACGAGGCATTGGGCATAGGCTGCATGCCTGTCTTCGCAAGCAATGAGCTCAATCCACGGCCGTTCCAAGCGAGGCGCCTGGCGGGTGTGCGCTTGGCACCCCGTTCGCTGGAACAGGGATGCTGCCGTTATTCCTTAGCGCCCGCTGCTTGTTGAACATGTGCCGCACACTTGCATGTCCGTGATTGCCACCAAGAGGCGGCACAGCAGCACTGCCATCGGCTGGCCTCAGATGGAGAAACGTGAAAAGCCCCAACAGGGCTCGACACGCACGTGCGCGTTGGACGTGTTGGAAACACAGCACGTCACAGCCCCAAAAGACTCTACAAGGAAACGTGTGCCGCAAAAGACATGCTCATGGATCGCGAAGTTGCGTTCCATCCAACATCAGCAGATTCCACTCTACAAAAAGGACACTATCGAACTGTGTCAACACGGTGTTGTGTGCGTGTGGCTTCATCACCTGACATTCTGACCTGTGAGGAGCATGCACGCACGCTGCACCACATGGTATAACACCAACACGGCCTGTGCACCTTGTGTAGGCATCGCCGCAGCCACGGGAGAACGAGGCATTGGGCATAGGCTGCATGCCTGTCTACACAGAAAACAGCCAGGCAAGTCACGCAATGAGCTCAATCCACCGCCGTTCCATGCGAGGCGCCTGGCGGGTGTGCACTTGGCAAATTGTTCGCCGGCACGGGGATGTTGCCGGTATTCCTTAGCGCCCGCTGCCGGTTGAACATCTGCCGTGCACTTGCATGTCCGTGATTCCACCAAGAGGCGGCACAGCAGCACTGCCACAGGCTGGCCTCAGATGGAGAAACGTGAAAAGCCCCAACAAAACTCGACACGCACGTGCGTGTTGGACGTGTTGGAAACACAGCACGTTGCAGCCCTACAAGACTCTACAAGGAAACGTGTGCCGCAGAAGACATACTCATGGATTGCAAAGTTGCGTTCGATCCAACATCAGCAGATTCCACTCTACAAAAAGGACACTATCGAACTGCATCAACACGGTGTTGTGTGCGTGTGGCTTCATCACCTGACATTCTGACCTGTGAGGAGCATGCACGCACGCTGCACCACATGGCAGAACACCAACACGGCCTGTGCACCTTGTGTAGGCATCGCCGCAGCCACGGGAGAACGAGGCATTGGGCATAGGCTGCATGCCTGTCTACCCAAAAAAGAGCCAGGCAAGTCACGCAATGCGCTCGATCCACGGCCGTTCCAAGCGAGGCGCCTGTCGGGTGTGCGCTTGGCACCCCGTTCGCTGGAACGGGGATGCTGCCGTTATTCCTTAGCACCCGCTGCTTGTTGAACATGTGCCGCACACTTGCATGTCCGTGATTTCCACCAAGAGGCGGCAAAGCAGCACTGCCACAGGCTGGCCTCAGATGGAGAAACGTGAAAAGCCCCAACAAAACTCGACACGCACGTGCGTGTTGGACGTGTTAGAAACACAGCACGTTACAGCCCTACAAGATTCTACAGGGAAACGTGTGCCGCAAAAGACATGCTCATGGATCGCGAAGTTGCGTTCCATCCAACATCAGCAGATTCCACTCTACAAAAAGGACACTATCGAACTGTGTCAACACGGTGTTGTGTGCGTGTGGCTTCATCACCTGACATTCTGACCTGTGAGGAGCATGCACGCACGCTGCACCACATGGCAGAACACCAACACGGCCTGTGCACCTTGTGTAGGCATCGCCGCAGCCACGGGAGAACGAGGCATTGGGCATAGGCTGCATGCCTGTCTACACAGAAAACAGCCAGGCAAGTCACGCAATGAGCTCAATCCACGGCCGTTCCATGCGAGGCGCCTGGCGGGTGTGCGCTTGGCACCCCGCTCGAGGGAACGGGGATGCTGCCGGTATTCCTTAGTGCCCGCTGCTTGTTGAACATGTGCCGCACACTTGCATGTCCGTGATTTCCACCAAGAGGCGGCACAGCAGCACTGCCATCGGCTGGCCTCAGATGGAGAAACGTGAAAAGCCCCAACAAAACTCGACACGCACGTGCGCGTTGGACGTGTTGGAAACACAGCACGTTACAGCCCTACAAGATTCTACAAGGAAACGTGTGCCGCAAAAGACATGCTCATGGATTGCAAAGTTGCGTTCCATCCAACATCAGCAGATTCCACTCTACAAAAAGGACACTATCGAACTGTGTCAACACGGTGTTGTGTGCGTGTGGCTTCATCACCTGACATTCTGACCTGTGAGGAGCATGCACGCACGCTGCACCACATGGCAGAACACCAACACGGCCTGTGCACCTTGTGTAGGCATCGCCGCAGCCACGGGAGAACGAGGCATTGGGCATAGGCTGCATGCCTGTCTACACAGAAAACAGCCAGGCAAGTCACGCAATGAGCTCAATCCACGGCCGTTCCATGCGAGGCGCCTGGCGGGTGTGCGCTTGGCACCCCGCTCGAGGGAACGGGGATGCTGCCGGTATTCCTTAGTGCCCGCTGCTTGTTGAACATGTGCCGCACACTTGCATGTCCGTGATTTCCACCAAGAGGCGGCACAGCAGCACTGCCATCAGCTGGCCTCAGATGGAGAAACGTGAAAAGCCCCAACAAAACTCGACACGCACGTGCGTGTTGGACATGTTGGAAACACAGCACGCTACAGCCCTACAAGACTCTACAAGGAAACGTGTGCCGCAAAAGACATACTCATGGATTGCAAAGTTGCGTTCGATCCAACATCAGCAGATTCCACTCTACAAAAAGGACACTATCGAACTGCATCAACACGGTGTTGTGTGCGTGTGGCTTCATCACCTGACATTCTGACCTGTGAGGAGCATGCACGCACGCTGCACCACATGGCAGAACACCAACACGGCCTGTGCACCTTGTGTAGGCATCGCCGCAGCCACGGGAGAACGAGGCATTGGGCATAGGCTGCATGCCTGTCTTCACAGACACCAGCCAGGCAAGTCCCACAGAGAGCTCAAATCCGGAGCAGTTTCAAGCGAGGTGCCTGGCGGGTGTGCACTTGGCACCCCGTTCGCTGCAACGGGAATGCCGCCGGTATTCCTTTGCGCCCACTGCTTTTAGCATGTGCCACGCACAACGTGCGAGCGAAAGAATTATTGACCGAGGTTGACCGAGCGAATCCTAACTCAGTGTTCAAAACAATGCACTGCCCTCTCCCCCACCCCCCACTCATTTCGTTCTTTGGTTTCTTCATTGAAAGAAAGAACTTAAGCCTCGGGGGGGGGGGGGAGGGAGGCGACGTAGGAGGGCACTTTGTCGTTCGCTGGGCGAGAAGCCTGCAGAGTCGGCACTAAATGTGCATCCTAGGGTCCCTGCCTGTGCTTGAGTCGAATCTCAAAGGCCATTTTGGGGGCGATCCTCTAAGTGTTGGTCTCTTTTGGGGGGCAATCCTAAACCCAGGAACCCGTGCTCTGGGAACCAGAAGGAAGCGACCATTCCAATGGACCACGACCACGAGTCTTGCGAACGGCAGTCCTCTACATGTTGGGTTTTTGGGGGCACTCCTAGCCCAGGGCGCTGGATTGTGAGAACCAGAGCGGGAAGTGTCCTTCCGCCGTAGAGACACGGCACGCCCGGAAGCTGGTTGGTGTCAGGCTGAAGTCAAGAATTGCATGGAGCATGGCCGCGTAGCATGCGGGTACTCTGTAGCAGGCGTCCAGGGCTGGCTGCACGGATACTGCGCGGTCCACAGCTCTGCAGATCTGCAACAGCATGGCCGTGGGTGGCTCTCATGACACGGAGGCGAAGCTCCAGCTTTGCGAGCCGGAAAGCGTGCTGGCCCGTCTGTTTGCCGTGGCCACAGCTTTAAGCGGCGGCAGTGACGACAAAAGGGTCACAGCTTTTGCGGTTTGGAGTTTCACTTGGATCCCCCATCCAAAGCACATTGCTGCTGAGCGTCTTCGAGACTACATGTCTACATGCTCTGCCAAAAAAAGCGCATGTTGCAAGGCCACTGCAAACGAGCAGCGACTTGCGCAACCCGGCACCACTCGGAGTTGCCACAGCAGCAACATGTCCTGTTCCAAATCTTTCGGCGCAGGTGCACTTGCCCTGAGATGCCAAGTTGGGATGGCCTTGGCTGCCCGATGTAGGCGGCGTGGAGTTCCTCAGCTGAACAGTCTCTGCTTTCACTACCACGCACGACGCTTCTACCATACCAGCATATAACAGCCAGGCTGCAGCTGTTTGCAGCGCTGGAGGGCATGTGGCGTCCATCCGCCTCCCGACCTGGACGCCATCAGACCAGTGACAAGCTGTGCTGCTCGCCTGGCACGGCACAGGGCCCTGGCCTTGGCGAGGTCTGCGAAGTCTGTGAAGTCTGCGAAGATCGATGCAGCGCGGCCTCTGGTCCATCCTTGCTTGGGTTTGGCGTGCCATGGCCGCCATCACCTTGGCTCGGGGAACTTCCTGGCTCTGCTGGGCTCTGCTCGCTCTGCCGTGCCTGCCAGGGGTGCGAGGCTCAGCATGCGAACATCATTTGCTGTTTTCGTGAGCCAGGGTCTGGCCTGAAACCTCTGCCAGTTCGTGGCCAGCTGTGGGACTTGGTTCCGCCGCCTCACACACATGCAACGGACTTAACTAGGAATATCAGCCGGGCGTACCGCCTCGGAAGCGTCCTGGGAGGCGTTGGAGCCAGGCTTTGCGCTTGGACCGCTTGGTTTGAGAAGACCGAGATGGGATCCCCGGATTCTCCAGCGGGGCTTTTTGGAGTGTGCTGCAGCTGTAGCTCATGCGTCTGGTGGGACTGCTTTGGCTGGCTGCTTCGTGCCTGACAGCTCAAAAAAAACGTGTTTATGTTCAGGCGCATATGCGCTCGACTTTCTTCCAACCTGGCAAACTCTCGTCAGTGTGGCTGCCAGCGGGAGGGGCGCTGGCTCGCTCCTGGCAGAATCGATTTAAAAAAAACGAAGTGTCTCATGACCTGCTGACACACCGCTTGCTTGGGCGGTCGATGGCTGCAAATCACTGCCCAGCCTCGGACTTTGCGAGGGCATCGACTTCTGCCGCGGCGGGCTCTGGATGTCGTCCATGTGTGCCTTCGATTTCGGCGGCTCGAAGCCCTGTGGCCAAGGCTGCGCCCGAGTCGTCTGAGCTTGCCCCTGACGGCCCGGGCTGGCACTTGGCATCATAGGGCTGTTCACCTGAGCTTCTGCAGCTTCTGCGGAAGCTCTGCGTGGGCCGCTGCGACTTACGCGTGCCTCTCTAGTGAAAAATCTGGGTGCCAGAAGCGTGGCTTGGGCTCAACATGGCCCAACTTGTTAAGCTTCTGGGTCAAAGACTGAATTCTGGCTGTCAAGGACCCTCGAGCTGAAGGCCATCACCTTGGAAGCTTCCAATGGCGGCCGCTCTTGCCGGGAAGCAGAATCGAGAAGCGTGCGGTGCAGGCACGTTCAGACAGACTGAAAATGTCCAAGATGCCATGTTGGCAGCACCACAGCTCCCATGGAGCCCGTTGATGACATTATGCCAATATCAGATGGGTTTAAGCATGTCAAGCCCGTTAGTCGGCAGGTTTCATATCGATTCATGGAGCCATTGATGATTTTGAAAAGTGTGTTGCTCATGCAGCTTGCACGGCATTCTGCAAACATGCGTGGGTGCCTGCAAGACGATCAGAGTCGCTGCTAGAGGCGTGTGGCAAGGTGACAACTAAAAACTTAAGCCAAGCAGAAGCTCCGGTTGCACGCAGCTTGGCCTCAATCTGCATGTCTTACGGGGGCAAAGTCCCCCTGCAAACTGAGGATGCGGATGCCTCTGGAGCTATAAGTGCCAGATGCGGGAGTGCAAGGTTCAAACTCTGTCAAAACTCGCGTCTTTGGCTGCCACTCTTCAACAAACGGCAGCGAAGCTCGGCAGTTTTTAGCTTTCGCAACGTAAATGTCGAAAAGAATGCCGTGGGCCGCCAATCGCATGACGTCATGGAGGAATGCGGGGTTGTACAATGCGCTGCTATGCCTTCCAATGCCTAAGAGCACCTGACCATGCAGCTTTGTCCTCTCAAGCTCAGGTCTGGGTGCGCTACTCGCCTCGACAACAAGCAAACCAGGCAGCTGTCTACTGACACAACTTCAAGTGATTTCGAGTAGAGACTGGCTGCAAAGCTTGAGTCGCACCCTGCGAAGCTGGGCGTTGGAGCCGTTTTGTGCCAAAGCGCGGGTTCGATCGTCGAGCGCGCCATGTCCGTTCCGCTCACTACATGGGCGCCCTTAACATACCAGATGAAGCCAAGATGCTTCCAATGGCAAGAGCTTGGCACGAAGCATATGCCTTCTGCCCAAGGTGTGCTATAAGGGATCGTGAGAAGATGGGTCCTGCAAAACGACCGATGCCATTCGAGATGATACCGTTGATGAGCATGACGTTGTTCGCATCAAGGAGGGAGCCATCCGGGAAGACACTGGTATTGAGGATGCCCATGTTCAAGGCACCCGCCAAGTAGATGGATGGGAAAATGATCGAGTCCGCAGCCAGGATGCCCAAGGGTTGCTTCGCTGTCCCTGCTCACAAAGATACAAAAAACAGCAGAACACAAAAATCGGTACGAGATGTACTGATGCACCACTCGGAAAACAGCACAGCAGAGGAAAACAATTGGAGTGCCGCGTGTTGGCTCCCTGCCTAGCAAGGCAGTGGCCAGCATGGCAATGCCCGTGTAGATCCTGATCCAGGCGATGTCGCTGTAGCGCGCCTGATACTGCTTGTGAAGCATGTAGGCGGGGACCACCAAGCAGAACGTCAGCCCAATGCAGAAGCCGATGCTGTCCTGGCGCCATTCGAAGTGATCCTGGAGAAGCAGGCACGACGCTGCTTCCACGCCCGATGTGATAAAGCCGCGCAAGGCATCCAGGAAGATGCCTCTGCGGCACATTTGTAACGAAAGCTCAGCAGCAGCAGCAGCAGCAGCAGCAGCAGCAGCAGCAGCGGCAGCGGCAGCGGCAGCGGCAGCGGCAGCAGCAGCAGCAGCAGCAGCAGCAGCAGCAGCGGCAGCAGCAGCGGCAGCGGCAGCAGTGGCAGTGGCAGCGGCAGCGGCGGCGGCAGATCTTCGACAGGACTGCGTAAGTAATGCAGTGCAAAACAGCCCAATGCATGACATACTGCCGCCCCAGCCCCTAAAACAGAAGCGCCGCGGACAGGCAACGAGGCCCTACGAGGCCCCAAAAAGGGCAGTTTTCGTGAAAACCGAAAACATGCTGACTCGAATCGAAGGCACTTGCTAGAAGCACTGCCGTCTGGTGCCCTCCAACAATGCTGGTTGCCTTGCCAAAGTCAGACACGTCCTGGCATCAAGCTGAAGCAAGCCAAACGAATCCGAATCAACCATGGTCACTCTGAAAAAGGGCTAGAGAACAGCCGAGCATGAAAAAGAAGAAGAAGAAGAAGTGTCCTCCAAGGATGGGTAAAGGAGAACAGCTGCCACCAGGACGGTGATGGTCATCGTCAGCTGCCACTGCGCGGTCAACATGCTGATCTGTGCTCCAAGCCCCATTCCGGCCACATCCCCCCCCTCGTCGTGGAAGAAGAAGTAGGCTATGGCAATGATGATGGGGCCACCTCCGATACCCATCGTATTGGACACGAACTTCTTCATAGAGTGGCGCGGCCGGTCAACAGCTGGCGCCAGCTTGACAATGCAGCACTTCATGAACTGGTCATTCAGCCCATGACCAAAGCCTTGAACAATCCTGGCTGCCAGCAACGTGAGGATCAGGGTGTCGTGCGTTTGTCCGTACTTCACAGCCAAAGCCACTTTGCAAAACACCAGTGCTCCGAGAAATTGACAAGAGAGTCCTGTCACCAAATACGTCTTGATGTGTACGCGCCATATGTCAGGGTAAACGTTCAAGATCTTCCAGCTAACACCCATGCCGACAGCACTGGATTCCATGAAGACCCCGATGAGGAGGCCAGACATTGAAGCGGCATTTGACAAATTCAGTGCCAGACACAATGGGTAAGCGCAAAGCACCCTGAGATTTGTTGAGCGGTTGTGTCAAGCCGACATGCAGCCAAAAAAAACACATGTTTGCCGCATCCACACGGTGTCAGAGTTGCAGCTCAGAGGCACAGAGCTGTAGTTCATGAAGCCCTGGAAGCACACCATCAAGTTAACCTCAGCTCCGAGAAATGGCAGGAGGATCCAGGGTGCACAGGGATGAGTTGGATGCAGCTACGATTCGGAGCAAGTGTGCAGGTTTAAGGCTTCATGTGCCGTTTGGGCTGGCTAACTGAGAAGCTGGCGTGCAGAGCCGACTCAGCGGGAGACATCGTGTTGGTCCAATCATAGGAAACCTTCACGACTGCGAGCAGCGCGAGGGCAAGAACAAGAGCTATAAGAGCAGCCATCATGGGCTGCATCTGATGCTGCTGCCCGTGAGCTTGCTCTGCTTCCAGTAGTGACGCAAACCTCTCCAGGTGAGGCCGGAAGAGCTCCTTGACAAGGGGATCCGCCGCCTCGCTGGGCAGCCATGGCTTCCGATCGCCATTGAAGTGAAGAATCTTTGCCTGGTGCGCCAGGAAATCTCCATCAGTCGTGAGCTGGTGATGAACCTCCACATTCCACTCTCTTTCCACAACGATGAAGTCACCTGGTTGCCGCCAGACCTCGAAAGAGAGCATGAGGAGGGTCTGATCATTGCCGCGGAACAGCTTCCCATGCAGCAAGTAGTTGATGCGCAGCCAGTGCGTAACCTTGTCCATGTAACCCTGGCTCGCCCAGCGCTTCGTGTTCACAACGAGGACTCCAGCATTGTACTCCGTGGCGTTCTCCGCTGCCAAGAGGGCTGCCTTTGAGATTCCCAGCTTGGTGAACTCGGCATCGCTCACGTTGCGCGGGTACACGTAGTCACTCAGCGACACACGTGGCACCCGCTCCTCCGCAGGCTTGAAATTTTTGAAAAATAATGTGCTGCTTGCTGCTTCCTAGGGCTGTCTCATGCCGAAGTCTAAGAGTTTAAGAGCGGCTTGCTTCAGGTTTATGTTCAGTGAGACTGGGCAGCAATCGAAAAACTTAGCAGCAGACCACAAAGGCCATTGTCTTGCCGCTTGCCGCAAATCGATCTGCTAGGACCAGGACATCCGCTTGCACCACCACATCCGTGTCAAGGTACACCACAATCGCATCAGGAAGCAAGCCGTCCAGGAACAAGCGCGCGTACTTCTCAATTGACTTTGCTAGCGAAGCACGCTCATGATAGTGGTTACTCTGGTACTTGAAAAGCTTGTTCATCTTCACCTCATCTAGCGCATGAAGTCGAATGGTCGCCCCTAGGGTGGTCCCCACTGATAGCGACTTGTCCTTCATGCCAAAGTGAGCCTGAAAGGCGGGAAGAACGGCAGCCTTCACTGCGACGTCTACAACGAGACGCTGCGGCTGAGAGCATGAGACCAGCAGCGAGTGAATGGAGGCGCTGAGCCCGTCGATCTGTGGCTCGTCTGCAGCATAGAAGGCGTGGACCGTAGCTGGCCCGTCAGAGAGCAAGCTCTCCCGAACGGCTGCTGAGGGGATCAGGGAAAGCAGCAAGGAGAGCAAGAAAAGATGGTATTTGGCAGAAGACATCATCTCAGACGGTGCTCCTGAAGCTAACCAGGCATCCCGTCTTGCTTGGGGGGGGCCCGCTACAGATATAGCTTGAGCCACTTCCGCACGTGGGAACGTGTCTGCAGCCCATTGGCCAAGGGCAAGAATGCGAAATGTGTGAGACAACTGTCCTACAGGATAGGGGCTAGGCCCTGCTGGGCGTCCGACCATCCGCCACTGGCTTCCGGCACATGTGGAGAGCACCTGGGCTTGGCGAGTCTCAGGGGCTCAACGACTTAACGGCTTATGACGCTGAATGCCACTGAGCCATCGAATGTAATCCCGCTTCTTTCGCCCGCTCCTTGAGAGTGCGGAAGAATGCGGCATGGTGCCTTTCAGACTATGTAAAACAGCTAGACATCGAGGCCCATGCTGACTCCACGGCTGTGTACAAGCGCATGTGAAGGGCAGCACTCAAGCCGCTGTCACTTTCAACGCGGGGCGTTCCCTGTTCTTGCTGGTTGAGCTCAGCTCAGTAGCCGCGCTCCTTATCAACAACATTCAGGAGAGGCGCTCCTGACAAGTAAGTCTGCAACACCTTCTCGAACACGTGGACGGCTTGGTCGTGCGTGTTTGGCGTGTCATCTGCAGAATGGGGCGTGAACAAAACGTTCTCGAGTGAGTAGAACTCACTCTCTGATGGAAGAGGCTCCTGCTTGAAGACATCCATGACGGCACCGGCTATCTGACCTTCCTTCAACGAAGCCAGCAAGTCCTCTTCGTTGTTGGTCTGCCCTCGCCCAAAGTTCATGTAGATGCCCGTGGGCTTCATGAGGCGAAAGCGACGGGCGTCAAAGAAGTCTTGAGTGGCAGGGGTCACCGGTAGCAAGTTCAGCACGTAGTCAGCCGTGGGCAGCAAGGACTCCAGTTGGCTCACCGCTTGAAGGTCGTGGAGGCACGCCTTGCTCTTCTCGGAAGTAGACTCGGGGCGCGCTTTCACTCCGACGACTTTCATGCCCAGATCTTTCAGCTTCTTGGCACATGATGTACCAATGTCACCATACCCCACAATCAGCATCGTCTGCTCGGCCACATCGTCTACGAAGGTGGGCGCCCAGAGCTTAGCGAACTGAGAATTGCGGAAGTGGATTGCCTTCTTTGCGAAAAACAGGACGGCAAACACAACAAACTGCGCAAGGTGTTCGCTGTACGCCGACTTGACGTTGGTCATGGGGATCTGGGATGCCTTTACCACCGGGTCACGCAAATATGCATCCACACCGGCAGTGAAGCAGTGGACCCACTTCAGCTGCTTGGACTCTTGAAGTTGGTCTCGAAGAACGCCTGCGCCGTCCTTCGAGTTGTACAGGAAGAGGCCGTCGTAGCTGTACTTGGACTCGAGTGCCTCGTAAGCGCTCCCAGCCTGTACAACGTCCACATGAAATTTGTAAACAGGCTGCAGCCGGCAAAGAGCGCTCTCAAAGAATTTGGATGGCACGTTTCCTGTGCCTAGGAATAGGAAGCGCGTCTGCGACATGGATGCTCACAGGTAGAGCTGGCGAGAAAACAGGAAGTAAAGTGTTGTGTTGTCGTTTGAAAGCCGAAAAGGCTGCGCCGGACCAGGAACGAACGCTTGCACTGGTGTCCTCCAAGTTGCATGTCTTCATACCACCACAGTACAAGCCCAGTATTTTTCGGTGATCCCTCTATCTCAGGCTTCCGCGGCGCCGTGAGCATAGAGAAAAGATGGCCAGCCACACTGCAAACCCGAATTGCTAAACCTCGACTACAAGAGTAGAAACCTACTGCCACCACCGCCACCATTGTTCGACATCATGTTTTTCAGAGATGCGCTCGGAGTACATGACATTTCTTGGAGTAGCAGGAGGGACAGTAAGTAAGGGACAACGGTGTGCCGGATAAGGAGTGCCTACAGCGCCGCTGACCGCATCGGATCCGGTTAGCAGGGGGACGCTCCACGAGAGCAGCAATGGCGACCTCGATGGTTGCTGCGTCCCCCAACACGGACGCGCACCGGATATTGGCCCGTTGGCCCTCCCTTCAATCTGTTCTCTTTCCCTTATCCTGACTTGCTGCTGAAAGTCCAGGTGCTGGCCCCGCCATCCCCCCCCCCCATACAAAGCACGCGGCTCCGCAGACTTCGAGTATGCTTTATTTTCCAACCGACCGAGGGCGTGGCGACGAAGGCTCGGAGGGGAGCCGAAAACATGGTTCTGGCTTGAGCCCACAATCTCAAACGTCGGGACCGGCAGCGCGCGCAGAGCTGAATTTCGTTTAGCACCTCACTCTGGGCTTTGCACGCGTCGAAGCAAACGTTGCAGGTGTACAGACAGCTCATTGCTTGACAGGACGCGTGTCGGTCTGGTCGCATGTCTGCAAAGATCTGTCTCTTCCATCGCATAACCATAATGTCTGTCTCGTGAGATCAACTAATCCACCGCTGCAACTTCACTGTTGGCACCAAGGTGTGGACGTGGTCAAGCACCAGGAGCCCGTAAGTTGGCAGTGGGTTTCGTCCAGCGGCCCCAAGGGACACGACAGCTACGGTTTCACGAGGTGTTGGGTTCGATACCCTGCCGCGGCTACCCCGTCTCACCGTCAGGGTGCCGCTCCTGAGAGGAAGATGCAACTTTGGCGTCTTCTACCTTTCGGCTAGTCTGAGGGCCACGCTGCAGTGGGTCATCTCCCCCTGCCCTGGGCAGATCGGCTGGGATTTCTATGGGTCTTCGTCTCTCAGTCCAGTGAGTGTATTGTTTGAAAAGGCTTGGAGGCTGAAGAGAAACTGCAGCGGCCTTCGCCATGCCTCTTCGATCTCGACCTGCACATGATGCCGGCCCCAATCGTGCCCAACTGGGTTGCACATGGTTGTGAGCCAACTGCTACCCGTACTGCTTGTCAACATTCTAAACGATTCTAAACGCTCCAAGGACAAAGACACAAAGCCCAAGAAGTCTGCAGCCATTGCAGCCCAAGGCCCGGACCTCCTTCGTCAACCTTCCGCCTCTTTACCTGCCAAAAGTCACTCGGCTTCAATGTGAAGATTGCATGCCTACGTGCGGGAGCACTTTGACCACCCCCATCAGTGGTAGCCCCCCTCATCAAAAAGGGCAAAGCATCGGCTGACGAGCACTGTGCTACCCTGGTCGATTTCCAGAAGGATCGCTGTGCATCATCGGTAATCGATCGCATGGAGGAAGGTTCGGCTTGACTCTACGCGAGCTACGTGGGCAACCTGATGCCGGCCATGCTGGCCTTAAGACAAACACGTAGTCCTCAACCCAAAATCCGGCTTCCAGCAAAATAGCAACACGAGCCTTGCACGCGAAGGAGCATTCCACAACGGATTATGGCTCTCTTGAGTTCGGGGCAACATCAGGCACCTATCGACATCCGAAAACAGCCCCCGCCTGGTCGAAGTCAGCTGCCTTCGCGTGTTCAACCTGCTCTGCGGACGCCAAGCAGCCAACACTTTTCAGGCGTCCGAGGACAGCTTGCAGCAATCCACTGAACACACTGTTTTCCATCCTTCTGGGCGTTAAAAGAGGGCACGAGGAACCCACTAAAAGCGACGCCGCTCTTGGCGTGTCAGAGGCCCTGTCGCAAAGACGCCCGGGACGAAACCTTCTTTCAGCACATCCCTTGCCGCAAATTTCCAAAATATTACACAGGTGTTCCGGATCTGGCCTGGACAATCTACAGTTGAATCTTGAATGACAGGGGAGCCAAATGGAGCCAATGACTTCAGATCTCCCGCCCCAAAAAGCTGCAAGAATCTGAAGCACTTCCGCCTGAATGCTTGTATGCATCCTAGCATGACACCTCCACGCATGTCCAAGCTAGATCCGCATTCAGTCAGAACCCGCCTTTGGCGAAAGTCTTGCAGACTGCGAAGCAAAGCAAGCTCTTCAGAGCCTTCTCAACTCGGAAGCAAACAGCGACAGCTTCATCGAGAGATCCGCCACCCCTTGTCACTCCACAGCTCCCTGTGCCTCAGCGAACGGGCCACAGGAACCCCTAGGCAACAACTTCCCCCGAGGAAACCTTCAGCCTTATCGAATGAACATATATATATATATATAGTCATTTATTTGCATTTAATTATACTTATTTATTTGTGTGTTTTTTATTTATTTATCTATTTATCTATCTATTTGTACATACATATATACTCTATATGTGTGTGTGTGAAACCCTGCCATCGGAACCCCAAAGCTTCCCAACAAGAGCCTTCCGGGGAATTATCGTGGCTCCATCGGCCTCAGGCTGCTCCGCAACGGCGTTGGAGGAACTTCGTGCCTCTCCGCTTGGATGAGGAAAATCGGCCCGAGATGTGTGGGAGTTGTGTGGGAACAATAATCATGCGCGTTTCCAAAAAAAGGGTACCCTTTTGGGGGTCCCTCTGAGGGGATTCTATTCTATTTGGGGCATGAAAGGGGTACCCTAAGAAGGCAAATACCCTTACATATGTGGTGGGCTTCGGCATGTTTAGGCAAGGGGGCAAGGATGGGCAAGGAGTCTTGCGGAGGCTGAGGGCTTTGATCGAAAGGCTCCAGGACGCCCAGTTGCCTCCCGAGCAGAGAGGGGCTGCAGGGTGTGATTGGAGACAAGCCTCGTTCAAGGCGAGCAAGAGTAAGCACATCACTGCCACTGCACCACTTGCAACAACTTGGGGCTCATCTTAGCTCATCTCAGCTCCCTGCTTGAACGGGTCCCTCACAGGCCGCAGGGGCTTGGGATCAGCCGTCTTCTGTCGGGCACTATGTACGCGAAGGCTGTGCGCCTTGCAAGGGCAAAGAAAACGGATGAGACGAGAGCCAAAGAGGATAAAAGAGGCACTGCGATGGCCAAGACTGCCACACGCATCGGCGAGGTGCGGCCACCGGCCTTCGTTGTGCGTATCCGGTGCTTCCCATTCGGAGCATCCAGAGCCTCAGCCGCAAGACGTGGGACGAGGGGAATTGCGCCTGCTTTTACTTTCTGGATGTCTTGCAGCTCGTCTTGGCATCATTGTTTTCGACTGATGCATGCGGGGACACACGCACACCGTCCAGCTCTGGCCGGAACAAGGAAAAGCGCAAGGCGATGGTCTACTGATGGTTTGCTCCCAGAGCTGCAGCTTGGGCGCGTTGATCTCGGCATAGGCGTCGTAGCGGGCGCTCAGCTCCGACTGGAACTCCGAGGCGAAAGCACCCTTCAGCCTCGCCGTGAGATGGCACCCTCTCACTCTCCGGCACTGTCCATATCGAGACTCGGGACATCTGGAGACAGCTCCCTCTGAGATCTTTTGAGGGCCCCAGCACGTCTTGCATCGGCGTCGAAGGAAGGTTTGCTCGGCCGTATGTGGCCTCGACTGCCAGGAACCAATGAATAATCAAATGGAACTACGCACCGTCTTTCATCGTCTTTGCATCCCCAAGCCGAGGGCGGCTGTGTCGACAGCATCTCGCACAACGCGTCGGCCACCATCTGGAGCCCGGGGGTGCAGCCTGTCCACTGCGGATCATAAAGACATACCTATAGATTGATCTACACATCTGTCATGTATCTAGATCCCACTCGAAGCTTCTGCCCCCACCTGATGTCGACTGCTCTGCGAAACGCACTCATTTGTTTAACTGTCCTTTGCTGCACGCACGTGGACGTGGTCAGGACTCTCACAGCTACTGAACTGCCACCCAGAAGCCGGACACCCTTCTTGGCAGCGCACTTGTTGATGGCTCGAAAGTCCTGTCAATGCCCCGAAGCTGCCCAAACTCTATGACTCTAAAGCCTTTTTCCCAGCTTCCCTTTCTGGTCCTGTGCCGAGTCCTGGGGGGCTGCTGTCGGGTTGTGCGGCACCCAAGCAGACAGCACCTCCCGCGCACCTCCACATCAAACGCAGCTCTGAAGTGCAACGGGCAGAGGTCAAAAGTCAAATCTCTCAGAACCCCCACGCCTTCGGGATCTCGGGGGAACATGCGGCCGTAGGCGTGATTGCCATCAGGCAAGGTGTAGCCTGAAGAAATTCTGCGGGAGCGAAAAGGGGAAGGGGGGAGGACAGAAACTCAGCAAGAGGGGTTTGGAGGATCGTGTCAAACATGGGCTCGGAGCCCCCTTTCAACGTGAGGCATGAACTTTGAGGGAAAAGCTTCGGGATACGCTTCAGGCTGACATCAGCACACAAGAACGTATATGACATGATATATGACATGCCTGAGAAATGCTCTGCAATGCGGCTCAAGTTGCTGCTGTGCTTGGCCCTGCCGATGTCATCCTTTGCAAGCTTCAAGTCTGCGAGACAGCCGCGTCTGAACTCGTTTTTCACTTTTCATGTCCTACATTGTTCTCCGCTGTTTGCTGATAAACCCAGACACCAGTCCTTCGCGATCACTGGGTTGTTCACGCGAAATCGGTATTCGTCCGACATGGCGCAAACCAAAAGATGCTTGCGTAGTCACGTGTAGCACACATTTTCCACCCATGGGCTGACTTACAGGACGAAGCCAAGCTGATCTTCGGGATTCGGTTTCCACATCATGCCGCATGTACGCTGCATTGCACAACAGGGCTTCTCGAGTTTCTCAGAAACTCGGAGCGCCTGGAAAATTGAGCCCAGGTTCAGCGTCGGAGGCTAAAGAGTCGGAGAGCAACAGCCGAGGGCTTCAGCATGAGCCCCTGGATCCTCTGCAACATGCCCAGCATCTTGGCAGCATCATGAGCATCCGGTTCCATCACGATTCCCTCGCTCAAACCCACTCTGCCCTCCCGACTCCCAACATCATCTTCTGCAGGGCCCAGGCCCTTAGCCCTCAGATGCTAATGCTGCAAACATATAGAAAGTCACGAGAGTCATCAGTGAAAGCCGCAAAGGCCGCAGAAGGCCACAGGAAGACGGAAGATCCCGGAAGCCCCGGGCTGAAGCGCAACGGCCCACTCCCGCGCCTCCTCGACGTTGGCGGCCTGAAGGGTATGACTCCTCTTCGCAATTACTACTAATTGCTTAAGAACTCATCGAGGGATGATTATACTTCATTCTTTTGGGGTTCTTAAGCAAACAATAGTAGATTGCAGATTCTACTGCTGAGGCTGGTACGGAGGCTTCCTCACCCCAGATTTCTCGCAAACCTGCTGGAAGTCTCTGGCTGGCCGCATGGCAAGCACAATTAGAAACCCATGACGGGGTGCGGACCGATCGACACGTCGGGTGCCCTGCCAGTCGGCTAAGTCTCAGATTCTGAGATTATGACACTACCCTAAACCCTAAACCCTAAACCCTAAACCCTAAACCCTAAACCCTAAATTCAATCATGTGCCGTGCCTTCCTCCTTTGCGCCATGTTGCGATCTCACCACCAATTCGGCGGTCGATCCACATTTTCAGCGTGACACCGGACCTGCTTCTTGCTCTGAGTATATACCATTCTGCACGAGTCAACATGGCCGTTGACATCTCTTGACATGACATGGCGAACAGACATCTACAAGCCTGTTGTTGCTCCCCCTCCCCCCCCTTGCACGATGGAGAGGAAAACGACATCCAGCACTCTTTTGTAAACGCGCAACATGTTGCACACATCACCCATCACATACCGAGGCCGTCGCGATCCGGATAGACACGCGTCACGCGCGTCTCTGATCTGGCAGTCAGCCGGAAGCGCTTGCGGTTTGCTATCTTGGCCAAGCAGACCCTTTCTGCGGAACATGTAGAACACTACTAGCACCTTTTCTCAGCATTGCGGGTGATCTCTGCGACACGTGTTGGGAAGCGCGGGCCACGTGGGAGCACAAAAGCTGCCGTGCCAGCCCCCAACACGGGTTCCGGGAGCTTGTCCGTGGTCAGCCACAGTCGTTTTGACAACTTTGGCCCCTGATTGCAGGCAGAAGGAAAAACTGCCCCTGCAACCTCTTCATCAGATGTCTTGGAATGGAAGGCAATCTCAGGAAATCACAACATGCAGGTTCAGCTGCACCGCATGCTGGGTGCCCCGTATTTGGCTGACCTGGACGACCTTAAGTCTGGACAAGGGCCCCTGAATTGAGCATGCGACAGGGAGGTGGGAGCGACACCAAAGCGGCACATAGCACATGGCAGCAAATACAGCTTGGTGGTGCTGATGATGCTAAACGGAAATCCGCTTTCTTGATGTGTGCTGCTCTGGCTGCCGTCAGTGTGAGCAGATCATTCTGAATTTCATTGGCTTGCTGTCGCAAGCTCATCAGAGGATCTGCCAGCAACATGCTTACATGTGCATCTGTACCTCTTACACGTAGTGTAGTGCTCCGGTGCACCATACTGCTCTGCGCTGACAAGCACGCTCCAGACGAGAGGATGCCACACGGCATCAGTCTTCCACTCTCCTAGCAGTCCAGTCGGATATGGGTCTCTGTAGCAACGAAACATCCAAGCGCCGCAGATAGGGTTCTGAGTTGTGCACTTGGGCTTTTCTGTCTTCTGCTGCTGCAGCTCCTGCTGTTGTCTCTCCTGCCGGTGAAGGTGCTACTTCCTTCCACATGAGGAAAACAAGACAATCTAGGGTTCACCAAACCACTCTCCTTCTCCTCCTCCACCATCGATTGGAGTTTCCTCAGTTCATGGTTGCATTCTCACAGCAGCCAGGTCATTTCCTGAAGCTCCGAGTAGTAAATCGTAGCACAGAGACTCAAAGTTAGCAGGCATCCAGCCAAGTGTCGGGAGGAACAGCATTGCCCCCATGCTCACTAGACCTTGGTGTGCGCAACTTGGGTCAGCACAACCTACATGTCTCATGTTACATGCCGCTTGGAGGGGGCCGGTTTGCAGTGGCTACTTGCAGACTCGCACTTCGCTGCTGCCCAGGTGCCGAAGAGCGCATACGGACTCTTGAAGACCGAGAGCACGTTGAACTCCTTCCCATGATCGAACATGACGACAGAAAAGGGGGGGATCTTGTCAAGGCTCCATGGGGTCCTCCCGCTTTTCCAGATAACTGAAAGCACCTGATGGTGCCAATCCCAACGGATACTTTAGCTTGACCTCAGAAATCAACAAAGGCTTTTGGACCGTAGGACTTGCGGTCGTGCGAGCCACGGATGCGCATTACCTGCTTCTATCTTGCGCTCTGTAGGCCGAGCCACTCCCTTGCCGTGCTCCATGTCTGCAATATATGCACCTCAGTGCAGCTCCGCCAGCACGCGCAAAACAAGAGTCTGAAAAGAGCCTGCAAAGTCACTGGAAGAAGCTGGAAAAGGGGTGAGCTGATAAAAGCTGATGGGCTCTGATAGACACCTTGCAGCCGAGGCTGCAAAACAGCTGATCCTAAGACAATCCAAGGTGCTCATTTTGAAGCCTTTCTCTGTGGTGCCCTCGGCTGCCTCGACCCGCACTGGGTCAAAGCTCAGTAGCGGGTGCACCACCTGACAGGGCAATGGTGTTGCCCATTGCACCCATGGGACTGTCACGTTACAGCCGTTGTGGCAGTCAGCTTCAGGCATCGAGTGGGATGCATCGAGAGCTCGGCACGCCTGCAAAAGATGTGGCCCAGCAGCTACGCCGTTCAGCGTGAAGTGCCTGCGGCTTAGCTCGAAGTTGGGCGTGAGCTTGGCATGAACTAATCAGTGCTTTGAAACTCGAACTGCTGCCAGAGCACCCATCCGATGCTGGCAGGGCAGATGTCAGGCCTTGCCACGCTTCTGACGACCAGGCTATGGCTCAGTCAAAATTATTGGCCCGTGCTATCGAACGGCGACCCAGCGTCACGCTTGTTTGTCCTACAATGTCCTGCAGCCAGCCTCCATCAAGAATGACCCGTGCCGCTGCGAGGCCAGAACCACCGCTATGGACACTGATCACTTCCTGCGCTGCCACTGCTGTCATCTTGCTGAAACTCTCACACACAGCTGGTGCCTGGTACTTGTGAGGGATGCTGATGCGTCCCTTGATTTGTCCGAAAGGCTGCCTCGGATGTGGCCAGCACACCAACTTGACTCGAATTGAGATACTGCGGAATCAGAACATGGTCTCAACATGTCTCAACCCCATGGATCCCCATGGTCAATCGGGTCAACCGCTTCGGCTCTGGAAAGCTAAGCACAATTTGGGCCCTCGCCTTCAGGACTCCGTCCTCTCCAGTCATGTCTACCGGGTCTACCGTCTATCCGAGCCTCTACCCCAAAGCTCGCTCCCGCTCTCCGGGCTCCGAGAGCACAACTCTCAACGAGTTGAACTGACGAGCTTTTGAGAGCTTTTTGCCATCGGGATGCGAACATACCGGCTGCAAAAGCAGCAGCCACAGGCTTGCCAGAAGCTGCATGCCTGGCAGCCGCATGGCCTTGCAGGAAGAGACATGGACGGATATCGTACTCGAGGTGGCAACTCATCAGGAAGCACAAGGCCTCGTTCAGTTCTTTGTTCAAGGAAGGCGGCTGCCAAAACTCGAGCCGACACGCATCACAGCCAGAGAACACAGCTGCACTTCTGAGAGGTCCTTCACACGTTCCCCAGCTTGCCGCGACATCAAGCCGGCTGCGAGCGAGCCCGTCTTTCGGTCTACACACGGTACACCAATCCCACATCGCAACTGTGTTTACTGTAGAGAACATACAGAATTGCAGTCACGAAACGTTTGGAAGAAATGCCTGAAAGAAATCGCAAGCAAACGAAAGAGGACACATGGCCAAGAGAACAGCGCAGCAAACAAAACAAACAGATCATGGCAACGTGGTTCACCATTTGGCAAGTGTAGGTCTCCCCCAGGTACGGCGCAGGCACAGACAGCACTCTAACACGATAAAGTAATTCAAGAACTTCAAAATCATTTCGAAAAATTGGCGACCTGTTGATCATTCGCCGCGTTTGTAACGATCGTTAAGCACGAAACCTTAGACGGCCTGCAAGCATCCAGAGTTCCCGCACACGACTTAAGAAAAGCCCTAAAAAAGTGCTCGACCATCTGCGACTTCAGGCAGTAACCGTGTCAAAAGCTCGGGGAGCAACTGCCTTGGAAGGGGCCTGTCACTTAGCGGCAGCTGGCACCGATTTCACCGAGGGTACAGCATTGCAGCAGACTAAGCACCACCCTAACCCTAAACCTGCAAAGCCGAAACAGTTCATCTCCACCTCCGGAATCTGCTGAGCGTCTCTCAGCGTCGGGGGCTCGTCTTGGCCCCAGCTGTCCAAAAAACTCAGGATGGTCTGGCAGCAGGCTTGTCGAAAGCATTCGAAAGCCAAGATAGGTTTGATAAGCTTGATGATCATGCAGACGGCGCCTCTCTTAAGGCCTCCTCTGATTCCAGGAAGCCATCTGGGGGTAGGTCGTCAAAGAAGGCCTGTGGCGCAGAGCCCCGGCAACTTCAGAGGCACTAAGCTTTGAACTCACCCAAAGTGTGCTGTGTTCGCTTCGGCGTCTAGAACAAGCAAACCAGTATCTGGTCTCCTTCCCCCCTTTGCCCCCCCCCGCCCTGTGGGACGTGCCCAAACTGTCTGGAGGAGCCAAAATCCGATGCTGCGGGGGTTTCCAGGCTGTGGGCTCCCTTCACACCCACCACGCCAAAAAAGCGAAAACGTCAACCCACCCCCTGACACCATGGGACCGCCCCAGGACCCCAGGACCAGGTCTGCCTGCCAGCAGAAAAAAGAAACCTGGAAGCCCCTTGACCCCTCCTAGACTGCTGCGATCCGCTGCGCATGCCGAGGCGGCGCGCGCAAGCGCTTACAATTAAGTCAGCATCTGCGACATGTTGGCCTGAGCCTCTGAACTGATCTCCGCTCCCTGCCACGCAGCATGTCATGGCGTTCCGCACACAAGGTCAAAAACCATATCTCCAGCTTACATGACTTCCTCAAAGTACTGTCTGTGTGTTAGGTGTCCTGGGCGAAGCACTTAGGGCCTTGGTGAGTCGCCCGTCACACACAAACAAAGACCTCTGATTCTCAGAAGAAAGATCCTGCCTCCATGGGCTCATCTATTTCAGGCTCCTGGCAGTTTGATAAACGCGTGGGTTCGCAGCATCATGCGAACACAAAACATGCACGTTTCTATGGGGAGAGCAAAACCCCAAAAAGGAACCCGCATTTTTTGGGTTTGGGGGGGGGGGGGGAGGGGGGGGGGGGGGGGGGGGGGGGGGAGGGGGGGGGGAGGGGGGGAGGGGGGGGGAGGGGGGGGGAGGGGGGGGAGGGGGGGGGAGGGGGGGGAGGGGGGGGGAGGGGGGGGGAGGGGGGGGGGAGGGTGGGGGAGGGGGGGGGAGGGGGGGGGGGGGGGGGGGGAGGGGGGGGGAGGGGGGGGGAGGGGGGGGGAGGGGGGGGGGGAGGGGGGGGGGGGGAGGGGGGGGGGGAGGGGGGGGGGAGGGGGGGGGGGGAGGGGGGGGGAGGGGGGGGGAGAGGGGGGAGGGGGGGGAGGGGGGGGGGGAGGGGGGGGGGAGGGGGGAGGGGGGAGGGGGGAGGGGGGAGGGGGGAGGGGGGAGGGGGGCAGGGAGGGGGGGGGAGGGGCGGGGGGGGGAGGGGGGGGCCGGCAGGGGCTTGTGGCAACTGCATTCCATTCTCGACATAGACTTCATCCGAATGCCCTTATCCCATCTCTGAGCAAAGGCTGCTATGCTGTTGAGGCATGAAACTGATAGTATTATTATGATTATTATGATGATTGTTGTTATTATGATTAATGGCATTATGATTATTCTCATCATTATTATTATTCTGAATATTATTGGCGTCACAGAATGCCAGTCCTGAGCATCTGCCTGGTCACCATTGCGAAGAAGAATAATGACCTGCCGGATGCCACGACGACGAAGCCATTTCGCCCACATGGCGAGGGGGTACTGTAAGATACTGTAAGGTGGCTTTGTAAGGTGGCTTGGAGATGACCACCAGGGGCTTAAGATGGCTTAAGACAGCTTCTCGCTGTCTGCCTGCCCATTCGAGGCTGTCTTTGTGGCGATCTCACCGCCTCAACGTTTGAATGGAGAGCTTCAGCACCGCCAGAACTGCAACCGAATGGGGTTTGCCAGGGCCGTGGCCAATGCGCCTGTCAATCCAGTCGCGGAATGAGACCTCACAGGATGATGTTTGAGATTCCCCACAGGAAAACGAGCGCGCTCGCATGACTGGCCTCCTTTTTGAAGAGATCGTTTTTCAGTCTTTGACATGCCTGCCAGATCGACGGGCGAGACTTCAGCAGCAGGGCAGCTTTGGGCAAGGCATTGAGCCTTGTTATTTGCGATTGAGGACAACATTGGCCTTCAGCAGATGCAAGAGATGCAAGAGATGCAAGGATGCATGGCCAGAATTGGGAACACTTGGGCTCCTCAGCTGCGGACCCTTCGCCAGAACCGCCACCGCGGTTGAAGCGGTCCAGTTCGTCGAGCAGCAGCTGGCGCCCAGGCTTTTGCACGCTTTGCCGGAGTCACTGGACTCCGAGTTTAGCTGGGACTCTCAAGTCGACTCCCTGGACCCTTGACTGCCGGTTCCCTAAACGAGCCTCGCAATACGACTGCACCCCTAAGGACGAAGGTTCTTGTGATTAAGGATCTAAGGCTAAACGAAGCACTGTAGGGAACGTAGTCTCCATCCCTCTCACTCTCTCCCAAAAAGGATGAACAAAGCCAAAGCCTTAGATGATGGTCTCGTTTTGCGGTACAGGATGTGAGCGACGTGCAGCAGCGCAGCCTGCCGAAGCTCCAGCTCCTTCGGCAGCAGCTCCTGAAAAGGACGCCAGATCTTCCAAAACAGCGCGAAGAATGGCCTACGGCCGGCCTCTGCCGGCAAGGACTCCCAGAAGGCCTTCTTGCCCTGCGTGCAGGGGTGACTATACAGCAAAGCACGCCGGAAGCCCCAAGCCTGACTTTCAGAACTCTCTGAATCAATTCTTACAAGCACGGAGCTCTGCTCTCGCCCTCTGCTCTCGCCCTCTGCTCTCGCCCTCTGTTCTCTACAATAAAAGGAGGTCTCTGCTCCCTTTTGCGGCCTCCGGGGGGTCTTTTCGCTCTCGAGCCTTCGGCTTCTCACGCTCCTCACATGTGAGCGAGCGATTAATGCCGGGGCAGAGCCCCCGAGATTTCTGTGTGGCTTCCACGGGGCTCTCCTGCGGCTTCCCTACCGGCCATGGCGCCATTGGCGGTGGCAGGGGCCTGGCGCGCGCTGCATGTCTTACAGTCTTACATGGTCGGTTCGCGCAATTCTCATCCAATCGCGCAGCAGCAAGAACCCCGAAGAGGGACCACAACATGGACTGAGATGGACTGAGCATGTGGCCCACAAGACACAAGATGCAAGGTGCACAATGGTGCACAAAGTGCGCAGTGGCCAACTGAGAGCCTTCCGGGCACCATGGGCATTGGCATAGGCATCGGAGGCCTCCAAGACTGCACTGTCGTGATATACACAACACACCGGAACGAACGAGCTTCTTAACTTCGCCCATTCATGGCTTCACTTTTGGGATCCGTCCAGTATTTTTGATTGGGGCTTCGCTATGGTTCGCTCCAGATCAGGAAACTAAAAACGGAGCGCCGACCAACATTTCGGCCACTTGGGTCTTGCCACACCAAGCCGTAGGCCGCAGTCGCTCCACACTTGCAACACCAGATTCTGCAACAGCCCGGGAAAGAAATGGTCATTGCTACGGCCTTCAAACGCGACACCAGGCCCCGCCCACTGCCCTAAACACCGTGGAACAGCTCGAACACCCTTAGGCCATCGCGGCATGCCCGGCATGTGCGGCGGAGGGAACCCTCTCTGACTCTGCAGGAACTGGACCTGCAAATGCTGAGAACCAGCTGATTGCATGAAAGATCACGAGGTTCTTAAACACAGAATAAGCAAGTCCCACCCGCTCTGCGATGGCTGGCCGGGCTTTTGCCGTGAGGTGGATCTCCTGACAGCACTCCGAAGCCCTTCACTCCAAGGACGTTACGCATCACATACAATGCAAAGACCAACCAATCGAGTGATGGTAGGGATGGCCGGCTACTGCAGGTGAAGCAAATGAGGTGGCGACAAGCTGGCCATCTGGAGCCGGCTGAAGTGTCCTTGGTGGCACGGAGATATCCCAACGGCTCTCCTGAATGACCAGCACTCATCAAAAGTTTCCTGATGACCTGCTGCGAGCACACGCCGTTTTTCTGTTGAACGCTCAGAGCAGAGCGGTGCTGCTAAGCTGCCACAATGGTTGTCCATTGCAGCACGTTCGTTGTCCCGGGAGCCCAGGTGGGCAGCACATTAACAGAAGGCGCCCCCACTTCCCAAATCTTCCCAAGAAGGGGAAGCGGTCACGTAATCCACTCCTCGGGATAGTCCGGGACATGAATTGAGCTGAGATGACCTTTGGGAACAATGGCGACTGCTCGACTGGCGCAATGTCGCATCACAGGACTCTGAGAGAGATGCTGTTACAAGCAGAGGAATCGGGCACTGTAGACTGCATGTACTTCCAACCGGCCAAGGGAAGTGACAGCGTCACACCAACGCCTTGTGGACGGGAGGCCCCGCCTGACACGCGGAGCGCACGCAGCCCTGCAACAGGCTGCACGGGCGGCCACTAGCCTCACGGACTTTGGCGGGCCTAGTCTACGGACCGAGTCTACGGAGAGGCTGTCACCTCCTCTCATGACTTGCAGTCGGACCGGTACAGTAGCTATGTACAGTGTGGAACAAGTCGATCCTGGGATCAGTCTGCTTGCGCAAATTCTCGGCATACGGAATCCCAGTGAGGGAATGTGCAAGTCAAGATATCACGCGGTGCGCATGTCAATCTTAAGACGATCAGGATTCCGTCTGCCGACAAAGCCAAACTGCTATGCAAAGCATGCAGGAAGATCCTCCAGCACTGGCAGCTGAACTCAGCACAGATCCCTTGGTGCGGCGATATGCATCAATTTGCTATGTCTCCGTGCATCTATTTGTTGACTAAGTGCAGCTGCCAGTGCTGTGGCAAATGTGAAGATGCTGCAGGGAAGAGAGCAGCATACTCCTTTTTGGCTATGATGCCTTGTGCATATTTCCGTTTCACCTGCAACGAGTAGAATCAGTTGAGAAGCACTTCATGCGGTCATCATCGAATGAGGCATCAGAGCCACCAGCAAGCGCGCGCTGCGCTCGATGTCAGGCGCCTAAATTGGACTCCTTTCCTCCAAAAGTCCTACTCTGTCTGCAATTCCATTGGACTGGAGGGGTCTGCTCCCTGAAGCCTAAAGCATCCTAAATCCCAAAACCCGAAGACCTGCTTCAGCCCCTCCGTGTTCGACCGTTCGAAGGCAAGGAGAACCTTGCTCACGGCAGGTTGGCTTGAGGGTCTCAGAGGGGCCTTATGATTCGCACTGTCCCATGCTGCGGGGGCTTTTGTACATGTTTTTTGGAGTTTGGAGAGTTCCAGAATGTGCGGCTTCAGGTTCCTTCTCTATCAGACTTGTTCGTCATGTTTTCGCCCTCAACAACCACCTCCCTCCTTCATACTCCGATCCTTGTCTGAATCTCCCTGAGTCCAATCTGAAAGCCAGATCTTTTGGGCCACGCCTCCATCATATGCCTAAAAGATGCAGCGAAGAGGCTTTCCAGCCCGTTTCACCCAGGATTTCTTCGTCGCGCCATCCTGGCAAGGCCGCCGCCGCAATCTCTTGGCCACATTCGGGGGCACGGGGAACCTGGCAAGTGATGCTCAGGGCCTTCAGCATGCTCAGCATGCCATCACGTGCAACAACGCTGCGACAGGCGTGCTGACTGCATGCAAGCAGCAACTTCTTCAGATTGTGAAGGTATGAGGGCAAGGTCAGCGTCCTGGGAGTGCGGAGTGACAGCCGGGCTCAACCGGCACGCAAAGAGACGGTGCTGCCTCCGCTCGTCCTCTTCGTACCTTGGCAGATGCGCAAGCAGCTGGCCGCAAGGGGTCTTTGGGACATCTCTGAGGCAGGGACTCCTCTTTGCCCAGTGCACCACCTTTGGGGAGGCCAGCGGCATCAAAACCGAGCCCGCGGAAGAAGCGGGCCACACTGCGGGTGTGGTCCAGGCCAGCGTAGCAGACCAAGACCTGAAGAGTGCTCTCCAGTTCAAACAATTTTGCTAAAAGCTGCTTTCACCCAAAATTTGCTACTCTTTTGAAAGAGCTACGCTAAACCAACGAAACACAGAAAAGAAAGGAGCCTCCGCGTGAGCCCGTCGAACTGGGGGCCCCCGCAACCTTTGCACCCTTTGGGGCTGACAGTGCTGCTTCGCCCGCTTTCAGGATCATCGCCAGATCGACGGAACCTGCAACTAGGTAACTAGGAGCAGAGAGGAGCAGGGCGTTCATGGGCATGCTGCAAGCTGCTGAAGCAGTCGAGGCGCGAAGCTGGAATATGTCAACCATGATCCTTGGCTTGATTGGCTACTGTACACTTGGTTTGGCTCAGTTGCCATGCTTGGAGGTGACATGCTGTACCCTCACATGTCTGACATGCTGAACGTTCTCAAAATGCGCACTACGAAGCACAATTCAGGCCAGGAGCCTAGCTCGGCCTTTCTACGGATTCTGCAAGCTGTTACAAGCTCTAGGGGAAAAAACCTCATAGCCTATACCACCTACACCATCCTTCTCCTTAGGAAAGAGCCAGAGGGGGCAGTTCAAAAGCATCGGCTTCTCTCACATCGTTTCATCGTTCTCTCTGTGTTTCCTTGAGGGGTCAAGGCCCCTGTGTGTGACCTCCCCCTCAACGGCCGGCTGTGGCTTTACCATCTGAGACCGCAGGAGTTGCACGTTCTTCCTACGCAAGCAGGATCCAGTTGACAAAGTGTGATTGATGAGTTGTTCTTGCAGCAGGGGAGGGCGGGGGAGACTCACCTCCAACGGTTAACAGAACTCTCTCTCCCCACCACCTTTGATTCTTTTCCTCCTCCTGCGCTTTCCTCTTTCTGGTGGTTCCTCTCATGCACTACACGGGCTTCTTCTTCCTGTTCATCTTCTTGCCCCTCCCGTGGGTACGGCCAATCCAGACGGGCAGCTTGGACAGGACTTGCTCGCGCGCAGTAGACCTGCGTGACAGGGCCACAGTTGCCAATTTTGCTGAACTCTGCGGTGCTGCATGAAGTGTACGGGGGGAGCGTCTGACGCTGGACTGTTGGACTAAGACTAGAGGGTGCACTCCAAATCTGCATGGCCGGTGAAGGCCTCTTTGTCTTGCAGAACTCCTCGAAAGCCTTCTCAACAGAAGGTATGGTGATGTCTCGCCTGCAGTTTCAAAGACCGTGAGCAGCTTACAACACGGTGAGATTTGAGACGCAGCCTAAGAGGCCCAGTGCTTCGACACCGCAACATCACAGCAGAATGCCGATGCCGCCAGGGCTCAGGTTGTAACGCGTGGGTTTCGACTTGCTCTGTGCCCAGTGCTTGCGCTTCAGCTTCACCGGATCATGGGCGTCGATATCACGGAAGATCTTCGGATGGCATGCCCTCAGCCATGCCACGAAGTTGTCTCCTCACAGTCAGCGCAGAACACCGAAACAAACTCTCGTGACATCCGGCGTGGGCCTTCGGCGTCCGCGCCCTTGGGGTCCGCCAGCATCTTGTTGACAGCACCCAGGTACCTCGATCTAGCATGTTGCAAAAACACAGCAAAGCGCTGAAAGCGCCGGATTTGAATGAGGGACACGAAAACAAGACCATCTGAGCCGGGCCACTAAGGGGGACTACAGTAGGGTTTAGCGTCCAGGGCAGACTCGGCCTCAAAGCGTATCTTCATGCATCAGTGCCCTCCTCTCCACGCCGACCAACGAAGCCCCCCGAAGTGTCAGAACACCTCTACCAAAGGGTCTTTGCTGCGAGTCAAGGAAAGGGCTCCAGCCCCGAAATCCGGGATGCAAAACCTCGGCGACTCTTTGGGACTAATAGAGAGACCCGACAATTCCCGAAACCTCCTTTCCTTTCTGCAGGAAAAAAGCCAGCGCTGCGCCGCCGCTACGTACTCGCCGGCGCCGCTGCGGCGCAGGCGCTCGGCGATCCCTCCGCCGAAAGCTTCCCCCATATTGCACCCCGGACTGCTTTCTTAGTTTTTACCGAAAGCTTCCCCCAGGAGAGCCGTCAGAGTGCAGTCTAATGGGGGGCGTTTTGCAACTTCTACAGGGCTCTGTGGGGGGGGGGGGGGGGCAGCTTATCTGCGTTTACATGCGCTTTAGCCACTTCTCGGCCTGAGAGCCAGGTCCGGGGCTCCTCGAAGCCTCTCGCGGCCAGGAAGCGATCCAGTGGGGCGGCCCTGAGATCAAACGGAACATAGCGAAGCCGATAGCGAAGCCGATAGCGAGGCACGATGACATAGTGAAACTTATGTGATACCTAAAGTGGAGGAATCAGAAAGAGTACAAAGTGCGCAGTAACTCCAGCAAATTCCGGCAGGCCTCACAGGGACCGTTCGTCGGCCAGAGGCACAGTACCCAGCTTGGCGGCGCTGCATGCTTCCAGAGGCTGTACAGAGCTGAGAGCGTACGTGGAGACAGCGTCGTGTCTCCTCGCACGTAGAGACATAGTGGAGCATTGCAGACATGCAGACATTGGACGGTTGCAAGGTGATGCTGGCACTCCAGCCTCGTTTATGCAGAGAGTTGACACTGCATCCGGCACGGACTCGAAGAACCTTGTGGAAACTTACTAGCTCATGATGGTCATCTGCGGAGTGACTGTGCTGACTGAGAAGATGCGAGATGATGCGAGTAAGTTTCAGACAGGGCTTGGAAGAAGCGCCTCATGTTGTCCTGGGCCGAAATCGGGCGGTCAGCACTCTCGCCAACGGACATGGAACATGCCCTTTTAGTAACTCCGTACAAACCCCAGCAATCCCACGCATGTGTTAGCCAAGTATCCGCGCTGCCCACGCAATGCTTCAGGAAGGGAGCGTAGTCTGCCTTCACCTTTCAAGAAGTCGAACCCCTCCCCTCTAGGTCCTCAGAGCTTCAGGTTCCTGAGCTTCCCGCGTGGTGGGCGTAGTAGAGCAGGTCTGCGGCGCCTCCAAAGAAAGCCTCAAAGGTCTCAAAGTGGGGCGCAGCAAAGGGGGGGGGGGGGGGTCAAAGGCAAAAAACTGGGTCTTTCGTTTCTCGTTTGCTGCACCTCCCAGGAAGGCAGCGGCTGCTCCTGCATTCCAAACGAAAAAAATGGCGAGCCGCGCTTAAAGGGAAAAGAGAAAAGAACAGAGCGACCGACATGTGTAGATCGTCCAGAGGAGCGAGCCTCTTCCTCCGTGCCACGGCCACCGCAGGCCGCGAGGAGCTCCTCCTCACGGCTCTTGGGCAGCGGCCTCGCGCTCGCACCTCAAAGCTTTCGCCGTGGTTCGCGTTAACAAAAAAATGAGCCGTTGAAGCCTCTCATGTGATCCCTGGAATGATGGCCGTGTACATACTCCTTTGCCTCAAGAGGGGGTAACGAGAACCAAGAAGTTAGAGGAGCGCACGCCCGAAAAGATATAGAGAGAGATTCCGGGACATTTATGTTCCCATGCTGATGCCAAGAGAACCTGGGGACCGGGTGCTTGCCAAGAAGCGCAGGGCGTCGTAGGAGCCTCGGAGTTGCGGCGGGAGGTGCTCGTCCTCGCGGGCTTTTGTGAGGCCACACACTGGCCTCGAGACTTCCTCTGTCGGGCACTCCGTTTGTCCAAGCTGCGCAACACACCTTTCTAAAGCATCTCGGGATCAAGTGAGTCGGGGATGCTCCACGTGCTCCAGTGAACAATTCGGTTAAGAACCTGTGACATCCTGCGATGCTCTGCGCTTACCTACCTAACCTCTATAGGATGGGTAACTCTTCTGCATTCAGCGTTCTCTGAAGACTTTTCCCAGTTTTTTCTGTCACTTTGGCTGCTCTGCCCTCCTCGGCATCTCCGAGGCCCCGTGCGTCCACACAGTGCACGCGCGAAGCAGGGAGCGCCGACAGCAGCCGCCGACGGAGGAAGTCGAGGTAGGACCCTCAGTCTTCGGATTCTTCGATCATTCTGCTCGGAGTTCCCCCCCCCCCACACAGCCTGCGCCAGGAGTAGCTGCTTCTTCCGCATCTTCCTGCGACGCGCATATCGCGCGCGCATCCCCGCATCGTGGGCATCCCTGTCGCCTCGGCATCCTGGTCGATGGCTTGCAGCCTCTCATGAGCCACCGGTGCCGGCGCCTCGCACGGGCATGAACTGCAAAAATCTGCACATTCAAGATCAAGCATGTTTGGGTGCCGAATTCCCCGGGGCTTTTCGAGGTTCAGCTTCGGGAGCTCCGGAGCTGGCTGGGCAAGATGTGTTTCTTTCTTTCTGCTTCACAAACCTACATCCAAGCACACCTCACAGTGGATCCACAAGCCCTCCGGGCTCGTCGACAGGAATCGAACATGCTGCCAGAAAGCTTGACCCCTAAACCCTAAAACCCTAAACCCTTGTGTTCGCCTCGCTGGGTGCCGTAAAGAGCTTCAACTCCTCTGCACGAACCGGCGCTTCCAGCAGCACTTCGACCTTCCATTTTGGGAGCTCCACACACAACTCCACACATAGCTCTCCGAGTCTCTCCATGTCAAACAGGGATTATTTTGCTGTCATTGGTGAGTGTATAGAAGGTTCCGTTTAATATTGGTGAGTGTATATATTTGGTGTCCTTTTGGAATATGCACCCTACTTCATATGATACCCATGCCCTGTCCCCATGGGGCACCATGAAAAATTCTTCAGGCAAGCGGCGTGCACATCCCTGGATTCGGCCTGCGCGCACGGCAGCGGAATCCAAGGAAGATGCACAGGAGGTTTCCGAGGTCACGTGAGGTGAGCCCCGCAGATGCTGGCACGTGAGCGCTGCCCCCCGCCTGGCGTAGTATCCAATCATCGAAGAGCTCGAAACCTTCAGAACGTCTCCTCTCCTTCCGCTGGCTGATGAGTGCATCCTGGGCTTGCACCGAGTGATACAGGAGCTGAAGGTTCCACTCCACTACCCCAGACTAATGGATGTCCTGTTCCTCCACAGAGAGCCGATGCTCCTGCAAGGGCGGAGCCACGAATTCCCGGTTACAAAACTTTTTCGATAGTCAGCGATGGCACGCGGACGTACGGCTGCAGATGATACGGAGGCAAAAGTCTACCCAGAGCAACAGAGTACCATCATGGTCAGGCCTGCGACTTCAAGCGTCTTTGGTTGAAGTGCCGGGCTTCCTGAAAAGAGCTCAAAGCAAGTGCTAATTACTTGGCAGGAGCCCTACCTCTTTCAAAGGTTAAGGACGATTTCAGGAGGGCCGATTGCCTTATAACAAGGGCTTGCACGTGTGCACGGAGGGCCCTAAGACAGGACTTTGTCAAGAGACACGGTGGGGAGACTAACACGAAACAGTTCGAAAGTGCATTGCAGATGCCATATGGCCCATTTCGGTACCAAGTGCCTGGATCCCTCTGACACGGAGGCCGCACCTCGTCCAAGTCCCCAAACTCGAAGATGGAGGCACTGGGCGATGGCCGGGCCTTGCCAGTTCTAAGAATGTGCCCGACCTTTCTTGTTGGCAGCGGAAAAGATAGTTGTACGGATGAGAAGGAATACAAGACGAATTCGCCAAAAACTCAATACCGCCGTAGCACGAATCATGATGGCTACCTGTGGAACCCTTAGTGTAGACACAGCGTTTGGGAAAAAAAAGACAGAACACCGAGGTTGATAAGGAAAATAAAGATAATATACAATCACCTGCATTCCAACAAAGAAAGACAACCAGAATGACCATACCACACGGTTGAAGAGCCGGTGGCAAACAGGATGTTGCTGCTGACACCTTGCCGAGCTACCCTTAGCTCGAGGAAGTCGCCCCCATCTCCCCGGGAAAGGATCGTGCACCGGCATCTGGAGTAACCCTTGCATTACTGCAACACGTTCCTACATCTTTAGTCAGTGCTTTATAGACATTGATATACTGAAGAGCCGGCCTGATGCCGGCCAACGCCGATCTGTGAGGCCAGAAAAACGCTGGCCAGGCCACGCTTCGTCCTAGCAAGCATTTGGCGTGAGGGCTTTAAGTTTCGGGTTGAGACGCTTGAGCTTACTTGCACCTTCTGTCGGAAATGGAGCGTGCAAATATGTGAAAGTCTCCCTTTTATCCTCGTCTGGGGCTCGAAGACCAGGACGGCACCAGAGATCGTGACATCCTGGCCACAAGAAGCAGACGAAACAGGACATTGCGAATGTGAGGGAAACGCAGATTCCGAGGTCTCTCCCATGCACCCCCCCCCGCCCTGAACCTCTTCCGTGTCTGCAAGAATCTCGGAGGCCCAGCGCTGCGCTCCCCGCAAAGAAAGTGGTCCTGCTTCAACAGACACGTCTTGAGCTTGCTGGCTCCTTGAGGCTCAGGCAAAGCTGCGCACGGCGTGACAAGTCTTGGGCCTTTGCTTGCAAGCGCACGGCTTGGGTCAAATCGGCGGCTGTCTCCCTGGAGAGTGATCCAGCCCTCCGTGGCCGCCACGATGCCTTGCTCGGATGCAGTTTCTCGGAATCCGACCACAAGGGACACCCTGGGGGCACCTCGGCGCCGGGTCAAGTCGATTGCATCCTGTCGGGACAGCCCCCTGCTGGAGGTGACATGGCGTGGCCGAGCTTTGCTTTGGCGATGTTTTTTTGCGCTGCTGTCGCCTCATGGGCCTCGCCACAAAGCACGAGGGCCACCTCACGTCCGTGCAGCCAGCCTGCCCATGAGCAGTAATGAGCAGGTGAGCGTGAGTGCATGGAATGTGGGCCCAGCAATGAGCAGTCTTCATCAAGATCGCGCATGTGAAGCAAGGTCTGTGAGCCTCGTAGTGTCTGGATGGCCTCCACTTCCATAAGCACAAAGCAGAGCTACGTTTCTACTGAGCCGCTGCGCTATTCCACTTGTCACAAACAGGGCAGGTAGGCTGAAGGTCCATTGACCTGAAAGATCAGCACGAGTCATTCGGTCGAGTCATTCATGCCGTGGCCAGCACATGCCGTGGAGCCTTCAGAGGCGTCTTCCGCTCTTTGCACGCGGAATGCCTGACGATGTCAGAGTACGATGTCAGCAGTTCACGCCGCGCTTCTGTCACGTCCCTTTAGGCTGTGTAGCCTTACACCAAGTGCCCAAGTCTGCCTGCCATCATCTTCCACAACTGCAGCCGGTCTTATTGCTGGACGCTCCAGTGTGCGACGCACCTGCGATCACACGCACGGCCCGCTAGGCTTTGTTTTATGCTGACTGTGCTCCTTCGCAGGCGTTGGGATGGAGTCAATGTCGATGTCCACGCAGGAGAAGCGCCGCTTTGGAGTGACGCAGGGATCGGAGGCCAAAGCATCCTGTCATGCAACGAGCACACGGCACGCCAAGCTCTTCACATCACAAGCATCCATGCGTCCCCACAGGGTTGCGGGTGTCACGACCCATTTTCAAGCAGGACAGTTCACACTAGCAGTGAGCAAGCTAGACACACCCGCCACACCCGGTCCTTGTCATGAGATGTAGATTGATCAACACCTGACTCGAGCCCATCATGCCAATCTCACAGCAAGATACAGCAAGTAAACCTTTAGTTCTCTGTTCACTTTTGCATACTTTTGCTGTGCACGAGCTCCACCAACACCCACTGCCTACCCCTAGCACCAGCCAGGAGTGTCTGAATAATACTCACACTTTAGCGCAGTAGCACATAGTCGTGTTTCGACAGGTCCTACAACACCTTCGACTAGTACGCACTGTCGCAACCAGCTTCGCACATCACTCTTGCGGATCTGAATACATCTCCTCTCGCATTTGTTTCTTGTATCGTTTCAGAGAGAAACAGAAAACACCCCCTCCCTTCCACCGTTCCCTCCTATTCAAGAAGAACTCTTCCGATTTCTCCTGGTTCCCAGCCATCATACTTGGAACAGTTGCTTTTTAAGACTTGCCAGGCGATTCCTCAACAACAAAAAGCAGGGAGGTCGACGGAATGCCACCCCATATGCAAACCCTTGGACGAGCCTTTGCTACCAGACGCTCTAGCCGTCCCGCACCCCTGCCGTGGTCGAAATCCCACTGTCGCCTCGACCCCGAAACATGAAGCGACGTGCTTTCCTTCTTCAATGAAAACCTGTACTTCCTCAATTTGACAGGAAAGCCCTCCCTCTCTTCCCTCTATGTTGTAAAGGAACCCCCCTCCCCTCTATGTTCACGACCCTCAGCTCCTCTAAAGTTGCAAAGGTAAGCTTTGAATGCTGTCTCTGTATAACTTCATACATTCAAAAGAATGTAGACTTCCTTCCCGAATTTGATCTGTATGCCTTTAAGCCTCAAGAAGTCCTCTTGTTTCTTCTCACGGTTCTGAGCCTCCACGTCCTACGACTTGCCCGGCATTTGCTAGTTAACCAAAGACCAGGGTGGGGGGGTGGAAGCTTGGGGGTTTGGGGGTGAACAGCCCCCCCCACCCTCCATCTGCAAGTCATGCTTTTGCTACCAGACGCCCTCGCCCCCCCGACCCCCCGACAAAAGTGCGTAGAACAAAAGCAAAAGCAAAGCAAAAGCCCAGCAAAAGCAAAGCAAAAGCAAAGCAAAAGCAACACAAAAGCCAACAGCCAACACCAAAGCGTGCAGATCAGAACGAAAAAGCAAAATGAAAACAGAACCACAGTACGAAACATGCGAAAGAAGCATGGCAGGAAAAGGCATAGAACAAAAAGCGAAATGCATGAGCCAAACGACCAACTGCAAGAATCTGTCGCTTCTCTGCAGGCCGGGCCACTTCTCTCTGGCAGTCCTGCCGGCACTGTCCCCAGAGTGCCATGGTCTGCCAGCACACCACACGTCATAGGTATAAGAACCTTGGCTGTTTAGGGTTTAGGTTTTAGGGTTTCGGGTTTAGGGTTTAGGTTTTAGGGGTGACAGGGTTGTCAGGTGGCGTTCAGCACCGTTCCACGCTGCAGGGGTGCCACTGTCCGAGGTCGCTGCCCAGTCAGGAGCTGTGCCCGACGGTGCCAAGCAGCTACAACGCAACCTACGAACTTTGCTTGTGGAAACGAAGGACGAATTTATATAATACAAGGGACTACAAGGAATGCAGGTGACAACCGCTCTTCTTATTGCTCGCCAGTACCACCGGTACAATGTGGATTTCATAGCTCTAGAAGACGGTAACAGCCGCACGAGCCAAACGGCTGCAAAAGGGAAGCACATAGAAGCTCAAGAACCTTCATAAACCTTGGGGCATCGTGAAGTTCCCGAGGCAGTTGCCGCGGGACTGCGTGTGTCTTAGCTCCGGTCAGCTCGCCGCCTATCCGCTTCTCGATCCAGTCCTTGAGGCCGACGCCCTCGGCGAATCCGAAAGCAGTGTGGAAAATGGGGGGAGGGGGGGGGTTCCGAACTTAGGGGTACCTTCTTGGTATAAGGGGATCCTACTACTTGGGGGTCTATATTGAGGGTCCCCTATGTTCGTAAGCCCCCCAATCGCTTTGAAAGCAGCAACTTTTGAAATCATGCTCCTTCTGACAAGCTGAGATCCAGGCGCCGTCTAACCTTTCAAGAGACTCGAATCGAGTAGTCTCCGACACCAACAAGGTCTAGACTCTAGGTTCCCGACGCGTATCGCACTGCCTGTCAAGCGATCAAAACGAAGCTCGAGATATCTCGAGATGCTCTGCATGTGCTCGGAGCCAAAGGATTGGGCCAACACAACAGGCAGCAACAGCCAGCAAGCTACTGCAGTCCCGTCCTGCTGGACTTTAACATTGTTCTGACACTGGCTGAGCGTGGCCAGCTCCTTGCTCAAAGCTAAACCCCTCCGACACGCCGACACTCCCCCGACACGCCGGTCACACAAGCTCCGCTCCTTGGCACTCCATTCCGCCAAGAAGTCGAGGATGGCTAATCGCAGCCTCCGTGTAAACCAGGCACTTTTCACCACACAGCAAGATCATAGCAAAAGAGGCCAGGTGCATGTTCGGTGCCCCGTCACGTCCGAAAGTCATCGCAGCATCTTTGGGTCGAGATGAAATGTGCGCAACTACCGACCGCTACTTCAACTCATCAGCATGTGAGGACATGTTTCAGACGAGCCCTTCATTGTGTGGAGTCAAGCACATGAGCGGGCAGCGCACGGCAATTGAGGGAAATAGGAACATCAACAACTCGCGGGGGCCCCGCCGCTCTTCGCCTTGCGTGAAGCAATCCTCTCAGGTCTTGCAAGCGATGTGTATCGCAATTGTTGGAGGCCATTATGGCAGCGCTCCCAGTACCTGTTACGGTATAAAAAATGCGAGGATTCTCCTTTGGGAGGTTCTTGAAGAAGTCGTCGGACCGCCTTCTGCCGTGGTCTTCCTGGCTGGTGCGGCTTTGTAGGCTTTGCAGATCCCTCAAAGGGAATTTTAGCTTGGCCTACAGCCTCTCGACCGTCGAGGGTGCGGAAAGAAGAACAAAGAGATTAAGCAGCACACGTTGATTGGGCTCCCCAGTCATTCTGTTTTTGGCTCAAGATCCTCAAGGTTGTGCCTTGACTGTGCCGTTCATCATACGGCACACCCGCTGGCCACGCTCATCGGAGTCCACGGCGACCTGGCCATCAGCCCTAAAAACCCGAGTCGTGTGCCCGAATCTCGCCCCCTTATGCGCTCACCCCCATGCGCGTGGCCTCTCCGCCAATCCGCCGCTCGATCCAGTCCTCCAAGGCGATGCTCGGCGGAAGCAGCACCTCGCAAATTTGCAAACACCACAGATCGTGGACTTCGAGCATGCGAATCATACATGGAGGCCTTCATCGCTCTGGAGACACCGGAGTCTCTCTTGACCTGTGCCAAGTCCCAAAGATCAGCAGACAGGCCCAGTTGGGAGACTGGGCACTGCATGTCGCAAGAGATGCGAGAGCATGCAGCGCAAGAGTGGAAATCATCTCTTCAGCCTGTGCTAGAAGCGATGGCCCCCGCTCCACCACCTCGGTAAACCAAGCAATCCAGCTCGGCAAGCTACATCTGCTCAGACAGCCAGCATGCTTATGTGGGGTCGTTATGCCCTTCGGGGTCAGGCCAAGGATTTATCTGGATAAATCCCGCGGGTCTGAGGATAATGTTGGTTTTTTTTGTTGTTGGCCTAAGGCCGCTGGCAGGTCCTATTTGGATATGTTCGGATCAAATCCACGCTATCATCGGAGGACAAGTCGGAAAGCACATGAATGGGATAAAACCCCAGGGCCCGACCCCTGCCCATGACTGTTTTTTTTGACTCCACACCCCAGGCGTCAAGAATGTCAAACTTGGAATGCTAGGATTATGAGACCTGGATCTCGGGCAAGTTGGCAAGGAATAGGCAGGTAGAGGCTCACAGCTTCAAGGTGGAAGGTTTCGGCATCGTGGGCTTAGGTGGGCAGATCGGAATAAGTCTGAAAAAACTCACCCGGACTGCGGCGGCGCAGCTGCAGCGAAGGCGGGCTCACCCAAAACACGGCCCAGAAGCCTTCAAATAAATTCCCTGTATACCATGCAATCCATGCAGGACCATGTACGTGCAGGGCATACTCTTATTTCGATTTGTTTGCGACAGGTACCATTGCATTGAAGCGCTTGGGACAGAGCAGAAGAAAGGTATATTGCACCAAAAACCATGAGCCGGATAAATTCCCGGGCTCGAGCTTCAATACAAACATATACAAACCGTTGTTGTCAGACAAACCATACCACGATGATCCTCCGTCTCTAACCCCGCGCGGGCTAGATAAATCCCCAGCAGGCCATGACAGAAACACTCTGGATAAAACCCCCGGCTCAGGATAAATCTTCCGGCCTGAGCCCCCCGTTTAATCTTGGGCGCGTCGACCCCCTATCATGCTTGTTCGAGGGAATTGAACTGCCCACATCTGCGCAGACAAAACAAGTTCAGTCAACTGTGTCCTTCCTGGCAAACACATCGTTTACGGCTTTCACGTCCGCTTCGCAGCCAGCATCAGGGTCTCAACTGCTTCACCTGTTTCACTTTGCCTTTCAGCGTCTTGAGGGCTTGAAAGGCCATCTCATTCTAAGGTGGGGCATCTTGAAGCCTTGAAGCCTGGGCCGGCACAACTAGCCCCGTCTCCTTCTAGGGTGAACTGACCTCTGCAAGTCTCACACGGACTGCAGGCTTCGCCAGCACCTCCTTCAGGAACTGACCACAACTCATGCTCCTTCTGTAGGTTGTTTGGAAACGTTAAGGCCCTCCACTCTTTGTCAGTCTTTCCCGCAAGTGGCCGGCTAGAGCAAATCTCCACTCACACATCTGGGGCTGCAAGCACGCACGATCGCTTCCCGCAGAGCCTCCTGCAATATCGTGGCATTGCCATGCAGCAGGCCAATTGGCCAATTGGCCTGCACGACTATTTCGACTACTCTCTGCACCTCCTCGGGTGCAAAATGGTCCGCCGGAAGCCGCGACATGAAGGACTGTAGGACTGGGTCTGGCACCTGGCCAGTGGGCATTTCAATGCCCGTGCAGCGCGCTTTGAGATCGCCGGACGCCATTACGCTCACCCCACCGAAACAATCAGACTAACCACTGTGGAGCAGGGGCACCTTCTGTTGCGGGGACCGCGCAGGTCGCAAGGTGACCTGGAAGGCATGGAGGAGAGCTGGCGTAGATGAACAAAACAGAAAGCGAACGGGACGCGGCCGGCATAGCTTGCACAGGCCGACTTTGCCCCCGACGAGACCAGCGTCGTCTGTGGCCAGGTCGACTTCACCAGGCATCCGACTGAGCGCAGGAGCGCTGGCTGAATATCCCGTAGGCTGCACCAGTGTATGAATCTCAGCAAATGGCCACTCCACCCATTCCTGAAGTGAGACCACATTGCCAGGCCTGGAGACAAAGCGGATGAGAAGAGCTGGGCAGTTCTACAAACATTCGAGACACCATTGCATTTCTGATGTCGCATGAGCAGAACTGTGCCCCCCCACGGCAATAACTCGGCTGCCTAGGCTCACAAACATTAGGACTGGTCATTGCTATAAACAAGGAAGCATCAAGCAAAGATGCGCCATATACACATAAACATATGCATATACGTGCACATGTCGAGCTCATATATATATATATATATGCTACCCCCCCCCCCCCCAAAGATCTACCCTTTTTCATACATTTATGCCTCTCGAAACCCTACCTTGACTCTTTCTCAGCATGAGCACTATAAGAAATATCTGGTCTTACAAAGTGATTACATAGAGCTGCTGTGTGGAGGTGACACTCAGGCGTTCTCCTAGGCTTTCCGGTATAGGGCTACAGGTATTGAAATTCTTAACCCTAAAACCTTAACATGAGCCCCTCCCAGCAGGCACGCATCTTCTGCGGACGAGGATTCTTTCAGTGTGGGCTTCTTGTCGAAAGGCTGCGGGATGTTTGAGGCAGGCATGTGAGTGCCATAACTGAGGCAAAGATCGAGCTACTGCGTACCTGAATCACGAGCCGGAGAACATCTGTCATGGTATATTGGAGCCCTGAGGCTGCCCG
This sequence comes from Symbiodinium natans, assembly GCA_905221605.1. Lineage (NCBI taxonomy): Eukaryota > Dinophyceae > Suessiales > Symbiodiniaceae > Symbiodinium > Symbiodinium natans. The sequence goes on along the minus strand of CAJNDS010002761.1, from coordinate 71,703 downwards.
CGGGAGCGTTTTCGGTGAATTTCCGGAAAGGTTTAACACAAGCACCGGTCTCTGGACGCAGTGTTTGTGTTTCCCTCTCCTTCCCCGCCCTGGCATACGTCGGAGAAACTCTGAGCCTTCAACCGGGCCCTAAGCTAACCTGACCTGTCGCCAGCTCCCCCACATCACCAAAACGAACCTCCTAAACCCGAAGCCCACTGAGGCTTCCCGTGGGAGCGTTTTCGGTGCATTTCCGGAATGGCGCGCAGACAATTCAAAGGGCATTTAGGGATTAGCAGATTTCGGGTCAAAGGTTTAACACAAGCACCGGTCTCTGGACGCAGTGTTTGTGTTTCCCTCTCCTTCCCCGCCCGGGGTAGGGTTTCGAGGAGGTCCGGTGGGGGTTGGGGGGGGGAAGGGGGTGGGGTATTCACTAAATCAGTGCTTGACTTAAAGAGAAGCCGAAAGAAATCCTTTTCCTCGGCGGCGCTGGCCAGGCTTGCGGCTTGCGAGCAACTTTACAATCTAAATCCGGCCATTGCAACCATTGCACGCTGCCAGTCGTTGCCTTGGTGGCTGGCGCGCTTTCCGCCGTCGTTTGGCCGCCCGATACACTTTGGATGCTGGGGATCTCTGCGGCTTGCCCGTGGAAAATCCAACCTTCAGGAGAGAATGACATTCACGGTCATGCGGACGAAGGTGCAGCTCAGCTTTCTCGACCTGGCAGCCAACCCGCCGCACCTTTCACTCGGGTTTGTGCTGTCAAGAGGGATTCGGGGCTCTCCAACTGGGGCAAACCCTGGCATACGTCTTAGAAACTCTGAGCCTTCAACCGGGCTTCTGGTTCGGGTGGGTTTTCACTTTTACAATTCGGGGATCGGGCTCTGGGTTTAGGGTCTATTTTGGGATTGGGATTTTGTGTGTCAGCAGGATTCAGGTGAGAGGTTTCACGCAAACACTCATCTCAGGACATTGTCTTTGTGTTCGCTCAGAGCTTGTCCTCAATGCTGCCTGCCTTTCCTCAAAGATCAAGCAGGGGGGTGAGAGGGCTGGGCACTTCCTCGTGCTGCGAGGCCGACAGGCAAGGGCCCTGCAGTGGATGATGAGCTGCTTGCGATGTTAGGCATCCTCCGGCTCTTGCGGCGTGGCTCTTCCAGGTTTCTAATGTGTGTGAGCAGTGGGTAGTGTGCATCTCCATCGTTTCTGCGCAGCCTCAAGTCACGCGCCGACAATTGCGCTGCGTCGCTGGACTTGATGTCGAACTGTTTGCGCCGTCCTGGTGGGAAGAGAATGAACAGCCAGATCGAATCACCCACATGAGCCTGTATGGAAGGCAAATCCCAGCCCCTTGCCTCCGCTCTTGCAATGGCCACCTCCCGAAATGCCTGGATGCCACCATTCACATCACCGCCTGCGAGGACGAGTTCATTGTACTCGAAAATGTCCTCCCAGAAGAGGTTGGCCAGGTGCCTCACAATAATCCGAATTCGAGCAAATTCAGAAGAACTCCTGCGAAAAGTCGTATGAATCATGTGAAAGTATAGAGGCAAAAGAAAAGACCCCCCTTGTGCCAGCAACTGGAATGCGAGCCATTGCGAATATTACAAACACAAATGGTCAAGTATATTTCGAGTGGAATGTCTGCGAATACATATGACCTTGAAGGACGTCACGAGATCTACTTCTGAGACTTTATAAAACGTGAGCCCGGTTGAAAAACGATTGAAACGATTGAAATTCAATCGGGGGCCGGATTGAAGATTGAAGGTTGAAGATTGAAGATTGAAGATTCCCGGAAAACCTTTTGCTGGGAATCTTCAATCGTCAATCTTCAATCCGGCCCCCGATTGAATTTCAATCGTTTCAATCGTTTTTCAATCGGGCTCATGGTTAATATACGAACACTTACATATTAAGATGGCCCCCCACCCCCAACCCTAAAACCCTAAAACACACCCAAAACATAAAAACACGTAGATCTTTGGGGGGGTACCATATACATATATATATATGTTTATATATACATACATGCATAAATACATAAATACATAAATACATACATACATACATACATACATACATACATACATACATACATACATACATACATACATACATACATACATACATACAGCTACTTGCTGCTTTGTTTATCCATAGCTTGTAGCGCAGGTGCTATTCTGGCAGCTCGAACCAGGTGCTCCCTGAGCTCTTCCTGTAATGCGGCATCAAGTGTGGAAACTGCTGGCGACCAAACGAGGTTTGTGGAGTCCACGAAAGGTGACCCGTCGTTAACATTTTGGATAAACCCCGTGGAAAGTTCCCAGTCCCCGTGCCCTCCTCCGCTCGAGTCAGTTGCACAGGTAGCCTGCGCAAGCAGAGTCGTCCCGTCTTACTAGACTCACCAGGCTGACTGACACCATCATTCGGGGCCGACAAAGAAGAGCAACCCGTCCTAACAGAAGGTGCGCCTGTCGAAAAAGGCCGCCGCCATTGCCCTGCCGGGCGTCTGGCCGCCCTGGCCCTCCCACCTTCACGCCTTTGGCTCCAACAGCCGAAAAACAGCGCGGACGCGGCTTGTGGGCAAAACCCGTGTAAGAAACGCAAGGAGCCGCGTGCTACAATAGCATTCGATAGCAATATGAGCACGTGACGTACCTGCTTGTGCTGGTGTTTTTGGCAGAGTGCGCCTGTGAGGGTGCGAGATGCTTCCCATCGGATTGCGCTGCTCTGGGCTTAGTCCGGCCAGGAACGCACCTCGAGGCATCGTGAAACATGTTAAAGATTTAGGCGCCTGCCGGGGATCTCAGATTTCTGTACATCTGCCTGGACTTTCCGATCCACGGACTTCTGCCGCGCCGGGTAGCCTGGATCCCTGCGACGGCAATTTACCGAGGCAACTCCGCAGAAAGAGACTTGACCAGGACCTTCCAAGATGAGAAAGCCAGTATCACATGCAGCATCCCATAAGAAACAGTGGTTTCATATGGAGGGCACAAAGCAAGATCTTGGACAAGCCTTGGACAAGCCCTTGGACAAGACTTGGACAGGGCTGGGCTGATCGCGTAACTCACGTAACTACTCACGTCGCAGCGATCTCTAGGAAATCCCAAAGCCTGAGATATCAAGAGCTCAGGCCAAGCAGACTGCACGTAGATAGCATAGAATTCTGGAGAGCTCTCAGGGAAGAGACATGACCAGCATTGCCCAGCAGCACATGTAACTTTGTTACGTGTTCCTGCCGCGTTGCGCTTCTTGACATTCTCCGTGTTCTTCCTTTTCTTCTCTTCCTAACAGGCCCCCGGCTAAACTACACGCTAAACTTGATGGCCAATACGTTTGCAAGCGGAGAGAAGCTCGGTTTCAAAAGGCAAAGCAAGCCGAAGCCTTGGAAGTGGCGCCCTCGCCTTCGAACTTCCGGGTTTTCGACCCGGTCTTGGCTTGCCGCTGCCCGGCTTTCTCCTGCGTGGCGAACATCGCAGCATATCGCATCGGGCGATCCAACGAACCCCAACAAAGTGCCGCCTTTCTGGACTTGTTCTGCTCTTCCCGCTCCTCTGCAAACAGCATAACAAATGCATCAGATCATTAGGGTCTGCAAAGTGGAGCGGGCGCGGCAAAGGCGACATTCTGTCGACTCGCCGTGTCCTTTTTCGACATGGTCTTGACCCTGTCACCTTCCGAAGGCAAACTCGGTCAACACACGGAGCACTTCTTTGCATTTCCATCTCTTCCTCTTTAGGTCCGGACCCAACTCTTCGGCTTCCTTCCGCCTTTGCTCGATCTCCTCCGGGGTCAGCTTCTTCCGGTCGCCTTCACGCTCGACTCTTGAGACAATGACTTGGTGGTCTCTGGTGAGCTTATGGCGTTCTTGAAAGATCGCGCGCGCGCGCGCGCGCGCCTGCTCCAGAGTGCTCTACTTCGGCAAGCAGCGCTGCAAGCCGTTCCCTCATGGCCTCGGAAAAACCGAGCCTTTGCCACATCCTATGCAAGCTACCACCTTATGGACTGACGCTGCAGGTGCAACCCCTCGGTGTCACTTCAGGAGCTGTAGAGGCTGTGGCTGTGGTGTCCGGTCAGCTAATCACCCAAAGTCCAACTTTCTTCCGGCATGGAGCGGAATGCTCAGAAATCACCCCCGCGCACACGCAGAGGTTTGGTCGAGCACCAAGAACATTCAGCAAACCGTATGAAACATCACTCCACCAGGACACTCACCATGCTTACCTGACGGGCGCCCAAGTCATCACTCTGCTGGCGATCTTGAGAGTCCTAAGAATGATGCAATCGCCTCAGGCGACGGATCATCAGGAGCTGTTAGCATGCTGTACATCGAGACGCAAATATGGCGAGCTGATGGAGAGCAGCTTCTTCCATGATCAGTCATACGCCTTCGTGCAGTCCCATTGCTCTACTTACGTCTTACGGTATGTTCGCATGTCAGCCTATTTCAGGCTAAGTCCTTAGCCGTAACCCATCTAACAACGTGCAGACACGCACTTCCTTCGAAGATTGTGACCGTGGCTGACGTTCTGCTTCGGCAGAAGCATCTGAGATCTGAGGGTCGACCAGCCGAGGCATGCCAAGGCCAGGTCAAAAAAAATGTCAAAAGCGAAAATCAAGAATGCCTGCAGCATCTGGCGAAAATGTCTTAAATGTTCGCTGCAACGCTTGCAGCTTACATGCGCAAGTTTGACATTCCTGGGGACTCCGCACCGTAATGCACTGGCTGAGCGGAAGGCGATGCACAGTTCGCCTCCACAACCTCATGCACGTCGTAAGGCAACCCGACGGCCTCCACACAGCGCAGCCCCTTTGTCAGATTGTTGAAAGAGGCGCTGTTTAGAGCCGTCTACAGGAAGATGCCTTCCTTTGAGCCTTGAGAAACACTTCTGCAAACTTCTGAACGGTCTGAAGAGCCCCCCCAAAGGCCCCCAAAGCCCCCTATGTCCTCGTGCCAGTCCCTGGGGCTCTGCACCACCGGGACGAAGCAGCGCCGGAAGCCAGCAACGGCAAAGCCACGCAGGCCCGACGTCGCGCGGGCTCCGAAGAGTGGGGGCAAGCTGTCCTCAGAGATGTGGTGGCAGGGCCACCACAGCGGCTCTTGAGGATGTTTCTAAACGCGGCTCTAGGGTGCCGTTTTGAGGCTCCCCTTTGGCTCCTCGTGCTTCTTGGGCAAACATGAGCAGAGGACTGCTCTTGGCGCATGGCCAAAAAGCGAACAGCAAGCACATTCTTCGGTCTCAAGGCTCTGATAACAGCAGCATCGGGGGCGCGTTCAGGCTCCGCATGCCACCGATGCAAGCCAGAATCAACACGCCCACCTCTGCTCACTGCCGGGCTGGAAGTGACGCCAAAAACTCCCTGAATCCCGTGCACTGAACCCTGAAACCCCGAACACCTCAACCGCCCTGGGCATCAAAAAACGGGCAGGAATGGGCCGCACACCTTTCCTCCGCAGGAAGAGCCTGTTTACTTGCCTCGCACATATAAGGCTCAGCGACGGCATGGCAGAACCAAGCACCAGCCAGCAGTGTCCTCTCGGGACTAGGGGTCTAACGGCGCTTAGGAGTATGACATCTGGGGAATACTGCAGAAAGCCCCGTAGATGCCCGGATGTTGCAGTTGCAAGGATCACATCAAAGCAACAACAGACACGGGGCAGGGTCATGTCGCCCGAGCCAGGCGTCAAGCAGTACCTGGGCGCGCTCAAACACTCACGCAGCAAAGGGCAGCAAACAGCCAAGAGACCGAGAGATGAAAACTGGAATTGAGCTTTCTGTAGTACTGTAGCCATTTCAAGATTGAATTCTCAAGCAACTGCAGCTGGACCGAAAAAACGAGGAAACGAGGGGAGACGACTCCATGTTGGGTCCGCGACACCCCAGGGCGCAGTCCCAGAGCTGCCAGATCCCGCGCCACACCAGAACACAGCACCACAGGCCTGCATAGCCTTTTGCTGCGGGCCGCTCAATGCCGCTCAATACTAACATAACTTACAGTTACTAGCGTAGCTTGCTGTCGCCGGCACCCAACTTCTTTAAAGCCTAGACGTGGGTTTTGCTCTCTTCCTGCGCGCGCGTCTGCCTACGCCCGGGCTCTGTGGAGAATAAGGTGGATCTTGCCGTGGAGCTGAAGACTGCGTCGGCCAGCCACAAGAGCCGCCGCCTCTGCTTGACCCGCCCTGCGGCCGCCGCAAGGACGGGCTGTATGAAGCCTGCAGGGAATAACATGTGCGCAGAGATGTACACCGAAGAACACACCGGGCTTTTTGGTGCTGCCAGGTTGCCCAGGACTGCAAAGAGGACGATGCCCCAGCCGAGACCCAACGCTGCACTTGACGCAGGTCTGCGCCAAAGAGAGAGTTTGGAAAAAGACCAGTGGGGCGGGGCGCTTCAGTAGTGAGCTGAGGAATGTCGATGACGCAACTGTTGTGGGAAAGACTGGCTCCCCAAGAAGCAGAGGGCTGAAAAGAGACTACAAGCAGACTAAGCAGACTCCTAGACTCTCCCCCCCCCCTCCCCCTGTTGTGCAATTTGTTGAAAACCCGACAAGAGAGAGTTATTTTTGACCAATTACAGGAGATCCGAACTGAACCCCCCTCATTTGCAACATGTTCAAACATTCTGGAGCAGCCATCTGCAGGCCATTGCAGCGGCCAACACTGTGTGAAGCCCAGTGACACTACTCGTTCATCCCTTCTTGTCGGCCTTTCTGGCCAGAGCAGCACGTCGAGCACTAGCCACGCCCCGCGCCAGGCGCTGGCGACCTCCACCAAACACACTCCGGCGCCTGCTGTGACATGCCTTGGATTCCAATCCAAGGAACGGCAGCCGCAAGCAGCAACGCCAGGGCCCACTCAAGGTAAACTGAGCAATGGCCTCGAAAAGCTTCAAAGCATGTGGCATACCACCACCCCGAGCTTCTGAAACGACACTTCCACACCGTGCAGACGTTGATACCGAATGTGCGAAACACCTGAATCGATTCTGAGCTCGCTGCCCAGGCTCTGCCACAGATGATAGTTCTGCCACGTGGCATCCATGGCTCTAACTTTGCACCGTAGTTTTTTGTTTTAACGAGCTGTCCCAATGACTAGGCTATGTCTGTCAGGTCCTGCCTTGCAGACCCTGCAATGCGTGGCCTGCTCTACCATGCACATGCTGCATTCCTCTTCGCAGCCAAAGACGTAACATGCCAACCGCAGCTACAGCGTGTCATGGGCCAATGATGATCAGGCCCCCAACCAGTACGAACTGTCAAATCCAAGCGAGAGGACCAAGAGAACATTGAAATATCAATCCCTGCCAACTTTGGAAGAATAGTGACAAGACGCTTTAAGGCTCGCTCCTCCGCTTCAGCATCGTCCTCCTCCTCCTCTTCTTCACTTTCCTCCTCGCCTAAGACTTCGTAGCACACGCAGAACAAAAGGCTCAAGTGACCCCGATGCTGCCCACCTTTTGCAACTGGGGCACTCTCTGGCTCTTCAGGAGCAGGCGCTGCAGGAGGACCAATAGCATACCTGCGCAATGTGACCGACGTGCCACTCTGAGTGTCGAGATCACTATCGGATCTTGTTACCAATCCTGTACAGTGCTTTTGCACGCTGTGGTGCCGACGTTTGTGCAATGCTGCATCACCGGGCCTTTTGATGGTACAGTCATTCTCATCGCACCCTTCCTTCGACGTGGGCGTCATGATGGCAAGATTTGAACATCAAGGATATGGTTAGGCATCCGAGCTGCGTATGGATGCAGGCATTCTGGGTCCAGCTGTAGGAGCTTATGGAAGTTGGCATCTACCTGCTGGGCCGATTCGGGGCAGCAAGACATCAGACGACTTCAGACAGGTTTTACAGACAGGTTGCCCATTCAAAGGTTGGCATGATGCCCCAGGGCCTCAGTTGGGAATCTGCCAGAAGCCCCAAACGTCCCAGAGAACGGCTCTTCCACATCCCTATGCATTTGGATCATTTGGCGATCGGCGCAGCTTTCTTTTTCAGATACTTCTTCCAGGTCGCCAGGACCTTGGCAAAAATGAGGTCGCAGCATGAAAGCTCATTGACACGATCGGAAGGGCTGACATGGGGCCCCGGGCCGCATCAGCGATCCTCAGATAAGAATTAAAGCGCAGGGCCCTCTGAATCTTGCTCGCATTTCACGCGTTTCCCCCTTGCTGCCGAAACTCTTTGACTGCAGCTGCTCGGGCAGCTCCGGGCTGGGCACCTCTCAAAGCCAAACGGGAAATCAAAAATGGCACCATATCCAAAAGGCACCAGCAGGGAATGCTTACTTCATGATCGCTTCATGTACCCTCGTATGCCTGTCAGCACGGGCCTCCACCGCCACATCGGGCTCCAGGCTGCGGATAACGAGCTTGATCGGAATCTCATACACATCCTGACCCCAGAACTCCACACCCCCATGAAGAGCCAGTCCGACGCGAACTACTGAATTATTGGCATCAGCACCGTCAAAGCAAAACAACAACATGATTCGGAATGCGCAAGTGCTCTGTCCCGGGAAGCCTTCTAAAGCGAAACAAGGGGCCTCAGAACAAAGCTGCTCTGCTACAGCCGAGGGGCAAAGGCTTTGGCTGCCGGCGGCTGCTGCCTTGGATTAATCCGGGAGAGCAGCAAAACCATAATAACTATAATAACTATAACAACTATAATAACTATAAGAAGAACTATGCTAAGTATCATAAATATTATAACTATAGTAACTATGATAACTCTTACTTATAATAACTATCATAACTATCATAACTATAAAAACTATAGCTGGACCATCTTCCAATTCGCAAGCAATGCTACCCAAGCCTCCCAAGGCCTACCATCTCAGTGCCGCTGTGGTGCGTGGCCAGAAGCGCCGAGACAGGAAACGGAAAGGTCTCCGCCTCCTTCTTGGCCTAGGCGGACTCTGAAAAAGCACTAAAATTAAGTCCTTGGCCTTGATTGCGCTTCGGACACTTCTCGTTGGATCTTCCAGGCCTTGCCAAGCTTCAGGTCCTCCCACCGCTCTTTGGCCGCCTTTAGCTCCTCGCACTACGGCTCCGTACTATGGCATTCTGGCTTTGCAATTAGGCACCCGCAGTTTCACCGCCAAGGTCCCGGCACCCTGCAGCGCAGCAAGATCCATGGGCACAAAGCTTACTGCAGTTCGGTCCGGGCAAGTCGCAGTGGTCTGGCTAGAGGCGACGCCAAGTGCAGGTGGCCGCTCATGCAGTGTTGGGCATATGTGCGCGTGGAATGCGGCATGACATGGCATGACCACTTGGCTCAGGCAACATCCGAAGCTGTGGCGAGAGACGGCATTTGCCGCTTCAATTGTTGCAATGATGAAAATGTGGCAGTTGCCGTCCAGAAAACACATGCTGCACAAAGCAAATGAAACGTCCGTGCCTTTTTCGTCTTGCTGTCAATGAACCAGATGTAGCAAAACGGTATTTGGAAACCAAGAACTAATGAGCCGTGATCCACACCGCTTTACAATTCTTTGACGGAACGCTTGCCTAGCGGCTTGTGGACTGTAGATGCAAAAGCACCGGTAGGTTCACAAGTCACAAAACAACACGAGAAACTAGAGGGCATGGACACATCGCCTGGAGCCGACTGCACCACGACTGTACTGGCCACGAAGCATGAATTCGCATGGGCTAAACTGGATGTTCATATCGAGGGTCTTCAGCCTTCATGCTTAGAGGCCAGCATGCACCTCGCACCCCAGATTGAGCCGTGTTAGCGCAAGGGGGCAAGCAGCGTCGCCACGAGCTCCGGAGGCGTGACCTTCCAGCCCGACGTTTGGATCATATCTTTTCGCTTGAGTACTATTTGATAGTGGTGGCTGGTGGGACAATGCAAGACGAGAGTTGCAAACGCCGGTGAAACTGGTCCACCGAGCTTGGTAATTTGAGCAAACTTTGCAGGCTAATCAACCTGGCCAGCTGCAGTAGGATTGGAACCATTTCTGCGCAACAGTAGTCGCTTTTGCACAAGGCCCGACATCAAGGATCGTGGCATTCCTTCAGAACATTATGAGTCATGTCAGAGCTGCAAAGCTCCATGTTGTCTCTCGTCTGCATATGGATGGAAGGCAGACTGAGTCCGATCAATGTGAGGAGCTTGTATCCATTGATGGCAGGTGTAGACATATTTCAAATGTAAATGCTGCGGCAGTGCAGCGAGCATGTGGTTGTTCCACAACCACGGAAAATTTGGGACTGAGCCGCAGCTAGTATCCCAAGGGCTGAAAGAGTGGTATTGAGCTGCACCTTGCAGGCCAGTAGTTAGAGTTCTCAAAATCTCGTGACATGCACCCATGTGCGTTGAGAAGCTCCAGACTCTAACAGCCATGGCAAGCCAGATGGGCACGCGAGAAGCTGCCTGTGTACCCTGCATACTTCTCGATAAACGCTTGCCGAATGATTAGCAGGCACGTCCTCAGGCTTCCTAGAATGAGTGTAAAGATGTGAAAGTAGAATCTACGGATTCATGGAGGGCGTGGCAGAGGAAGCATCCGAGGAAAGGTCCCGGAGGGAGACATGGAAGGTTGCAGGTCATTGCGCCATACGTCAACACTCACCCCTAGGGTTTCTACGAAAGCAGATTGTTGACAACACAAGTTAACTGGGCATACGGCATGCGCCTCTGAGCAAGTCAGAGGCAGAATGACCCATCTTTTTGCATCGTGCCTCTGGCACGACGTGACCTAACGTGACTGAGAACGCCAAATTTTTTTCGAGAGCCATGCCAAGCCTGAAAAGAGGGATCCAACTGTTCCACGTGGCTCTCACTCCGTCGCGTCTCCGCTCCTCCGGTGACTTACTGCTGCCCCTCCCCACCCCTCCCCACACACCCTTCTCTGGGGGTAATGCTCTGCAAGCTGCCACAAGCCCTTCCCAGAATTTGGCTCCTCAGCGGTGCAAAACATCCGCCCGGCGCATCTCTCGCACAACCTCGGCTCTACCCGATGCCGCGCTGAAGCAGATTGATGAGACAGAATTCCCTCATATCCCCTCTCAGGTCTGCGCAAAGCTTCCACAATGGTGGTGAGCTAAGTCTGCCAGATCGGCAGGGTCTTTCCTGAAGCACATGCTCTCACTTGCTCTACTTCCAGCAACATCTGCCGAGCCCCGAGCCGAATGGCTTGCACCAGCTTCTGCCTGTGATGGGGAACACATGGCATCGCCAATAGGAGAAGGATGACTGCGGATGACTGTAGCATTGAAGGTCCACGCCTGTCTTCCAGAGGGCTGTGCTTCAGCGCGCACCGCACAACATGACTGGCAACCTTGGCAGATGGTGCCCGGCAAGGCACAGGGTGTGGTAAGGCCAGGTGCATGCAGCCGAAACTGAACAGAGCCAAGTCGCCCTGTGGCGAGCCAGTCGCTGGATGTCGGCATGAATGACATCCACGATCTGGCGCTTCTGATCGACCGTCCTTAGGATCACGAGATCAGGGTGTGATGGGCTTGGCATGGGAAACAAGACCTCAAGCAATCTCGAGTGGCCCAAACATGTGGAAACTGTCTACATCTCTCTACGCGTCCTTACGAGCTGAGCTGCCCGTGCTCAAGCACGTGCTGCACAACGAAGTTGCCGAAGGTGTGACGGCAAAGTTGCGGAGCACCCGCTAGGACCTGCAATGGCGCACCAGAACACATTATGAAAAAGAGGCCACGATGCAAGCATGATGCGCGTGGCCTACGCAGAGTGAAGCAGGCGCCTCCTCGACCAGGGGCGCCGTCTGCTCACTGGGGCAGTGCTCGAGAAGACGCTCCAGAACCCGGCAGCCTGCACCAATCCGATCGATCCGATCGACAGAACGCCCAGACCATGATCATCATAATTCAGATCATTCAGCTGGTGCAGGCCATGGCGTGCAGGGGAAACATGCTGAGCGCAACACCGTAACGATGCCGTGCTGCTGCTACTGCGTGCCCGAGCATCTCAGACAGAACGAAATGGAGGCGGTCTGGAGGAATGAGCTCAATGCATTTCCTGAGGGCTCAGAAGGTGCCATGCCACTTGAGACAGAGAGACAGAGAAAGAGAGAGAGAGAGAGAGAGAGAGAGAGCGAGAGAGACACAGAGAAAGCCACTCCCAAAGCATCGCGATCAAGTCTCTGAAGGACATGGTTGGCATGGGGTGACGCAAAAGCTTCCCTAACGTGACCCTGCAGCTGCTCTGCCAGCGATATGCCTGCAGGCAAAAGCACGGCATGTGCTTGCCAAAGACTTGGAGACCCAAGTGCAGATGCCATAAACTCTGTAGACTGCACTGAGACTTGAAGGACGGAAAGCCAGTTGCAGCGAAGATGCGCTCCGTCGTGTCCTAAGCACAAGTCTTCACACGGAGAGCAGCGAAGAAGCCCAGCTTGGTACTATCTGTCATCAGTCAGGCTGCAGCAACCTCCAACGCCTTCTGGACGACACGAGTGCCACCAGGAGTGCACGCCATCGACCAAGTGGAAGTCCAGAGCAACTCCATCACCTCATGCGGAAGTGCACAAGCACACATTACACACGAGTGCGCATAATGAACATACCCTGAGCACTCTACCGTTTCCTCACTGTCACTTTTTCCCGAGAGGGATCCGCTCATCAGGCAACGTTGCAACTCCTACTGCCTAAGCACGCCAAACCGGTAGCAACTGCAAGCGCAACGCTAACATAGCATTTGCTTTGCACAGGACCGAGGTAATCTACGGCATTTCTACAGTACACGGGACTTGCTGTGGGCTTCATCGTGGAATCGCGTCCACCGGATCAACAGGAGCCTACGGTACACCATGGTACACCATGGTACACCATGGTACACCATGGTACACCATGGTACACCATGGTACACCGCTCTCATCGCTTACTTGATCGCTTACTTGCGAACTCTCTGCACAATTGTCTGTGCACCTCGGCTCTTCGACTGGCATCTTCGTCCAGTTGGGAGATCATCTGCTCGCATGCCTGGGATTCTGCATCTGGAACTTCCTGTCAGGATCCGTCAAGAGTCACGACCAACACCATCTCCCGACACGATTGATTGGTTGCAAGTTCCTGCGATTTACTGCGGTTTCCTGCGGACGCCTTGCTGCGCAAGATTTGGGCTTCAATTTACGAAAAAGGCTCTCTGGAACTCTGGAAAGAGAGCTCTTGCATGATACGAGGCGACGCTGTGGGGACGGTCCTCCGCTTGCATCGAAGACATCTCCGGCAAAGCCACTGGCTCCGGCAAGACCATGCTCGGAATCTCTACATGCCAGATGCCTGGCAAAGGTCTCGTGCTTCTCACAGACACGCTTGCAAGGTGTCACAGGTCTTAGACACGAAGTCGACGTTCTAAAGACTTGACCGTAACCTCAACAGCTTGGAACAAGAGTGCTATGTGATCCTGTCTTCGAAGCTTAAGAGAGGATTTATGGCCGGAGGTTTTGGGGATTCTGCCTGTCCCGAGCAATGTCGCAAGGACTTGACTTGACGGCACGCATTTGGTGCAAAACATTTAGCTATGATGCTCAGAGATGCCCCTAAACATGTGGGGGGGTGTTCTGAAAATAGGGCCATCCCGTACAGCAAGGACGCCCAAGAAGCGACCCCTACTTTCGTGAGATACCCCCATGTCCACAGAAAGAGCCACACCGCGCCTGGGAAGGCACAAAAACTTGGACCGAAGTCTCGGGGTGAGCAGGGTGGTGTGGACTCGGGCGTCGGAGGCCAGAGCTGGCCGGGGCCCTCGCAGTTCGCACTGGTCGGACTGGTCGGGGCTGGCTCCTTAAAATTGGCAAGTCTGAAACACTGCTGGGAGAAGACTGAGACATACTGGGAATCTCTAAAAGACTCTTGAGACTTGCTGGAGAACTGAGAGTTGTGGGCCGACATGGCCTGTAGCCTGTAGCCTCGTACTGGGAACTCGTTTGTACCTAAAACCCGATAAACGGCCCCAAGCCTGCAACCCGAAACCATGAAGCTGAAACACTCGTCGAAGCTGCACTGCCAGCACTTGACAGCGTGAAGTTTCGTAGGGGCTGCAACTAGAGATGCAAGTCATACTGGGCAGCTGCGCACATTCCAACGCTCCAAGCTTCTTCGAGCGACTCGGGAAGAGGCCCAGGGCATGCTGGCGCAGCTGAGACCTGCCCAATGCGCACGGAAGATCTTGACTCTGTATATGAGGCTCTCTACAACTCTACGAGCTCTAAAGGGAGGCGACGCGTACCACGACATGTGGCAGCAACACGTAGCAACCTGCAGCAACATCTAGGAACATCAAGCAACATCAAGCAACAGGCCACCTGTTGGGCGCCGCGGGGCCCGTTCACAAGACCGGGAAGTGCTGGCTGCGCCTTCTCTAGCCTCCAGCACCAGCACAATGCAGGGTCACGCAGCACACAAACACACTACGGCACTATAGGGACATCGGTGGAATAATATGGAATAGTGGGGGAGGGGGAGGGCGGCATGAAGCATGAAGCCTTGCTGCAATCTTCCAAGGGGCTGTTCGTCTGCAGCAGGGCCCTTTACAGAGTCGGCAGTTGCTGTATTCGCTGCTTTCAAACGGCGGCGCTGCTTTCGGCTGGTGGACGTGCGGCTGATGCCATTTCCTGACTTGTGAAAAATCAGGGGGTTGCAATAACGAACGCACTCTTCCACCAAAGGCACTCGGTGATGTCGAGCCGTTCGACCCATTCGAGGCGTTCGCCTGAAAAAGACGAGAGATGTAGATGCCGAGAGAAGCCGCGAGGAAGGCACTCCAAGGCAGAACAGAACCACATGCCATCATAAGATTCATCATTATATGTCAAATCTAACTGCTTTGTTCAAGTGCTTTGACTGCAGACCCTCCCGCAGCTTCTCAGTCCTTCTGTATCCCCCTTTTTCGAAATATACCACGCAGGCATGGAGATCAAAATTTTCGGACTCTGCGTTGTCATATGCGTTGTCATACTCTTCCTCGTCTGCCTCGGTCACCGGAGGCTGCGCGACGTCGGACTGAGACGCTCCCGTTGTTGGTGCCTTTGGGGTCGCAAGTGGCACCGAGAGCACTGCAATGAATTGACAAACTCAAAGAAGGCTCGATAGCTATGATTGTGGAAATACAGCTCTCAAGGACATGTCAACTTGCTGTAGCCCAGCTATAGGCCACGCATACCAGGTCATCACGGAATCGAAACGCAGCAAGTCATGGTCAAGCGTAGGTCAAAAAATCTTCATGTCATCTCTCCCCGCTCGATACAGAAAAACGAAGGACACATGCCTGCTGCGTGACATCCTGCGATGGAAGTACGCTGCCGACAGGAAAACCTAAGAGTCACCAGGTTCGCGGCCACTAGAGTCTCTAGGGTCAAGGCGTCTGAGGGATCCACCTGTGAAGCAGCCATCGCCGGTCATGAAAATTGCAGGCCATACCTTGCGGTGAATCTATCAGCAACGAAGGCACCAATCTGCCAAGTCATAAACAAAGAAACCTTTCCGGCAAACCTGCAGCCGTCAGTACTTGCCGAGGAACACAGGTGCCAGGTGGAAAAACAGCACGGGCGTCTAGCTGCCACATGCACTGTGCACCTGTCCTCAGCTCCCCCGGAGCTTGGTAGAATTTCAGGAATGTTGGGGGGGGTTCACAATGTTTCACACGCAAAAAGGTACACTATGAACAGAAGATGCGCGCCCCCTGAACAGGGGGCCACCCATGAATGCAGCTTGGCCACTCTGAATTGAGTCCATCCTTCAGATGCCAGATGGAGCCATACTGTGCCATCACATGCCATCATACTTCCAATTACTC
Organism: Symbiodinium natans; assembly: GCA_905221605.1. Taxonomy (NCBI): domain Eukaryota; class Dinophyceae; order Suessiales; family Symbiodiniaceae; genus Symbiodinium; species Symbiodinium natans. The sequence continues at coordinate 55,946 of CAJNDS010002761.1, read as the reverse complement.
CAACAAAAAACAGTAACCGAAAACCCACCGAGAAATCCTATTCCCTTTAAACGCCGCGCGGTGCCTGACTGGAGACTGGCTGCTGCAGCTCCTGTGTGAATTCTTCGGCCTTCCAAGTCTTTAGACAGCCATCTCTCACGCTGAAGCTCATGCTCTGAACTACCGATCCTACGCAGCCGCCCTCCGCACCTGCGCAGCCTGGGCTTGCCCCTGCTCCTGGCTGGAACTGCATGAAGTTCCTGGGAGAGCAGTTCAAGTGGCGGGCTTGGCAATGCTGCCACATCACTGCCGAGGGGCCGGAGCCCTGCGCCAGGACGTTTTCCACCGCCTTCTCAGACATCAAGAGTTTCCAAAACTTCCGGCTACACGGAGATTGCAGACAATGAGAGCACACACTAAGTGCATGAAGATCCAATTGGGCACGCCAAGCTCCCAGCAACTGGCCACCTGCCGCCCCAAATGGGTTGTGCCTTGAGAACATTTGTTAAAGACACGATCGGGTCAAACAAAGCACACGAGGATCCACACACGGCCAATTCGGGTTTTGAGAGTGCAGCGAGGGCATTCATTTGCCGCGAGGACAAGTCACTGTGCATCCTTGGATGTGTAGCAGACGGGCTATTGAACAACGCAAGCACTTCAGCCACCAGCGCTGCCACAGGCCGAGGACTCGACGCGGCATGACCAAGATTTGGGTGGTAGACTGTTGTGGTGGGAGGCTGAACCTCGGATGCGTCCCAGACACCAACTATCTGAGCCTATGGACTAGACAGTTCTGCCTCGCGAACGTGATCAGAACTTTAGCTTCATGCAAAGATACAGTTTATAGTTTAAAAATGTTTACACATGTTTTACAATGTTTTAAAAATAAACACGACAGGAAGGCCTCCAGCGGGACGCCATGGTCGGTGGTGAGCTCTGCAGCAGTGTGGGTGCCAGCCAGCAGCAGCCTTGAAGCTGACTTCTGCACCTGATGTCTCAGCTCGGCTTTAACGGCACGGTAACAGCACGCTCGTCCAAACAATTCGGACATGTCATTTCGAGAACAACCAAAGCACAGATTGCTTGAGAATGATGGAAAGACTCGAGTAGGCTACCAAGGCTACACGCTAGATCGGTCAGGATTGCAGCCGTTTTGAGGAAGCGCGTGCGATAGCGATCGAAAATGTCAGAGCCTCCACATCTGCAAGCCATTTTTTGAGCTTTTATTACAAGCAAGGGCTTATCAGCTGCACTCAGCTGCTCAGATCAATTGACCCAAGCCGCTGGTCGAAGGACTGGTAGGAGCATCATCGCCAGTCCTGTCCACCTTCCGGTGATGTTTGGGGACCTTTTCAAGGGGGACCTGTTGGGCCGGGGGGGTGGGGCGCACTTAAAGAACTACCATAGCTTGCCGAGGACAACAGCACTAGCTGGCAACTCTTCTCTAAAATTCCTGGCGATTATACACCTCCATGCATGCAACACGTCTGGCAGCAAGGTCGGCCTCCACACTGTATATGTCCCCAAAGCCGGTGAGTCAACTTCCCTTGGGAGGACGCGAAACATTCAGCAGCACTGGGCAATTTCACTGCCTCACATCTACCAACCGCCTGCAAACCAGAACGCTAGAAAAATGCATGTTTGCGACGGCCCCTCCCCTGGAAGCCCCAACAAGAAGGGAATCATGCCAGACAAGTCACAATCGAGACTTTGACAGGAGGATTTTGCCACCCCTTTGAGCCGGAATCCAAAGCAAATGCAGCGTCAGATGTGTACGCACCATGAAAGGCATGAGAGCTCAAGTCCACAATTAATTGCTGCCAACTGCAATGACACAACATGTGAACTGCCAATCAGCTGCCAAACCAAAGTGTCAGACATGTTCATGGTCCTAGAATAATGGCACGAGAACCTGGGCAGCAGCGATGCCGTTTTTTGAGGCTGCTTCATTCGCGGCGATCCTTGGCCGGTAAAGGTGCCTCCAAAGCCCGCAAGAAGGATTCCAGAATGGCTTGGCTGTCATGATGTGTGACGCGGATCGGGCCGGCGCCCCGAACGCACTCCGCACGCGCCCTGCGCAATTGCCGAAAGCGCCTCCACGTTCGAAGCGCCAAGGTGTGGTGGTGGGACGCTGCCGGCTGGTCAGTCAGGCAGCTGCCTTACATGACTTTCTGGATCACATCTGGTCACAGCGAATACGACAATGAGGGTTCGCATGACCTTCGAAAACTTGAACAACCTGAGCGGGCCGCATGAGGAAAACCACTCTGGGCTCTGCACGCTTTTCTGAGCAGCTCGTATAGCAAAAAAAGATTGCAACACCCCCCCCCCCAGCCCATGCAGCCCCGACAAACAACCTCTGCGGACTGCGAGCTCTCACGCGGAAAGCTAGCAGGTGAGAGCGTCGGACCCGGTGAAGAGGACCAAAAGGTCGGGCAAAACTCACAAGCAGGCCCAAGCCAAATCCGCCGAGGCCTCGGGCCGGAGGTGTATAGGTTGTCAGAACAGGCCCCCTACCCCCCCCCCCCCCCCCCCCCCTACCCCCACCCCACCCCCGCCTTCCCCCTTTTCCCGCCCGAAGCCTTTGACTGGTGTGAGCGAAAAGCTTGAACCTAAACCCTAAACCTTAAACCCGAACCCGAAGCCTCAACCCTCACCTTCACAACCCCCCCCTCCCCTCCCCCCCCCCCCTTTCCTACCCCCCCCCCTTCCCCCCTTTGCTCCCCTGCCCCCCTTCCCCCCCCACCCCCTACCCCCCCTACAGCCCCCGAGGGCCCTGGCTCAACACTACGATCAATCCAAGCCGAACCGTCTTGAACCCTAAACCCAAAAAAACCCTAAACCCCAAAGCGTGAACCTTGAGCCCGAAGCCCTCAATCCTAAACTAACCCTCAACCCTAAACCCCAAACCATAAACCATAAACCCGGAACCCCAAACCCTAAACCCAACCCTTATTGCTTGGGGTCCAGCGACTTGGGCGCTGCGGAATCACCATGCTCACGCAAATGCGCTGGGCCGGGCCGAGGCGGGTCGCGTAGCATTAAAATTAAGACTCTCCTGGCTTTCCTTGAGTGCGCTTGTTTGTGCTGTTCTTCGCACTTTCTCGGGATGCTACAGGCTTCGAGTTGAAAGTTGTTGCTCGACGTCTTGAGGTACAGAAACGCCCCGTCCCCCATGAAGCACACAACATCAAACAAACAACAAGCACCTAGTCTGCTAAGTTGCCAGGACATCGCGTGCCCACGTGAAGGGCAAGCGCTGCTCGATATTCTGCGCAAATTTCGTGAGCTGGTCCTTGGCGCGGGGCGCATGAGCATTGCGCACTGCTTCCGACAAGCCTGTTGCAAGGGATAAAGCAGCTTGATCTCTCCATGCGCTGGGTGGAGGGGGGGGAGGGTGAACATGCCCTGTGCCCAGGGGGGGCGTTGCTAAGCCAAGGTGCCGGACGCTCCGGGTTTTTCCCATAGCGCTCAACATATTGCCGCAAGATGTCCTGCAACTTGAGAATAGCTTCCATCGTAAACTGGAGACACTCAACAGAAAGATCATCTACAAGGGCAACACTGGCAACGCTGGCAACGCTCGCAACACTGCTCCTTCGCGACGCCGTCCTTCCGCTCTACGCCCTGGCTGGCCTGCCCAGCCACCCCCAGTCAATCTGCTTCACATCACTCGTGGTCACTCGCGACAGAATGCTCCGCGCCTGCCCCAAGCGGCCATCTTGCAAGGATGCTTTGGTACGGCCCCACAGCCCAGCATCCTGCCACCGTGTAATCACCTAGGCAGTCTCAATTTTAAAGACTCAGTTGAAAGAACGCTTCATGTCAGGTATGTGAGAGCACGGCGGGTGCTCTGCGAGATGACGCGGTCTGCTGCGCTACCTCCTATAAGGACACCACAAGCACGGTCAAAGCAAACACGAGGAACGATTGGAGGCTGGTGGCATCTATAGGCAGCACTTTAAAAGTGCACAAGGTTGTACAAGCTCTTCCTGCACGGGGCCCGGCAGGACTGCGTCCCGGGAGCTCGAAGCCCTGCAGGGGCGCGCTTCTCTTCGCAGTCCCACTTCCGACCGCCACCGCAAGTGAACCGCCAACCCCGAGAACTGCTGGCCTCGCAGAGAAAGGTGAGCATTGGCTGGAACCAGAGATGTCCCAGAGCTCCTCCTATAGGCACATCGGCATGACTTCGGCATGTCACACCATGCCGTCAACGAAAAATGGCGCCTCGAGCACGAGAGGGACATCCATCGGAGATTTGTTTTTTTCATTTGGAGGCCGCGCTTCGACGTACACTGGACAGAGGACAGAGCATTCCCATCACACGTCGCGGTTGGAGTCCTTCTTGGCCGTCTCGTGGACCTGCGCCTGCGGCGTCAACTCCACAAGGACAAAAAAGGCCGGAAAGCCGATGTCGGATCCTGCTCAAAGATCTGCTTTGCGAGATGTGCCTTGAATTCGTAGAGCTCGTAATGCATGCTCAGCAGGGCGACGTCCTGCTCCTTCACATAGGCCTGCCGGAGCAACGTTCAGCAACGCAATGCGTCCTTCTGGTGATTTGACTTTCTAGTGTAACATTTACTTACTTGTAGTTGCGTGTCATGCGATTCGTGTCCGTTTTGCAGGCGCCTGAAGGCTGGCGACTGCCTCTTGCAGCTCCGCCACCTTGACCTCGCACCAGGCTCCCCTTGACAGCCGCCCGATCGCCCCCGCTACGAAAGAAGCTTCCCCCGCCTCGTTGCGCGCCAACTCCTGTGAGCACTCCTCCACCCGCCGATATGCTCAACTCATGCTTTGGAGGGGGGCGGGGCAGGGCAAGTGCAATCGGATCCAGGATTTGGCAGAACCACGCAAGAGCCCCCAACTTTACAAAGTTTTCACAACGAACGGTCGCACTTGCCTGCTGGTTCACGCATTTCACACTCACTTGCGTCACCGTGTTCTTTTCTTTTCCTTTTCTTCAGCCTTTTCTTACTCAGCTCACGCTTTGGAGGGAGGCGGGGCCGGGCAGATGCAATCCGGCAGTGGACAGAACTACGCCAGAGTGCACTTCAAATAGTTTTCAACCGCGGGCCGGCTTCTATGCTATCCTGCCCTGGGCATGCGACGTGCGCGAAAGCGCGCGCCCTTGCTACTGGTTCACACAGTTGACAAGTCACGTCACACCACGCCGCATGCTCAATGCACAAGTCACTCCTGAGAAGCTGCTGCTGCGCTTGCGAGATCTTGCTGCAGCTGGGCCTCAAAGGTGACACAACCGAACAGAGAGCAGTCAACAAAGCAAGGGTGCGTTGTCACAAAACACTTTAATGACATCGATCAAAGGGCCTTCTCGGCCGCCCAACAGCTCTCTTGAGCTGTCTTGTCCTGAAACCCGGCCTCGCACACGCCCGGCAAAAGGTAGAGGTGCAAAATTGCCGCTTTGATACGTGCGAGATTTGACCCGCGCGCCTGAAGCCTCAAGACAGCTTCTTTCAGCTCCGCAATCTCGGCCTCCCATATGAGTCTCCCTTTGGTGAAGCCCCTGCTACAAACGTCCCCCGGCCACCTGATTGCCAGCCAGCTCCTTCAAGTACTCCTCCACGGCCCATACACAGTTCACTCTTGCAATTGGGGACGCTGGAGCATGGCAGGTTCAAACCCGGGAGCGGACAAGGCTACGCAAGAGCCCTATAAGACTCCAAGACGGATAAACTCGTTGGCCAGCTTCTATGTCACGGTAACATGTGCGCGTGGACGCTGCGCCAGGACTGGCTGTGTCACACCAATCAGCTTCTGCTGAACATAGAAATCGTTCCTGAGCAGCTGCTGCTGCTCTTGCGAGATCTCCCTGCATCTCGGCCTCGAATGTATAACAGTAAAGACACCACAGCTAGGCGCTGCAACAACACTTAAAGTATATGTTAGTCCGTTTGATCAAAGGCCTTCTCGGCTGCCCAACAGCTTTCTTTAGCATCGGTCTTGTCCAGATGCCGTGCCTCCCACATGCAGGCAGGTGCTGATTGCAACGGTTGATGCGTCCGCTTTGACGTGTTCGCCTCGAGCCTCATGACTGCTTCTTTGAGCTCTGTCAATTCGGCCTCCCATGAATCTCACGCTGATGAAGCCCTGCTACAAATGTCCCACGGCCGCCTGGTTCAGGACCAGCTTCTGCAAGTACTCCTCCACGGACAACAGACGGTTCACTCGGACGGGCATTCTCATTGTTCAGCTTCTACTTTACCCTGCCCTGTGTGAGGATTGGCTGCTACACGGGACCCACACCTCAAAGCACAGGAAGAGGCCACCGAAAAAGCGCAACGTCGTTGCAGGATTTCGCGGGCCCAGGGCCCTCAACGCACAGGAAGACACCACCCCCCATCCACTGACCCAGGCCCCTGATGCCCGCGATACGTGCGCAAGCCCTTGGCAACCGGATAGGTTGCTACGTGACACTCACTAGCTGCTAGCTGACGCATCTGACGCTCCATGGCACCTCAACAGGACCTTCCCCCGGCGACAGATCTGTCGCAGCCCTGCACCACCCCTGCACCCACGCCCTTGGCACAGGATTGCTTGCTACCTGATGCTCACTAGCCGTCCTGAGAAGCCGCTGCTGCGATGGCGAGTTCTTTCTGCAGTTCGGCCTCAGAAGCAAACGTACATCACCGTAGCAGTCACCACTGGAACAGCCACATCGCTGATCAGTGGCCTTGTCCGCCTCCCAGCACCTGGCAGCTGCCTCGTGCGGAAGTCATGCATCCCACACGTAAGCGCCAGAGGTGCAGATTGCGATTTGAGATTACGATTTGATACATCACGGATGCAGCCGCTTTGACGGGCCTCAAGCCTCATGACGGCTTCTTTGAGCTCCGACATTTCGGCCTCCCATATGAGTGTCCCCTTGATGAAGCCCCTGCTACAAATGTCCCCGGCCGCTTGGGTGTCAACCAGCTTCTGCAAGTGCTCCTCCACGGACCACTCGCGGTTCACTCACGCTTTGGGGACTCTGGGCAACGCAAATTCAATCCGGGAGCGGACAAGGCCACGCAAGAGCCCTGTAAAACTCTAAGATAATCAAGCTGAATCAAGCGCGTGGGCCAGCTTTTACTTTGCTGTCTGCTTTACTCTCAACGCAGATCGATCCTGAGAACCCTGTGCTAACCGCAGGGATGCGCAGGGTCGCTCCTGAGAAGCCGTCGCTGCGCTTGCAAGTTCCTGCTGCAGCTCGGCCTCAAACGTGGGAGCACGCAACGGAGCCGTCACCAACGCCACGCGAGCTGCCGCAACACTGATCAGAGGCCTTCTCCTCTGATGCCTTGTCCAGGGTGCGTGCCTCCCACATGCAGGCGCCACAAGTAGAGGCGCGGGTGGCTCGGACACCAAGTAAGACACGGACCAGGGCTGCATGGAACTCACGTTTGAGGGCCGCCACATACTCATCATTGGTTGTGGTCTCCGGAACCTGCGCGTTTGGGGAAGCAGAGGCAGAGGCCAGTATGCTCCAACGACGAGCCTTAGCTTTGGACGGCTGAACTGCAAGTTTGCAGGCATCCTGACCCAGCAGTTTGACGGGGCTTGAAGCTTGGCGAATTGAAGAGTTCTTGCGAGTTGAAATCCCCGCCTCCCCTCCCAGAAGCATCGGCAAGGGAGGCCTCGGCACATCAACTGCGCAGTTTTGAAAACCTGGGGCCTTACCGCCGAGCCTTTACACTCTACACAATGGCACGCCAGTGTTCGTGCACACCTGTTTTTGCCTGTACAGTTTCAGCATGGAAGGAGAGCAGTGCGCACAAACCGTTTCCACCTTCGACAGAGCAGAAGAAGCGGGCAAAGCAAGAGGTAACAAATGGCACAAGCACAGCAAGCACAACAACCAGCACCACCAGGTACCACCACCACCACCTGTCCACCCACACCACCCACCCACATCCCACCACGAACACCACCACCACCACCACGGACCACCACCACGGACCACCGCCACGGACCACCACCACGAACCACCACCGCGAGGTACCACAGCCACAAGGTACCACGGCGGACCACCACCACAGCACCACAAGACCACCGCCACCGACGTGGGTGGGTGGGATGTGGGTGGGTGGGGTGAGGGTCGGTGGGGTGCGGGTGGGTTAGATGTGGGTTCGACTACGCAAGAACTTCATGCACAATGATCCGATTGACCGACGTTTCGTTTATATTGCGTTGTTGTTACGTTATAGGCGACTGCTTTCTGCATTCGGGTTCGTGGGTTCTATCAGGTTTGCGAGGGACTCCTGATGTTTCACCGTTCTCTTCTGCCCTCCCCCACAGCAGTATACCACCAGCCACAACGCTGGCCTCGTCCGCCCTTTCGACGATTATCCTGCGGTTCTCGGCCCGCGGCGCTTCCGCCGGTCCGGGCTTGACCACCTTGACCGCCTTGTGGAGCTTCGCTTTAAGGCTGCGATGTGGCTGCGAGGCTCCCAACCCGTGCAAAAACCGGCTGGGCCCGGCTAAAGCTCCTGACCTTCATCGGGGTCAGGGAAGCCAGGCTTGCAGCCTCAGCTCAGTGCCGGGCTTCACAACAACTTCATGGCGTCATCAGGCTCCACTCCCTGCAAGGCTCCAAGATCGCGGCCCTGGCTTCAGCATGGCCTTTGGCCTGAGAGCGCGCGCAGAAGTTCGCACAACACGCCATGCAGGGCACCGAGCTTGCACATCACAGGCCGGATGGCCCCAGGAAGGCCCCGGCGCGTCGCGGCGTCACAAACGGTGACCCTTCCTGGCCCGGGCGCCGGTCACTCCCAGTGCACATCCGTGCACCAACTCTCCCCCAGTCGGGACCCCAAGCACTATGGTCACTGTAGATGCTGCTCGATGCAAGACATGTCTGGGCGGCCGCATTGCCGCAGGGACGGGTGACCTTGGTCCAGTTGGCGGGTTCCCAGTCGAATTCTCTGTGGCCGCCTTGAAACGCACGCCTTGATGCGCACTTGAAGCGCATTTTCAAACGCAGACGGGCCGCACTCTTGAACCGTGGCGGCGTCTGCGACCGCACACGCAAAGTGGGCCTCGTGCTTGGGGACCGTGAGATGGGAAGGACCAAGGACTGCTGGCTGCGCATCAGGCTTTGCAAGGTGCCAGTCTCAGTCTCGCACAAGAAGCGGGCCGGACCTCAGCCACGTGAGATGAAGCAGGGGATGTCTGAAGATGTCTGGAGCACGTACAGCGATGGTACAAACGGCCTTACAAACGGCGGTACAAACGGTACCATGCTGTCGAGCTCCGGGTTTCCAACTGATTGTTCGTGACACCTTGGTTAGCCAGAAAAGCACAGCGGATCTCAAACCACAGTGTCAAACGTGTTCAGATCCTAGAATGGTCCTCGAAAAGTGATAATGGCACCGTGCACATGCTCGCCGAACTCCTGCCGAGCCGCCACCACCGGTTGCGCTGCCCCAGGCAAGGGCGCTCTGAACAGCGCCATGACCACCGCAAAAAAAACTTCGCTGAGACACCCAGACCCCAGTAGCCCATGCTATAAGAACCGTGGCAACAGCACTGTCCATGCTCACCTTAGAAGTTGAACTTCTTCCCTCTGGTGAGGTGAGCGGCGAGGTCAGGTACGTCAAGTCAAGAGCTATATGCAGCTATGCAATATGTCGAGCAGAGCAACGCAGAGCCTACGGGCCTGCGGCCGACGGGGCGGCAGGGGGTGTCTTCAAGAGCAGGTCCACGCTAAGCAGTGCTGCTACACCGGGATGGCACAGGCAGGCGCGGACTTTAGAACTAGTTGGGCAACAGAAACATACAGGTACATCCAGCGCAGAACAACGGCCCGGGCGTGAGACCCGTGAGGCTGGGAAGATCGCGGGAAGCACAAAAGCCAAAACAAGATTAATGTTAGGATTCTTCTGGTTGGAGGTGATGCCCTCAAACTACGAGCGAACCCCGTTAACTGTCTTGATTAGTTACACCTCCACTGACACCCGCGAAAGAACCTGGGGTGCACCGATGCGCTTTTTGAGGCTCTCAGCTTGCTGCTCGGAGGCCACGCGCACTGCAGAGCCTGGACGGGAAAAGAATAACTTCCGAACAACACATGGCATCACAGCGCATGTCTTCGACTCCTGTGTTGCAATCCTTGCTGCTTAACTAGCGGCGATCCTTGCCCGGTAAAGGTGCCTCCCAAGCCCGCAAGAAGGATCACAGAACGGCTTGGCTGTCATGAAGTGTGAGGACCGCTGGCCCCTCGAAAAGGATCGAGATGAGGAGCACTACTCAAAATATCAGCCAATCAACAACCTCAGCAAGGCAAACACATGGATTCGCCGTGAGAGCTCTGGCATCCCCGGCCTTCCTCCCCGGGCTCTTTGGAGGGCCTGCGGACGACGCAACTATGGCAAGTGCCGAGACCTTCAATACTCCCGGGCCTCCCGGCCTCCCGGCAAAGTAGCTGCACCAAGGTCGAATTTGGAGTCTGCCAGGGGGATATCGTGGGGAGTGGGTACTGGCAATTGACTATGCTTGATAACGGCAATGACCGAGACATCATCATCGTCATCGTCATCACCACTGCTGTGGAGCCGTTGTTGAAAGAGCAACTCTGATGGAAAATGTACCAGTCAACTTGCCCATCCCCTTTGCAGATCACGCGCAGCAGCTTGAAGCGCGGGGTGTGCTGTCTTGTAGCCGTGCACAGGAAAAGCATGAGCTGGCTCATGGACCTCGGCCTCTCAAAAGTGGGCTTCAGCCTCTATACGGTGTGCAGGAACAGCACCTCATCTTTGGTCATGAATTTGTGCATGGACTTCTGCCTCTAAAACGCTGTGCAGGCAAGAACGTGTCGACTTGTTATGCACAGACAGCTTGCACGAATTTTCGCAGTGGCTTCAGCGCGCAGTAGTCGGCACCAAGCGGCTTGTGGGAATGTTGTTTCTTCACCCGGTCTTCTTTGTGGGGCAGCAGCTTGAAGCGCGGGGTGTGCTGTCTTGTAGCCGTGCACAGGAAAAGCATGAGCTGGCTCATGGACCTCGGCCTCTAAAAAGCGGGCTTCAGCCTCTATACGGTGTGCAGGAACAGCACCTCATCTTTGGTCATGAATTTGTGCATGGACTTCTGCCTCTAAAACGCTGTGCAGGCAAGAACGTGTCGACTTGTTATGCACAGACAGCTTGCACGAATTTTCGCAGTGGCTTCAGCGCGCAGTAGTCGGCACCAAGCGGCTTGTGGGAATGTTGTTTCTTCACCCGGTCTTCTTTGTGGGGCAGCAGCTTGAAGCGCGGGGTGTGCTGTCTTGTAGCCGTGCACAGGAAAAGCATGAGCTGGCTCATGGACCTCGGCCTCTCAAAAGTGGGCTTCAGCCTCTATACGGTGTGCAGGAACAGCACCTCATCTTTGGTCATGAATTTGTGCATGGACTTCTGCCTCTAAAACGCTGTGCAGGCAAGAACGTGTCGACTTGTTATGCACAGACAGCTTGCACGAATTTTCGCAGTGGCTTCAGCGCGCAGTAGTCGGCACCAAGCGGCTTGTGGGAGTGTTGCTTCTTCACCCAGTCTTGGTCTTCGTGTGGCTTGAGGCGCCGCGCTGCAGCAGAGTTGGAAGTGCAGGGGCGGGCTCTGCGCCAGTCATACGAGGCAAATCAGTATCATCACTCTCCGTCTCCACCCTTGAGTTTTGAGCGAGAATGTCCGTAAGTCTTGGAACTCTTTCACGAACTGGCTGTTGACGGCCATCAGCGCTGTTCGCATGGAGCTGCGCACAAAGCTGTTCATGGAGTCAAAGCCGCCGGGCATTCGCTCCACCAGATCCCGAATCATGCGCAGGTCGTCTGGGTTACTTGCGTCAGCGCTGCGCATGTCCAAGTTTGCCAGGCGCTTGGCCGTTGCCATGGCGACATCTGTGCCTGACTGGCCCGCATTGATCACGCCGGTAGACGTACAGAACTGAAGACCTCCGAAGCCCGTGTCCTGCTGGGAGAGCAAGAGTGTCTGCAACACTTCAAAGAGGCACCACGCGCGTGTCAGCGGAAGGGCGAACTCATCCAAGACCATAGCAGTTCCTCGGCAGCGCGCATCTCGAAGTGCAAGGTAGAAGGAAGACTCCTGCCACTGGCCATCGCCAAGCTCCTGAACATGTTAGATCATGGGTATCAGAATGCAGGGAAAACTCTTTGCGATAGTGGATATTCTCAGGTGCTTGTGAACTGAGACGAACGAACACATGTCTGTTATGCTTTCTCAAGTCTGCAGGGTCTCGTGGCGAGTTGCTTCAAGGTACGCTCAGGTTCGAATGTTGAGCTTATTTGTGGTTGCCTCAGAATCATATTCCAAGCAGCTTGCCTAAACGATAAACTTCGCAGGCTTATAATTTACGCGCCCGCTACGCAACCAGGAAAGCAACCTGGTACGAGTACAGTGCATGCAAGATCATGTTGACCGCGTCTGGCCACTTCTATCTCAATACTGCAATCCGAACAACCTGCTACCCATGACATTGCATTCTAATTGTTTCCTGCGGCTTGCCTCTTCAACTGCCCACTGGTTGTTGCTGAAGGTGCAGATCCAGTATGCGTTCGTCTTCCAGTCATCGCCGTGGATGAGCTGCGCATGCTTGCGGATCGAGTCAGCGAAATGGCGCAGGGCAGTTCCCCAGTAGTGGCTTACGAACCAGGCGACGGGACTAGGCCCAACCATCTCAGCAAAGGAGACGGCATCCCTTTTCGTAAGTGGCTGGATGATGTTGCCGTTCACGTAGTACATGGTGCGCTCCAATATGAAACCTTGGAAGAATTCAACGAAGTCCACCAATTGCTTTGCGGTGATGGCGCGTTCAGGACCTCGCTTGCACCGGCGAAGCCTTTTCTCCAGGCCTTTCGTGAACTGCCCCCGGCGCTTCTCCAAAGGAGTGTGCGGTTTGAGAAGATACCAGTAGCCCTGCATGCTGAGAACGGCTGCAAGAATAATCAAAGCACCCCAGGCTAACGCCGAGAACGACAATCTTGCAACCCGTGCACATGCAACTGCTGCAATCGCTAGCAGTGTGAGCCAGACAAGCAGCGGAACGTACACGTATCCAGTTGCCGTGAAGGCCCATCTGACTGGAATCCGCAAGCTGCCGCTGGACGTGTCCGAGGCACCGATCTTGCCTTCTGGGTGAAGCAAGACCAACTGGTTACTGCCGGAAGCGCATGCCCGGAAAGGTTTTTCGCCTGGTCTGTCCAGCCATGGAATGGATGTGCCGCTGAGGGTCACCTCCGTTCCCAGGCTCTTCCATGGCATGATCCTGTGAGGGTGCTGGGTGGTGATCAACACCTGTTCCCCTTGCAGAGAGATATCCACAATGGAAACCACGTGGCAGAAAGCTCGAACCAGTAAGTTCCCAAAGGCCACAGCAAAGATCAGGGTCAAGACAGCACAGGTGACAGCAACAGGATCCCAAATGCAGCCACGCTGGTCTAGCGCAGCAACAGCAAAGAGTTGCTCTGAGCATGCGGTACACTCGCTGCTGCCAACAAGCTGCGCAATGCTTCCTGGAGCGCACCGTTGACAATTTGAACTCCCAGGTCCCGCAAAGCGGCCCTGAGGGCATCTCTCACAGCTGCTGCTCCCGGCGAAGCCGGTCGTAGATCCGGCAGGGCAAGGAGAACAGGCGGAACTGCCAGCGGAGGAGGCGTAGGAGCCGGGGGGGCAGGCAGTGCAGCCCCCACCGGGGGAAGAAGCGATGTTCGACGCCGAAGTTGTGTTGGAGGACACGAAGCCCGCAGCACAGGGTTGGCAGACCCGAAGGGTGCTGCTGTTGCCATCAACTAGCATAGGCACCTCACGAGTTCCTGGTGGACATACGCCCTCGCTGCAAGAGCTGCGGCCCAAGGCATCTGTTCCGCCAAAGCTCGGCTCAGTGCAAATACATGAACCGTTCCCACGAATTGCATCCGTCATGGCCCTCCGCACATCCCGCTGGAGAGCCTCGTCGTCAAGGCAAAATCCTCGATTGGAGCATTGAGTTGTGCCGCTTTCGTCAGCTCCTGCACATGACTCACAAGAGTGCGCAACACCAAGGACCTCCTGCCTGGTATAGAAGCCCTTCTGGCAGCCAGAACAGTCAGAGAGGCGGTGCCCCGTGATGCAGCTGCACCGACCTGACGGCATGCACACGCCCTTGGAGAGGCATGGGTCCTGGGGGATGCAGAAATCCCATTTCCAAACGATGGTGCCACTCTTCACCACCTGGATCACCTGCAACACGGCCTCCTCCTCCCAATAGCCAATATCCATCAGGCCGAAGTCATCCCCCACAAAGGTCACACCTGCTCCGCAGGTCAGGTTGGTCTCACAATCCAAGCCACCGTCAGCAAGACGCTCACAAGACTGGAGGACGGCTTCGTCGAATCCCCGATATCCTTTGATCCAGATGCGAAGGCGCACCAAATCGAGGTCCCCGTCACGATCACAATCTACAAACCTCCAGAGGCCTTGGGTCCTGGCCCTGTTTGTCTTGCCCCACCACCCATCTTTGCCAAGCTGAAACTTTTCTTCATCCGGCTTTTGCGACACGTTGGCGAACGGGCTGTCCTGCAGTGGCCATTCCATTAAGCTTCCATTGCGCAGGCGCTCAAAATACCGACCGACTGGACCCAGCACCAGATCAAGATCACCATCTGAGTCCCAGTCTACTGCCATTGGCTGTACTAAAAGAGGCTCCCAATCAAAAAATGGCTTCGCGGCCTGCTGTAGGTCAGTGGCATTGATAGAGATCTCAGCGAACGGGTTGTCCTGCCCGATCCTTTGAATCAGAGCCGACCCTTGCCGCTCAAAGTAGCGCAGCTCTCCCTGGGAGATGGCCACAATGAGATCCACATCACCATCCTGATCCCAGTCAGTAGCATGCAGCCGAATTGTGCGCCCCAAGTAGAGATGCCGATTGTGTTTGGGTGTTGTAGATGAGAAATGCCAGGGCTCCAGGCCCAGAGTTACATTGCTGAAATCAAATTTCTCCTCAACCATGCCCACATCTTTCTGCTTGAAGTAGCGCAAGCCTCCGTCCAGATCAACGGTTATCAGGTCCATTCTGCCATCGCTGTCCCAGTCAACAATCACAGGTTCACTGCCGTAGCCCACTGAAACGCCGGCAAACTCGTTGAGTGTCTGTTCCCGTGGGATAAGCACGTCCTGCCGGCGAACCTCATAAAACGATAACCCATAGTCCTTCAAGATCAGCATTGTTTGACCTGACTGCTGCACTAACTGCGGACGACTGGAAACCGTAGACCACCCATGCCACCGTTCGAAGCCTTGCTGGAAGGGATTCTCGTCACCAGTTTTTTCTGTAAAGCTTCCATCTGCTTGCTGGGTCAGCAGGACGAGATCCACAATGCAACCACGCGGTCCTTCGCATTGCTCACTCAGCCTGTCCACCAGGAAGTCGAGGTCCCCGTCGGAGTCCCAGTCTAGCACGGTGACCGACATGGAGGGGCGACTTCCAAGCGTCTCCAGCGGGGATTGATTTCCAGGTCTCTCAATAACCTCATCTGGCGTGATTCTTTCAAAGAAACGGCCACAATAAATGATGTCAAGATCTGAATCCCCGTCGAAGTCAATCGTCTGTAGAACCGGCGCGATCTCCCCCGCGCAGTGCGTGACATTTGCGAGGATTTTCTTCCGAAAGCCTTCGGAAGATTGCTCCAAAAGCACTATCTTGTCTTCCTGGCTCTGCAAGAAGTGGTCAGAGAAGATCACGTCCCAGTCGCCATCCTGGTCCCAGTCCGTCACCTCCAAAGATTCCCCGGATCTTTTCACATCATCGGCACCCATGCCAAACCTAGGGATTTGGTTTAAGCGAAAATAATAAAGAAACCTTTTACTCAAGTGCCCTATGATGATAACTTTAATTAAACTCCTTAACAAGAACCCAGAAACTCTAGCAAGATGTGTGGGCGCGCACTTCCATTGGACAGCTGCTCGATCAGCATCAGCGGCCCAACAGGTATGCTGTCTGGCATGCCGACTGGCCACGGGCGCTTGGGATAAGCAGTCACCACATCAAGGTCACCATCTCCATCCCAGTCGACATATCGGACACTGTCCCACGAGAATCCGCAAATGCCGGATTCGCGACAATCTGCTACATCTGGAGTGTTCGTTACTCGTACCATATGGATCCAGTCTTTCATGAAAGCTGGCATTGCCACTTCCACCAGCTGCGATTTGTGGCCATGACAGGAACCCGTCGGCACCTTAGGGCTCCAAGCTTCTGTTCAAGACCACCTTGAAAGCTCTAATTACCTATCAAAGTCAAGCTCGCCAGACCCGTAAACCCCCTGCCCCTATACCCCACTGCCCATGACAGCCCTGAGCCCCATAACATGCTCCCACCTGGCACCAGTGGCTTGGCTCCTTCGCTGCGCAGGTAGCCACCAGCGTCATCAGGATGCACAGCCATGCCATGGCTCCAGACATCAAGACAAGGACCACTGTGCCCAAGCCGGGTTGGTCTGTACAAGCCAGTTACCTCCTGAAGCCAAAACTTCACAGGCCATTTTGAATCAAGGAAGAGACATGACAGCCGCAGAAGACGCGCACCAAGGCTCCCACCTACATGTTTGGGCCCACGGACCACATACGGTTCACTCGTGCTTTGGGAACTACTTGATAGCATCCGGGGCCGGGCAGAGCCGCAATTGTTCTCTTAGGGTCGGCGGCATCTCAACGAGGCCTTTCTCCGGCCACAGATCTGCGCAGCCCCGCACCCACGCGGCCACACACGGACCCACCCCTCAAAGCGCAGGAAGAGGCCACCGAAAAGCGCCACATCGTTGCGGGATTCTGGGGGCCCAGGGCCCTCAACGAGCAAGAAGACAACACCCCCCAGCCACCCACCGAGGCCCCTGATGCCCGGGATGCGTGCGCAAACCCTTGGCACAGGATTGGCCGCTACGTGATACTCACTAGCTGACGCTCAATGCAAATGCCGTCCTGAGAAGCAGCTGCTGCGATGGCGAGTTCTTGTTGCAGCTCGGCCTCAGAAGGAGACGTACATTACCGTGGCAGTCACCACTGGAACAGCCACAACGCTGATCAGTGGCCTTCTCCACCTCCCAGCACCTGGCAGCTGCCTCAGAAGATCTCAGAAGTCATGCATCCCACACGTAAGTGCCAGCAGAGGTGGCAGATTGCGACTGTGATACATCACGGATGCAGCCGCTTTGACGCGCGCGCGCCTCAAGCCACCGGACTGCTTCTTTGAGCTCTGCCACTTCGGCCTCCCGTGTGAGTCTCCCGTTGATCAAGCCCCTGCTACAAGCGTCCCCGCGGACAAAGCCACGCAAGAGCACTATAAAACTCAAGGAGAATCCAGCTCGTGGGCTTTACTTTACCGCCTCGCACGGTCAGGCCCAAAGTCTGCTTTACTCTGCTGTAGCAGCTATACTGCTCAACTCAGACTCAATCTGAGAAGCTACTGCGGCGCTTGCACCCGTGCTAATCGCAGTGGCCAGCGCCACGCGAGCTGTCGCAACAGTGATCAGAGGCCTTCTCCGCTGATGTCTTGTCCAGGGCGCGTGCCTCCCACGTGCAGGCGCTTTAACTAGAGGTGCGGGTGGCTCGGACATCAAGTAAGACACGGACCAGGGTTGCATGGAACTCACCTTTGAGGGCCGCCACATATTCTTCACTGGCCGTGGTCGCCGGAACCTGCACGTTTGGGGAAGCAGAGGCAGAGGCCAGTATGCTCCAACGACCCGCCGTCGCTTTGGATGTTTGAACTTCCAATTTGCGGGCATCCTGACCCAGCAGTTTTTATGGGGCTTGAAGCTTGGCGAAGTGCAGAGTTCTTGCGAGTTGAAATCCCCGCCTCCTCTCCCAGAAGCATCGGCAAGGGAGGCCTCGGCACATCAACTGCGCAGTTTTGAAAACCTGGGGCCTTACCGCCGAGCCTTTACACTCTACACAATGGCACACAAGTGTACACACCTGTATTTGCCTGTACAGTTTCAGCATGGAAGGAGAGCAGTGTGCACAAACCGTTTCCACCTTCGAGAGAGAGCAGAAGAAGTGGGCAAAGCAACTAACAAACAGCACAAGCACATCAAGCACAACAAACAATAGCAGCAACAAAGCGAGCGCGCTAATTATCGAGCTCCGGGTTTCCAATTGACGGTTCGTGACACCTGGTTAGACAGAAAGGCTTGACCGAAAAGCAAAGCGGATCTCAAACCAAAGTGTCAGACATGTATCCTAGAATGGTCCTAGAATCGTTCTGCCACTACCGGTTGCGCTACCCCAGGCAAGGGCGCTCTGAAAAGCGGCGCCAACAAAAAACTTCGCTGAGACACCCAGACCCCGAAGCCCATGCTTTAGCAACTGTAGCAACAGCACTGTCCATGGACATGCGCAAGTTGAACTTCTTCCCTGTGGTGAGGCGAGCGGCGAGGTACATCAGGTACGTCAGGTACGTCAAGTTGCAGCTATGCCATATGTCGAGCAGAGCAGCGCAGAGCCTGCGGGCCTGCGGCCACCGGGGGGCGGGGTGTCTTCAAGAGCAGGAGGGTCCACGCTAAGCAGTGCTGCTACACCGGGATTGGGCAGCAGAAAACTACAGGTAAATCCGGCACAGAACAACAGCCTGAAAGCTCGTCAGGGCTTGAGACCCGTGAGGCCGTGAAGATCTTTTTCTGGTTGGTGGTGATGCCGTCCAACTACGAGTGAAACCCTGGACTGCTTAAATTAAACCTCCACTGACACCCGCGAAAGAACCTGGGCTGCAGCGCTGCGATTTTTGAGGCTCGAAGCTTGCCGCTCGGAGGCCATGCGCTCTGCAAAGCCTGGACGGGAAATGCAAATCATAGCAACATGCACTCACGGCGCATATCTTCGACTCCTGGTGCTGCAATCCTTGCTGCTTAGCAGCAATCCTTGGCCGATAAAGGCGCCTCCTAAGCACATAGAAAGGACTGACTTGGATGTCATGAAGTGTGTCTGCGTGATTGCCGACGTGCCTCCACGTTCGAGGCGCCGAGGTGTGGTGGCACGCTGCCGGCATGTCTATCAGGCAGCTGCCTTACATGAGCAGTTTCTGGATCGAACACATCTGGACACTGCGAATCCGACAATGAGGGCTCGCACGATCTTCCAATCGCGAGGGTGCTTTGGTATGCTTTGGTACGACGGTCTCATTTAGGCAGTAAAGCTTTCAAGTCTCGGTAGACAGATGCATGGCCAGATGCATGGCTGACACACACAACACTTCATATCAGGCACGTCAAGGCACCGGTGCTCTGTGAGCCGGCGCGGTCTGCTGCGTGATCTCCCATATATGAGTCTCCCGTTGATGAAGCCCCTACGACAAGCGTCCCAGGCCACCTGGTTGCGAGCCAGCTCCTGTAAGTACTCCTGGGCCATGCAACTTGTCTGGCCCGTGGAGGAGTACTTGCAGAAGCTGGCTGGCAACCAGGTGGCCGGCGGACATTTGTAGCAGGGCCGAAATGGCAGAGCTCAAAGAAGCCGTCATGAGGCTTGACTCAAGCAAGCCTCATGACGGCTTCTTTGAGCTCCGCCACTTCGGCCCTGCTACGGCTTGACCATGGCCTTTGGCCTGAGAGCGCACGGGAGCTCACACAACACACCATGCAGGGCACCGAGCGGGCACATCATGGGCCGGATGACCGCACACGGTGGGCCTGGTGTTTGAGGACCGTGAGATGGGAAGGACTGCAGGCTGCGCAGGGTGCCAGTCTCAGTCTCGCACAATAAGGGGGCCGGACCTCATGTGAGATGAAGCAGGGGATGTCTGGAGCACGGTACAAACGGTACGATGCACAGCGGATCTCAATCCAAAGTGTCAAACGTGTTCAGATCCTAGAATGGTCCTCGAAAAGTTATCATGGCACCATGCACATGCTCGCCGAACTGCTGCCGAGCTGCCACCACCGGTTGCGCTACCCCAGGCAAGGGCGCTCTGGACAGCGCCATGACCACCGCAAAAAACTTCGCTGAGACACCCAGACCCCGAAGCCCATGCTATAAGAACCGTGGCAACAGCAGTCCATGCGCAACTTAGAAGTTGAACTTCTTCCCTGTGGTGAGGCGAGCGGCGAGGTCAGGTACGTCAAGTCAAGAGCTATATGCAGCTATGCAATACGTCGAGCAGAGCAGCGCAGAGCCTACGGGCCTACGGCCGACGGGGCGGCGGGGGGTGTCTTCAAGAGCAGGAGGGTCAACGCTAAGCAGAGCTACACCGGGATGGCACAGGCCGCGCGGACTGCTTCACTAGTTGGGCAACAGAAAACTACAGATAAATCCAGCGCAGAACAACAGACAGCCCGTCAGGGCGTGAGACCCGTGAGGCCGGGAAGATCGCGGAAGCACAAGAGCCAAAACAACATCAGTGTTGGGATTCTTCTGGTTGGTGGTGATGCCCTCAGACTACGAGCGAACCTCTTGACTGCTTACACCTCCACAGACACCCGCGAAAGAGCCTGGGCTGCAGCGATGCTTTTTTTGAGGCTCGCAAGCTTGCCGCTCAGCCAGGCGCGCTGCAAAGCCTGGACGGGAAAAGAATAAGTTCCGAACAACACATGGCACCACGGCGCACGTCTTCGACTTTTCGTGCTGCAATCCTTGCTGCTTGATTTAATCGGCGATCCTTGGCCGATAAAGGTGCGTCCCAAGCCCGCAAGAAAGATCCCAGAATGGCTTGGCTGTCATGAAGTGTGACGTGTTTGCCGAAAGCGCCTCCACGTTCGAGGGTGCCAGGGTGTGGTGGCTTGTCAGTCAGGCAGCTGCCTTACATGAGTCTCTGGATCAAGCACATCTGGTCACAGCGAATACGACACGCTCTTCTTAGCTGAGCTCCCTTCTTTCGGGGCACTGCTGCTTCATCCAGACAGCACCACGGACAAACTGAAGACTCGATCGGAGTGCCTTCTCAACACCGGCCATGGTTGCACTTCGAGGCTAGGGACTGCGAGCTCTCACGCAGCAAGCCAGCAGGTGGGAGCGTCGGACCCGGTGAAGAGGACCAAAAAAGTTGGGCAAAACTCACAAGCATGCCCAAGCCAAATTAAGATTCAATTGGCTTTCCTTGGGTGTGTTTGTTTGTGACGGCTCTTCGCGTTTTCTCGGGATGCTACAGCTATATCGCCAGACTAAAATTCAGGCGACTTCTTAGTTGAGGTCTAGAGACGCCCCGTTCCCCCATGAATCACACAATATCACACCAACAACAAGCACCAAGTCTGCTAAGTTGCCAGGACATCGCGTGCCCACGCGAAGGGCAGGCGCTGCTCGATATTCTGCGCAAACTTTGTAAGCTGGTCCTTGGCGCGGGGGCGCATGAGCATTGCGCAATGCGTGCGACAAGCCTGCTGCAAGAGACGAAGCAGCTTGATCTCTCCATGCGCTGGGTGGAGGGTCGGGGGTGAACATGCCCTGTGCGCAAGGGGGGGTCGTTGCTAAGCCAAGGTGCCGGACGCTCCGGGTTTTTCCCATAGCGCTCAACGTACTGCCGCAAAATGTCCTGCAACTTGAGAACAGCTTCCATCGAAAACTGGAGACACTCAACAGAAAGATCATCTGCAAGGGCAACACTCCTTCGCCAGGCTGTCTTTCCGCTCTAAGCCATGGTTTGCCTAGCCAGCCCCAAATCAATCTGCTTCACATCACTCGCGGTCACTCGAAGCACAATGTTCCGCGCCTGCCCCAAGCGGCCATCTTGCAAAGATGCTTTGGTACGGCCCCACAGCCCAGCATCCTGCCACTGTGTGATCACCTAGGAAGATTCAGTAAAAAGAATGGCGAGACGCATGGCTCACGCGGTGCTTCATGTCAGGTATGTGAGAGCACGACGGGTGCTCTGCGAGATGACGCGGTCTGCTGCGCTACCTCCTACAAGAACACCACAAGCACGGTCAAAACAAACATGCGGAAAGATTGGAGGCTCGTGGCATGTATAGGCAGTACTGCAAAAGTGTACAGTACAGTACAAGCTCTTCCTGCACGGCGCCCGGCAGGACTGCGTCCCGGGAGCTCGAAGCCCTGCAGGGGGCGTGCGCTTCTCTTCGCAGTCCCACTTCCGACAGCCAAGTGAACAACCCCGAGAACTTCTGGCCTCGCCGAGCAAGGTGAGCATTGGCTGGAACCAGAGATGTCCCAGAGCTCCTCCGGCTCCTCCTATAGGCACATCGGCATGACTTCGGCATGTCACACCATGCCGTCAACGAAAAATGGCGCCTCGAGCACGAGAGGGACATCCATCGGAGATGACTTTTACATTTGGAAGCCGCGCTTCGACGTACACTGGACAGAGGACAGAGCATTCCCATCACACGTCGCGGTTGGAGTCCTTCTTGGCCGCCCCGTGGACCTGCGCCTGCGGCGTCAACTCCACAAGGACAAGACAAGCCGGAAAGCCGATGTCGGATCCTGCTCAAAGATCTGCTTTGCGAGATGTGCCTTGAATTCGTAGAGCTCGTAATGCATGCTCAGCAGGGCGACGTCCTGCTCCTTCACATAGGCCTGCCGGAGCAACGTTCAGCAACGCAATGCGTCCTTCTGGTGATTTGACTTTCTAGTGTAACATTTACTTACTTGTAGTTGCGTGTCATGCGATTCGTGTCCGTTTTGCAGGCGCCTGAAGGCTGGCGACTGCCTCTTGCAGCTCCGCCACCTTGGCCTCGCACCAGGCTCCCCTTCACAGCCGCCCGATCGCCCCCGCTACGAAAGAAGCTTCCCCCGCCTCGTTGCGGGCCAACTCCTGTGAGCACTCCTCCACCCGCCGATATGCTCAAGTCATGCTTTGGAGGGGGGCGGGGCAGGGCAAGTGCAATCGGATCCAGGAGTGGACAGAACCACGTAAGAGCACCCCAACTTTCCAAAGTTTTCACAACGAACGGTCGCACTTGCCTGCTGGTTCACGCATTTCACACTCACGTCACTGTGTACTTTTCTTTTCTTTTCTTCAGCCTTTTCTTACTCAGCTCATGCTTTGGAGGGTGGGGGGGTGGGGCCGGGCAGATGCAATCTGCGCTAATCTGCCCGCCGGGCAGATGCAATCCGGAAGGCCAGAGTGCATTGCAAATTGTTTTCAACCGTGGGCCAGCTTCTGCGCTATCCTGCCCTGGGTATGCGACGCGCGCGCAAAATTCGCGGATTTGCTACTGGTTCACACACAGTTGACAAACCACGTCACACCACGCAGCATGCTGCACACGACACTCCTGGGAAGCTGCGGCTGCGCTTGCGAGATCTTGCTGCAGCTGGGCCTCAAAGGTGACAGAACCGAACAGAGAGCAGTCAACAAAGCAAGGGTGTGTTGTGTGTTGCCACATAGCACTTTAAAAAACATCGATCAAAGGGCCTTCTCGGCTGCCCAACAGCTCTCTTGAGCTGTCTTGTCCTGAAACCCTGCCTCGCACACGCGGGCGAAAAGTAGAGGTGCAAAAGCTTTGACACGTTTGACACGTGCGAGATTTGACGCGCGCGCCTGAAGCCTCAAGACGACTTCTTTCAGCTCCGCAATGTCGGCCTCCCATATGAATCTCCCTTTGGTGAAGCCCCTGCTACAAACGTCCCCCGGCCACCTGGTTGCCAGCCAACTCCTTCAAATACTCCTCCACGGCCCATACACAGTTCACTCTTGCAATTGAAAACGCTGAAGCATGGCAAGTTCAAACCCGTGAGCGGACAAGGCCATGCAAGAGCCCTATAAGACTCTAAGACGGATAAACTCGTTGGCCAGCTTCTATGTCACGGCAACATTTGCGCGTGGGCGCTGCGCCAGGACTGGCTGTGTCACACCAATCAGCTTCTGCTGAACATAGAAATCGCTCCTGAGCAGCTGCTGCTGCTCTTGCGAGATCTCCCTGCAGCTCGGCCTCGAATGTATAACAGTAAAGAAAACAAAGCGGTCACCAGAGCCAGGCGCTGCCACAACACTTAAAGTATATGTTAGTCCGCTTGATCAAAGGCCTTCTCGGCTGCCCAACAGCTTTCTTCAGCGGCTGTCTTGTCCAGATGCCGTGCCTCCCAAAGCAGGCACCAAGTAGAGGTGCTGATTGCAACTTTTGATGCGTCCGCTTTGACGTAGTGCGCCTCGAGCCTCATGACCGCTTCTTTGAGCTCTGTCAATTCGGCCTCCCATGAGTCTCACGTTGATGAAGCCCCTGCTACACATGCCCCATGGCCGCCTGGTTCAGGACCAGCTTCTGCAAGTACTCCTCCAGGGACCACTCTCGCGGTGCACTTACGCTTTCGTCAGATTGGCCGTGGCAGATAGCATCCCTGCCCGGCCCGTGCAAGAGCCGTCAGAGTAGTCTAAGACGGGCATTCTCGTTGTTCAGCTTCTACTTTACACTGAGCGTGATGCGTGCGCAGGCCCTGTGTCAGGATTGGCCGCTACGATCTGCTACGTCACACTAGTCAACCAGGGGCTCCGGGATAGCGGGAAATTTTGTGCTTAGGGTCGGGGGCACCTCAACGAGACCTTCCCGCCGGCGACAGATCTGCGCAGCCCCGCAAACACGGGAAGACCCCCCCACCCACTGACCCAAGGTCCCCGATGCCCGCGATGCGTGCGCAAGCCCTTGGCAACAGGATTGGTTGCTACGTGACACTCACTAGCTGACGCATCTGACCTCAGCAAAACCTTCCCCCGGCGACAAATCTGCGCAGCCCTGCACCACCCCGGCACCCACGCCCTTGGCACAGGATACTAGCTGTCCTGAGAAGCCGCTGCTGCGATGACGAGTTCTTTCTGCAGCTCGGCCTCAGAAGCAAACTTGCATCACCGTAGCAGTCACTGGAACAGCCACATCGCTGATCAGTGGCCTTCTCCGCCTCCCAGCACCTGGCAGCTGCCTCGTCCGGAAGTCATGCATCCCACACGTCAGCGCCAGAGGTGCAGATTGCGATTTGAGATTACGATTTGATACATCACGGATGCAGCCGCTTTGACGGGCCTCAAGCCTCATGACGGCTTCTTTGAGCTCCGACATTTCGGCCTCCCATATGAGTGTCCCCTTGATGAAGCCCCTGCTACAAATGTCCCCCGGCCGCCTGGGTGTCAACCAGCTTCTGCAAGTGCTCCTCCACGGACCACTCGCGGTTCACTCACGCTTTGGGGACTCTGGGCAACGCAAATTCAATCCGGGAGCGGACAAGGCCACGCAAGAGCCCTGTAAAACTCTAAGATAATCAAGCTGAATCAAGCTCGTGGGCCAGCTTTTACTTTGCTTTGTCTGCTTTACTCTCAACGCAGATCAATCCTGAGAACCCTGTGCTGACCGCAGGGATGCGCAGGGTCGCTCCTGAGAAGCCGCCGCTGCGCTTGCAAGTTCCTGCTGCAGCTCGGCCTCAAACGTGGGAGCACGCAACGGAGCCGTCACCAACGCCACGCGAGCTGCCACAACACTGATCAGAGGCCTTCTCCTCTGATGCCTTGTCCAGGGTGCGTGCCTCCCACATGCAGGCGCCACAAGTAGAGGTGCGGGTGGCGCGGACACCAAGTAAGACACGGACCAGGGTTGCATGGAACTCACGTTTGAGGGCCGCCACATACTCATCATTGGCTGTGGTCTCCGGAACCTGCGCGTTTGGGGAAGCAGAGGCAGAGGCCAGTATGCTCCAACGACGAGCCTTAGCTTTGGACGGCTGAACTGCAAGTTTGCAGGCATCCTGACCCAGCAGTTTGACGGGGCTTGAAGCTTGGCGAATTGAAGAGTTCTTGCGAGTTGAAATCCCCGCCTCCCCTCCCAGAAGCATCGGCAAGGGAGGCCTCGGCACATCAACTGCGCAGTTTTGAAAACCTGGGGCCTTACCGCCGAGCCTTTACACTCTACACAATGGCACGCCAGTGTTCGTGCACACCTGTATTTGCCTGTACAGTTTCAGCATGGAAGGAGAGCAGTGCGCACAAACCGTTTCCACCTTCGACAGAGCAGAAGAAGCGGGCAAAGCAAGAGGTAACAAATGGCGCAAGCACAGCAAGCACAACAACCAGCACCACCAGGTACCACCACCACCACCTGTCCACCCACACCACCCACCCACATCCCACCACGAACACCACCACCACCACCAGCACCACGGACCACCACCACGGACCACCACCACGAACCACCACCGCGAGGTACCACCGCCACAAGGTACCACGGCGGACCACCACCACAGCACCACAAGACCACCGCCACCGACGTGGGTGGGTGGGATGTGGGTGGGTGGGGTGAGGGTCGGTGGGGTGCGGGTAGGTGGGTTCGACTACGCAAGAACTTCATGCACAATGATCCGATTGACCGACGTTTCGTTTATATTGCGTTGTTTTTACGTTATAGGCGACTGCCTTTCTGCATTCGGGTTCGTGGGTTCTATCAGGTTTGCGAGGGACTCCTGATGTTTCACCGTTCTCTTCTGCCCTCCCCCACAGCAGTATACCACCAGCCACAACGCTGGCCTCGTCCGCCCTTTCGACGATTATCCTGCGGTTCTCGGCCCGCGGCGCTTCCGCCGGTCCGGGCTTGACCACCTTGACCGCTTTGTGGAGCTTCGCTTCAAGGCTGCGATGTGGCTGCGAGGCTCCCAACCCGTGCAAAAACCGGCTGGGCCCGGCTAAAGCTCCTGACCTTCATCGGGGTCAGGGAAGCCAGGCTGGCAGCCTGAGCTCAGCGCCGGGCTTCACAACAGCTTCACAACAACTTCATGGCGTCATCAGGCTCCACCCCTTGCAAGGCTCCAAGATCGCGGCCCTCGCTGCAGCATGGCCTTTGGCCTGAGAGCGCGCGCAGAAGATCACACAACACACCACGCAGGGCACCGAGCTTGCACATCACGGGCCGGATGGCCCCAGGAAGGCCCCGGCGCGTCGCGGCGTCACAAACGGTGACCCTTCCTGGCCCAGGCGCCGGTCACTCCCCGTGCACATCCGTGTCCCCCAGTCGGGACCCCAAGCACTATGATGACTACAGATGCTGCTCGATGCAAGACATGTCTTGGCTGCCGCATTGCCGCAGGGACGGGTGACCTTGGTCCAGTTGGCGGGTTCCAAGTCGAATTCTCTGTGGCCGCCTTGAAACGCACGCCTTGATGCGCACTTGAAGCGCATTTTCAAACGCAGACGGGCCGCACTCTTGAAGCGTGGCGGCGTCTGCGACCGCAGACGCAAAGTGGGCCTCGTGCTTGGGGACCGTGAGATGGGAAGGACCAAGGACTGCTACCGTGAGATGGGAAGGACCAAGGACTGCTGGCTGCGCAACAGGCTTTGCAAGGTGCCAGTCTCAGTCTCGCACAATACGCGGACCGGACCTCAGCCACGTGAGATGAAGCAGGGGATGTCTGAAGATGTCTGGAGCACGTACAGCGATGGTACAAACGGCCTTACAAACGGCGGTACAAACGGTACCATGCTGTCGAGCTCCGGGTTTCCAACTGATGGTTCGTGACACCTTGGTTAGCCAGAAAAGCACAGCGGATCTCAAACCAAAGTGTCAAACGTGTTCAGATCCTAGAATGGTCCTCGAAAAGTGATAATGGCACCGTGCACATGCTCGCCGAACTCCTGCCGAGCCGCCACCACCGGTTGCGCTGCCCCAGGCAAGGGCGCTCTGAACAGCGCCATGACCACCGCAAAAAACTTCGCTGAGACACCCAGACCCCAGTAGCCCATGCTATAAGAACCGTTGCAACAGCACTGTCCATGCTCAACTTAGAAGTTGAACTTCTTCTTTCTGGTAAGGTGAGCGGCGAGGTCAGGTACGTCAAGTCAAGAGCTATATGCAGCTATGCAATATGTCGAGCAGAGAAACGCAGAGCCTACGGGCCTACGGCCGACGGGGCGGCAGGGGGTGTCTTCAAGAGGGAGGGTCAACTCGAAGCAGTGCTGCTACACCGAAGTGGCACAGGCACGCGCGGACTCTAGAACTAGTTTTGAGCAACAGAAAACCACAGACAAATCCAAATCCACAGGTAAATCCAGCGCAGAACAACAGCCTGAAAGCCCGTCAGGGCGTGAGACCCGTGAGGCCGTGAAGATCGCGGAAGCACAAGAGCCAAAACAAGATCAGTGTTGGGATTCTTCTGGTTGGTGGTGATGCCCTCAGACTACGAAACTCTTGACTGCTTACACCTCCACAGACACCCGCGAAAGAGCCTGGGCTGCAGCGATGCTTTTTTTGAGGCTCGCACGCTTGCCGCTCAGCCAGGCGCGCTGCAAAGCCTGGACGGGAAAAGAATAAGTTCCGAACAACTCATGGCACCACGGCGCACGTCTTCGACTTTTCGTGCTGCAATCCTTGCTGCTTGATTTAATCGGCGATCCTTGGCCGATAAAGGTGCGTCCCAAGCCCGCAAGAAAGATCCCAGAATGGCTTGGCTGTCATGAAGTGTGACGTGTTTGCCGAAAGCGCCTCCACGTTCGAGGGTGCCAGGGTGTGGTGGCTTGTCAGTCAGGCAGCTGCCTTACATGACTCTCTGGATCAAGCACATCTGGTCACAGCGAATACGACACGCTCTTCTTAGCTGAGCTCCCTTCTTTCGGGTCACTGCTGCTTCATCCAGACAGCATCACGGACAAACTGAAGACTCGATCGGAGTGCCTTCTCAACACCGGCCATGGTTGCACTTCGAGGCTAGGGACTGCGAGCTCTCACGCAGCAAGCCAGCAGGTGGGAGCGTCGGACCCGGTGAAGAGGACCAAAAAAGTTGGGCAAAACTCACAAGCATGCCCAAGCCAAATTAAGATTCAATTGGCTTTCCTTGGGTGTGTTTGTTTGTGTTATTCTGCTGTACATGCGATTTGCTGCACTACACGTCGGATCCATGAAAGTTTTCGTTTTCTTGGCTTTCCGTTTTGAAACCTTTTTGATTTCATGCAGGGGCGTGCAGCACCTTTGGCATACTGCACGCAACGAAGCTATTGCCAGAGGTGGGAAGGGATCGAGGACGCTTGATCCTGTACCTGCAAAAAAGCTGGGCCCTTGAGCCAGCAGGATTAGTGAAACAGTTTTATTCTCGCAAGGCAGTTTTATGTTTTTAGGCGATTTAGCCATTGTTGTGCTTCACTGCTGCAATCTGTCAGAGTGAGCATGGTCATGAGGGCATGTGCATTGGACAACCATGCAACTAATTAGCGACTCTATGTCGCCCTCCACAACCAGAAGGCGGGACCGAGTAAAGTCTTTCAAGTTGTGTACGACAAGAGCTCCCTCATGAGGGCCTTGTCGCTTTTCGGCGAAATATGCCGGCCCACGGGGGTGCTTGTGTTAGCAGATCTGGAAATCAGGTAGGATTGCGACACATGTTCAAGTGGAGATCACAGTGGAAATCAACAGTCATGTTCGGAAATCAGCTTTTGGAGATCAAAGTGGAGATCACTTGTACAGTCATTTTGCGCTTGTTTTCTTGTGTTGCCATGGACCGTGAACGCACCCCCTGGAGCTCCACAGTTCCACCGCCACCAGTCAGTTGGCAAAATCCCATGGGCACAGTGCACCGCCCTCAGACGCGACCGACTGTTGTGCAGCCACAGCATTTGTCGTGGAGCCCGAACCCATGTGCAGCTCGAATCATGAATGTGCCAGTTGCCCCGCAAGTTCCAGAGTGGAGCCCGAACCCATGTGCAGCCAGAGTCACGACTGTACCAGTTGCTCCGCAAGTTTTAGGGATGTCCACAGCTCATCAAGGACCCGGGTACGCAGGCTCCGGAAGTCCGACTCGGCGCAGGACTTTCGGCCCCATGTTGCCGGCGGAGTTTTCTCAGAATCCCAACTATTTGGACTCTCGCAGCGTCTGAACCTGGCGCGGTGGGTGAAGAAGAGTGAATGGACGGTAAAGAAACAAATCGATAGTTGCCCTTCCCGTGCTATCCCGTTGCACTCGGTATTGTGCCAAGGATGGAATTCTTATTGGATCCGTCATGTCGCGGAAGGGAAGCCCACATGTCGCCCCTTGATGATACCATTCTTGCTTCCGGAGTCAAATTTCAAGAAGTTGGCGTGAGGACTGTTGGGGGACATCTTGGATGTCTCGTCGGATAGATTCTTGCCTTGCCACGTTCCGTCCACTGCTCTTGTGGCAAAAAGCCACCCCAAGATCAAGGACGTGCTGTTCTCGCGTCGGCAGGTTTTGCAGCAGTGGGGCCCACACGTTGATCCCACAACGGCAGGGATTGTGTGTAGGTGTTCTGAGATCTTGCGCCGACACCCACAGTTGACAGTTGTCCAAGGTCACGTGGCATCTTCCGCCACGTTATTACACTTGCCGGAATTTCTTGGGCAGGTAGCTCAGTCCAGTTGTGGCAATACGGTGTTCATGTCAGCGAAGGATCATTGGAAGACTTTTCATGCGGCTGTCCGTGAATGGATCTCCCACCATGAACTGGTGAATTATCCGACAAGTGACGCACGACGAGTGTGGGAGGAAGCTTGGAACTTGCGCATGCAACACCTTGGCTCCCATTGGACTGTTGACCTGGTGCGTGAAGTACAGCGACACCCTCCAGGCCTTATTTGGCACGTTCGGGATCATGAAGGCCCTCACGCTCATGTGTTCTGTCCAGTCAAATACTGGATGATGCTGCAGAACACTTTTACTGCAGCTTCGGTATTTCAGCCTGTGTCGTTGAATGAATCGCTGATCATGTCGCAAATGGAACAAGCCGTGCCTCCGAACATCCTGGAAGCCTTCCCATTTGGATTTGGATCTCGCAGCGCCCGTGTTTCTTGGGCATACATTCTGCCTAAGTTCAAGAAAGATTGGAAAGCGGGCAGACCCATAGTCAGTTTTGCGGCGCGCCCAGCCCGTCAATTGTTGGTTGTCGTGGCACGCGTCACTGAGATGCTTGTTGCTCAGGTTTGTCCGCGTACGAGATCGTACAACGACGCAATCATGTTATGGCAACATCGTCACCAGCTGTTCGAGAGACAACATTCAGCTGTTGATGGGTTGTGCATGGATTTGACCATGCACAACCAAGATTTGTCCGGGTTCTTTGTCAGTATTCCTCGTGAACGGTTCATGGCGCCGCTTTTCTGATGTTGCTGTCGTCACTGTGGATCTTGTGGACAATCTTCAGTTATGAAGACGATTCGTGGACGCCATTGCTTGCTCCATGACAAACGAACGGCAGTCCCGATGGATCTATTTCTGGAGGCTGTTAAAGTGTCGTTCAAGTTTTCGCTTTTCGTGGTCGGAGGACAGGCTATTCAACAGTTGTGAGGTGCGCCAATGGGAAGTCATTTCTCTCCTGCTGCATGCCACACAGCGGTCAGTTTGTATGAACACTTGTATTTCAGCCAACGCCTGCTGAATTTTTAAGACGTGTTAGACACCGGTTCGACATACCCCAGCACTCAGCGGATGATTAAATGAATCGAGCTCTCCTGTTTGATTCGGTTGCTTGTGCTGTTTGCAGTGTTGCAAGCTTGTCAGACATGTTTGTCGGTCCAGACTCAACGCGGTACTACAGTTTCGACAGCTTCGATGCCCTGGTACGTGTGTTGGAGTATGAAGAGGGGAACCTTTTTTTGGGTTTCCACGTGGATTTGCAGCAGTTGCGCGCCAAGTATGTGCAGCAATCGAGTGGATTCGGATGTTCTATACAGATTGTTCCGCATGACCACGCATTTGGGGGACCCGTTCTACGAGACAATGCTCGAGCGCATTTGTAGCTTTCGTGACTAATACTTTTGTTGCCCATTTACAATCATGGGGGCTTCCTCGGACGACAGCCTCAACCTGTTTCCGAAGTCTTCAGGCCCACCAGGCCCCATCAGTTCGTCGGTGGAGATGTACATTCGTCGACGAGTGGCCCAGGATGTAAGCCGTGCTTTGACTCCTCCGGAAGCGCTTCCGGCCTAGGCCCGCCCTGATGAAGGAAGACATGGATCTCCTCCTCCTCTTCGCCGCACTCCGGCCCTTCCTTGTGCGTCAGAACGTTCAGATGTTATGGTGCCTCGCGCACCCCGCCAACTCCGCCTACTCCTTTTCTGACGTTGATGGAAGGCTATGGACCGTCTGCTAATATGATTCAGGTGCATGATGAAGCAATGGCCAAGCGTGTGTGTCATTGAAAGATTGGCCCTCCCTCGCAGGAGGGCCAGCAGGTCCCGGAGCCCGGTGTTGCGGTCGTGCCCGCCTCTCCCCCGACGTCGTCCAGCAGTGAGAGATGAGCCGAGCACGTCAATTCAGCTTGTTGTGTCGAACGCCAGTGCTGATTCTTACGTGCTCCGGTGAGCCACATGTTGTCAGTGATTCTAAGCCCTTGTCAGCTACGCCTATGCAGGTCGATGTCTCGCACACTGTTCGCAATGTGGACGAGGCCAAAAAGGGCTTCCTTACCCGCAATTGGAAAACATGCAAAAATGACAAAGAGGTCAGCGAATGGATTGAAGGGCTCACGTTGAGCAAAGCCAACCGCACCAAGTTGGCGACTTGGACAGCGCATGTCCAAAAATGGCACTCAGATTCCAGAAGGACCAGAGATTCCTCCTCCATCAGACGAGTGGATTTGCATCAAGCCCAGCACCGGATCGGAACTGTGGGTCAAATTCATGGATACATCGAGGTTGAATGATCGCTTGGTGGCCCCTCTGGGGCCTGTTTGTGTTATTCTGCTGTACATGCGATTTGCTGCACTACACGTCGGATCCATGAAAGTTTTCGTTTTCTTGGCTTTCCGTTTTGAAACCTTTTTGATTTCATGCAGGGGCGTGCAGCACCTTTGGCATACTGCACGCAACGAAGCTATTGCCAGAGGTGGGAAGGGATCGAGGACGCTTGATCCTGTACCTGCAAAAAAGCTGGGCCCTTGAGCCAGCAAGATTAGTGAAACAGTTTTATTCTCGCAAGGCAGTTTTATGTTTTTAGGCGATTTAGCCATTGTTGTGCTTCACTGCTGCAATCTGTCAGAGTGAGCATGGTCATGAGGGCATGTGCATTGGACAACCATGCAACTAATTAGCGACTCTATGTCGCCCTCCACAACCAGAAGGCGGGACCGAGTAAAGTCTTTCAAGTTGTGACAGCTCTTCGCATTTTCTCGGGATGCTACACCTATATCGCCAGACTAAAATTCAGGAAAGCTTCGAGTTGAAAGCTGTTGCTCGACTTCTTAGTTGAGGTCTAGAGACGCCCCGTTCCCCCGTGAATCACAATATCACACCAGCAACAAGCACCAAGTCTGCTAAGTTGCCAGGACATCACGTGCCCACGCGAAGGGCAAGCGCTGCTCGATATTCTGCGCAAACTTTGTAAGCTGGTCCTTGGCGCGGGGGCGCATGAGCATTGCGCAATGCGTTCGGCAAGCCTGCTGCAAGAGACGAAGCAGCTTGATCTCTCCATGCGCTGGGTGGAGGGGGGGGAGGGTGAACATGCCCTGTGCGCAAGGGGGGGTCGTTGCTAAGCCAAGGTGCCGGACGCTCCGGGTTTTTCCCATAGCGCTCAACGTACTGCCGCAAAATGTCCTGCAACTTGAGAACAGCTTCCATCGAAAACTGGAGACACTCAACAGAAAGATCATCTGCAAGGGCAACACTCCTTCGCCAGGCTGTCTTTCCGCTCTAAGCCATGGCTTGCCTAGCCAGCCCCAAATCACATCACTCGCGGTCATTCGAAGCACAATGTTCCGCGCCTGCCCCAAGCGGCCATCTTGTAAGGATGCTTTGGTACGGCCCCACAGCCCAGCATCCTGCCACCGTGTGATCACCTAGACAGAACGGCGAGATGCATGGTTCACACGACATTTTATGTCAGGTGTGTGAGAGCACGACGGGTGCTCTGCGAGATGACGTGGTCTGTTGCGCCATCTCCTATATCAGGACCCCACAAGCACGGTCAAAGCAAACACGCGGAACGATTGGAGGCTGGTGGCATCTATAGGCAGCACTGCAACAGTGTACAAGCTCT
This sequence comes from Symbiodinium natans, assembly GCA_905221605.1. NCBI lineage: Eukaryota > Dinophyceae > Suessiales > Symbiodiniaceae > Symbiodinium > Symbiodinium natans. The sequence goes on along the minus strand of CAJNDS010002761.1, from coordinate 22,110 downwards.
TCCTGCACGGCGCCCGGCAGGACTGCGTCCCGGGAGCTCGAAGCCCTGCAGGGGGCGCGCGCTTCTCTTCGCAGTCCCACTTCCGACCGCCACCGCAAGTGAACCGCCAACCCCGAGAACTGCTGGCCTCGCCGAGCAAGGTGAGCATTGGCTGGAACCAGAGATGTCCCAGAGCTCCTCCTATAGGCACATCGGCATGACTTCGGCATGTCACACCATGCCGTCAACGAAAAATGGCGCCTCGAGCACGAGAGGGACATCCATCGGAGATGACTTTTACATTTGGAAGCCGCGCTTCGACGTACACTGGACAGAGGACAGAGCATTCCCATCACACGTCGCGGTTGGAGTCCTTCTTGGCCGCCCCGTGGACCTGCGCCTGCGGCGTCAACTCCACAAGGACAAAACAAGCCGGAAAGCCGATGTCGGATCCTGCTCAAAGATCTGCTTTGCGAGATGTGCCTTGAATTCGTAGAGCTCGTAATGCATGCTCAGCAGGGCGACGTCCTGCTCCTTCACATAGGCCTGCCGGAGCAACGTTCAGCAACGCAATGCGTCCTTCTGGTGATTTGACTTTCTAGTGTAACATTTACTTACTTGTAGTTGCGTGTCATGCGATTCGTGCCCGTTTTGCAGGCGCCTGAAGGCTGGCGACTGCCTCTTGCAGCTCCGCCACCTTGGCCTCGCACCAGGCTCCCCTTCACAGCCGCCCGATCGCCCCCGCTACGAAAGAAGCTTCCCCCGCCTCGTTGCGGGCCAACTCCTGTGAGCACTCCTCCACCCGCCGATATGCTCAACTCATGCTTTGGAGGGGGGCGGGGCAGGGCAAGTGCAATCGGATCCAGGAGTTGGCAGAACCACGCAAGAGCCCCCAACTTTACAAAGTTTTCACAACGAACGGTCGCACTTGCCTGCTGGTTCACGCATTTCACACTCACTTGCGTCACCGTGTTCTTTTCTTTTCCTTTTCTTCAGCCTTTTCTTACTCAGCTCACGCTTTGGAGGGAGGCGGGGCCGGGCAGATGCAATCCGGCAGTGGACAGAACTACGCCAGAGTGCACTTCAAATAGTTTTCAACCGCGGGCCGGCTTCTATGCTATCCTGCCCTGGGCATGCGACGTGCGCGAAAGCGCGCGCCCTTGCTACTGGTTCACACAGTTGACAAGTCACGTCACACCACGCCGCATGCTCAATGCACAAGTCACTCCTGAGAAGCTGCTGCTGCGCTTGCGAGATCTTGCTGCAGCTGGGCCTCAAAGGTGACACAACCGAACAGAGAGCAGTCAACAAAGCAAGGGTGCGTTGTCACAAAACACTTTAATGACATCGATCAAAGGGCCTTCTCGGCCGCCCAACAGCTCTCTTGAGCTGTCTTGTCCTGAAACCCGGCCTCGCACACGCCCGGCAAAAGGTAGAGGTGCAAAATTGCCGCTTTGATACATGCGAGATTTGACCCGCGCGCCTGAAGCCTCAAGACAGCTTCTTTCAGCTCCGCAATCTCGGCCTCCCATATGAGTCTCCCTTTGGTGAAGCCCCTGCTACAAACGTCCCCCGGCCACCTGATTGCCAGCCAGCTCCTTCAAGTACTCCTCCACGGCCCATACACAGTTCACTCTTGCAATTGGGGACGCTGGAGCATGGCAGGTTCAAACCCGTGAGCGGACAAGTGGACGCTGTGCCAAGACTGGCTGTGTCACACCAATCAGCTTCTGCTGAACATAGAAATCGCTCCTGAGCAGCTGCTGCTGCTCTTGCGAGATCTCCCTGCATCTCGGCCTCGAATGTATAACAGTAAAGAAAACAAAGCGGTCACCACAGCTAGGCGCTGCCACAACACTTAAAGTATATGTTAGTCCGTTTGATCAACGGCCTTCTCGGCTGCCCAACAGCTTTCTTTAGCATCGGTCTTGTCCAGATGCCGTGCCTCCCACATGCAGGCAGGTGCTGATTGCAACTTTTCACTGTGACGGGAAACCGCGACTGCGGAAAACCACGGGACGGTATGACGCAATGCAACTTTTGATGCGTCCGCTGTGACGTAGTGCGCCTCGAGCCTCATGACTGCTTCTTTGAGCTCTGTCAAATCGGCCTCCCATGAATCTGACGCTGAGAAAGCCCTGCGACACATGTCCCATGGCCGCCTGATTACCAACCAGCTTCTGCAAGTACTCCTGGGGCCACACACGGTTCACTCGTGCTTTGGGGACATGGGCGTGGCAGATAGCATCCGGGGCCGGGCAGAGCCGTGCAAGAGCCGTCAGAGTGGTCTGAGACGGGCATTCTCGTTGTTCAGCTTCGAAAAGCGGAAAATTATTTTCTTAGGGTCGGCGGCACCTCAACGAGACCTTCCCACCCCCCAGCCACCCACCCAGGCCCCTGATGCCCGCGATGAGTGCGAAAGCCCTTGGCAACAGGATTGGTTGCTACGTGACACATCTGACGCTCAATGGCACCTCAACAGGACCTTCCCCCGGCGACAGATCTGCGCAGCCCTGCGCCACCCCTGCACCCACGCCCTTGGCACAGGATTGCTTGCTACCTGATACTCACTAGCCGTCCTGAGAAGCCGCTGCTGCGATGGCGAGTTCTTGCTGCAGCTCGGCCTCAGAAGCAAAGGTGCATCCGTAGCAGTCACTGGAACAGCCACAAGGCTGATCAGCGGCCTTCTCCGCCTCCCAGCACCTGGCAGCTGCCTCAGAAGATCTCAGAAGTCACGCATCCCACACATTCCCACACGTAAGCGCCAGCAGAGGTGGCAGATTGCGACTTTGACACATCACGCAGCCGCTTTGACGGGCCTCAAGCCTCATGACGGCTTCTTTCAGCTCCGACATTTCGGCCTCCCATATGAGTCTCCCGTTGATCAAGCCCCTGCTACAAACGTGCCCCGGCCGCCTGGTTGTCAACCAGCTTCTGCAAGTACTCCTCCACGGACCACTCGCGGTTCACTCACGCTTTGGGGACTCTGGGCATGGCAAATTCAATCCGGGAGCAAACAGGGCCACGCAAGAGCCCTGCAAAACTCTCAGATAAACAAGCTGAATCAAGCTCGTGGGCTTTTACTTTGCTCTGTCTGCTGTAATGCTAATCGCAGGGACGCACAGGGTCGCTCCTGAGAAGCCGCCGCTGCATTCGCAAGCTCCCGTTGCAGCTCGGCCTCAAACGTGGAACGACGTAACGGAGCGGTCGCGAGCGCCACACGAGCTGCCACAGCACTGATCAGAGGCCTTCTCCGCTGACGTCTGGTCCAGAGTCCGGGCCTCCCACTTGCAGGCGCTAAAAGTAGAGGTGCAGGTGGCTAGATGTCGGGACATCAAGTAAGACGCGGACCAGAGCTGCATGGAACTCACTTTTGAGAGCCGCCACATATTCATCACTGGCCGTGGTCTCCGGAACCTGCACGTTTGGGGCAGCAGAGGCAGGGGCCAGCATATGCTCCAACGACCCGCCTTCGCTTTGGATGGTTGGACTTCAAATTTGCGGGCGTCCTGACCCAGCAGCTTTTATGGGGCTTGAAGCTTGGAAGTGCAAAGTTCTTGCGTGTTGCCCTCCCTGCCTCCCCTCCCAGAAGCATCGGCAAGGGAGGCCTCGGCAGATCAACTGCGAACTTCAAGCCTGGGGCCAGCCTAGCCTGCAGGCTTGCGGTTTGGCCACTTTTCAAATGCAAAAGTACAACACGGGTTTCAAGCACCCCACCCCCCCCCCTTCTGACCAAGGCCCCCGTCCAAAGCCATGCAAACAACACACTTGGCTTGTCTTCTCCCCCTGTGAGATCCTTCTTTCTTCAGTCTCCCTGCCTGCAGCGAATCAATACGCCGTGCATCCCACAAAGCCCTGCTTGTTAGGTTGCCATCTTTCGCATATCGCCACATCAGTCTGTCTATTCAACTATGGTTCTTAGATTTTGTTGTAGTTGTCTAGATGGTAGTCACTAAAGCATATCATGATACACATATATTTTGTACACATTCCTTGCCTCATGAGGGAAAAAAAGCACGTCACATCCTGGAAAGGGTGTCGGTGCTTCCTCGTTGTCGACTACCTGTTCTAGAACATCCTCGAATCTCGCCTTTCTGTGCAAGTTATTGGGCTATTGAGGGTTTTGCCATGGTCGCCTAACGTGGGGCGCGGGTTGGGAGCCTGAGCTTTCGGCTGCGTTTGGCATCGTTGAGACACACACCTTATGAATTCGGTAACGACATGGAAACAGACAGATGAAGAAGGAGAGCAGCACGTTCGACGGGTGTCAGACCTAGCAGAACAAGCGAGTCAAAGCAACAGGTAGCGGACAGCACAAGATGGCACAAGCACAACAAACAATAACAGCAACAAAGCAAACACTGAGGCTAGCCAAAGAAACAATAAACTTCAGGGGTCTCATGCCCAACTGCTGCAAGGCACTCGGCCTGGGACCACCTCAAGTTGAAAAAGCACTTGACCCTTTTGACCCTCCCTCTCCCGCCCCCCCCCCCAAAAAAAAAAAAATAGAATAGCTAACGTAACTTTAACATTCTTTAACAACAGCGGTCTTCTTGTGAGGGACCTCTGACGACAATGTTTGCTGCGGTTCTCGGCCCGCGGCGCTTCCGTCGGTCCGGGCTTGACCGCCTTGACCGCCTTGACCGCCTTGTGGAGCTTCGCTTTAAGGCTGCGATGCGGCTGCGAGGCTCCCAACCTCCCCGTGCAAAACCCGGCTGGGCCCGGCTAAAGCTCCTGACCTTCATCGGGGTCAGGGTGGCCAGGCTGGCAGCCTCAGCTTCACAACAACTCCATGGCGTCATCAGGATCCACCCCTTGCAAGGCTCCAAGATCGCGGCCCTGGCTTCAGCATGGCCTCTGGCCTGAGAGTGCACAGCAGATCACACAACACACCATGCAGGGCACCGAGCTTGCACATCACAGGCCGGATGGCCCGGATGGCCCCAGGAAGGCCCCGGCGCGTCGCGGCGTCACAAACGGTGACCCTTCCTGGCCCGGGCGCCGGTCACTCCCCGTGCACATCCGTGCACCAACTCTCCCCCAGTCGGGACCCCAAGCACTATGGTCACTGTAGATGCTGCTCGATGCAAGACATGTCTTGGCTGCCGCATTGCCCCAGGGACGGGTGACCTTGGTCCAGTTGGTGGGTTCCAAGTCGAATTCTCTGTGGCCGCCTTGAAACGCACGCCTTGACGCGCATGTGCAGCGCATTTGAAACGCAGACGGGCCGCACTCTTGAACCGCGGCGGCGTTTGTGACCGCAGACGCACGGTGGGCCTCGTGCTTGGGGACCGTGAGATGGGAAGGACCAAGGACTGCTGGCTGCGCAACAGGCTTTGCAAGGTGCCAGTCTCAGTCCCGCACAATACGCGGACCGGACCTCAGCCACGTGAGATGAAGCAGGGGATGTCTGGAGCAGGTACAGCGATGGTCCAATCGGCGGCACAAACGGTACGAGGCAGTCGAGCTCCGGGCTGATGGTTCGTGACACCTGGTTAGACCAGAATGTTCCGGTTCGGGCTCGGGTTGTTCGGATTCAAGTTTGGGGGTTCCGGTTCGGGTTCAATATTTCGGAGGAGGGGGCGGGGGTTCGGGTTCAAGTTCGGCTCAATTTCTTGAGGGGGTTTCGGTTCGGGCTCCGGATCGGGTTCGGGGGTTCAGTTCCGCTTCGGGTTCGGGTTCAGGCGGGGGAAAACTTCCAATTCCGGCTCGGGTTCGAGTTCAGGTTCGGGCTCGGGGGAGCTCGGAATGGGTTAGACAAAAAGCAGCATGTGAACTGCCAAGCGGATCTCAAACCAAAGTGTCAGACATGTTTGGCAACCCCCATGCTCGCCAAACTCCTGCCGAGCCGCCACGACCGGTTGCGATGCCCCAGGCAAAGGTGCTCTGAGAAGCGCCATGACCACCACAGAAAGCTCCCTTCACACGCCCAGACCCCGAAGCCCATGCCATAGCGACAGTAGCAATTTGCGCGTACGTTGGCTGTGTTTCGCATACAGACCTTCATGAGCTTGTACACAGCATATTTGAAGATACGATTTGCTAACAACTATAACTATCTTTTTAGCCGTAGCTGATGATGTGCACAGCACTCTTCTGAGACTGATGGCTGGACAGGAGCCACCAAGCGCCGCCATTCACTGCATGCAAAATCTGGCTCATTGCTCAAGGACTGCGGTGCAAGAATCTCCCGACTGATTTTTCCTTGCAGGGAGGCGCGGTGTCGTCGGTTTTTGCGGAAAGGCTTCGCCCTCTAAGCATCAGCTCTCACTCTAGGTTGGGGACATGGTAGGACGAAGCATGACCTGTATGATGTGCTTGCATCCCAAATAATGTGGTAGCTCTCACTGCAAACTCGAATCGGCCACGGATCTCCTACAGGCCCAAAAAAGCGTTCGCAGTAAGAATCGCCCAGAAATGCCATCCTGCAGGTTCGGGGCTCTTCGGACTTTGCCCTCCGTTTTCATCCCGAACCTCCAACAAGTCATTTTTGCTGGACGATTCTTTCGACGGATCGCCCCACTTTTTAATGACCTTTCAGGGCAAACTTGTTTTGAGTCTGTGGACTTGCTCCTCCATCTCTGTTTCGAGATTGGTTTTGTTTGCCTCAAAAGCGCAAGAATTCAACATGACTCACTCTGGCCGTGGATAGCCGCTAGCGGGTCAAAAAGGCTTTACCAAAGAGAGAGTGTGGCCGTGCCGGCCTGAATTGTCAACATTCACACAAAATGACAGAGTGACAAGAATGACGGCTGTCATTTTCTGAAAAACATCAAGCGCCGCAGAACACATAAAATTGAATCTACACTTGACGTCCAGGAGGGTAAACTGACAAAAATGAGAAGCAACCGCAAGAGTCCACCGGCCGCCGCGCGTCCCACGCTTGTCTTTTCTTGTCATTTCTGTCGTTCCTGTCATCTACTGGGCTGGGCGGTCTCAGGCGCGTGCTGGAGCTGACATTTGCCGTGCAGCAAGCCATTGTGACGGAAAACTGGAAATCTCCGGAAACGACGAAATCACCGGAAATTACAAGAATGACAACAATGACAAGAATGACAAGTGTCATTTTTCTGGCAAAAAAACCATAAGTAGACCTCGGAGCTGCGGCGCGGCTCAGCGCGGCCCGGCTCTGACCCGCCAGACTCGAGGTTGCAACTGTGTCTGGAAAAACTGGCCGGGTACCATAGAACACAGCAGATGACTGGCAATGAGACCGCGAGTCAAAACGCAATCATGCCGCTAACGCTGCTGTGCGACAGCCCCCATGGCTGCAAACACGCACCCGGTCGATTTGTGGTGCGTATTCATGGCCGACATGTGCACACGCGAGGATGACATCGCCTACAAGCAGCCGCGTGTGTCAGCGTTTGAGGTTCTGGTAGCCTTCAAGGGCTGGTGGCTAGCGCGAGGGTGGAATTTCTGATGGGGACACGTCCCTACAATCCCTGGGCAATGCATTCACGACAGCTGTCCCAGCCACACTCGTCCCAAACTTGACCTCGTCGGCCACTGAATTCATGAGCACGAACCGCATGAAGAAATGCACACGGCTGGATGATAGTGGAAGACGAGATTTTCTTCCATCGTAAGCCGCCTCGGATTCCGCCCCACCACGCTTGCTGCCGCCTTTCACTGCGAAGCGTTTGTCAAGTTGAAGACCCTGTGGCTTCGGGAGGCCCTGGGCACGAATTGGTTCACAATGTCGGCTGAAGGGGCGCAGCGCACCAAGACTCGAGATTTACGGGGGCCGCACCCGGCCCATCCAGGATAACCGTTCATTCGCACGTGTCCATGAACGTATACCAGCTGCCGTCAGCAGCCACTGGCACTCCACTCACCATGAACCGGTTCCCGAAGTCTCTACGGACTGTTGGTTTGGGTTTTGGCCCATACTATGAAAGTGTCGAGTGTTTTGGAGCTCAACGGAATTGAAACATTACAAACACGAACCTGCAGAAAACTTTCGGGCAGCATCAGTAAACTCAGTAAACCCTCTCACAAACCCATAGTTCGAGACGACTGCAGGAGGACTGTAAACACAAACCCTTACGCCCCTTCTCCGGCTGACTGGCGTTTGAAACAAACAGGCCAAGATCTGGTCTCCTTCCCTTCGATTGGCCTGCTCCTCCGCCTCCGGCCGAAAGGCATCCGGAACAAGAACAACCCTTTGCCCTTCACAACGTTCTCCCCACACCGCACTAGCCCGAAAGACAGAGAGACTGCGAAAGACTACGAGTGAAACTCCAAAAGCCCCAGCCTTCAAGATAGCCGCTAGTGGCCGGCGCCAAACGCAACCACAAACTCCGAAAATCCCGAAATCCCTATAAACCCTAAAGCGCAACAGGGCCTTTGAAGCCCGATAAAATCATCCGGACTTTACTGTAGGAATTTGGGTCCTAAATCATGACGTTAAGGTTTCGACCTTTTGGCTTTAGGCCTTAAGGAGTGGAGAGGGGTGGGAGTGGAGTGGAGTGGAGTGGAGTGGAGAAGGCTAGCAGCAGGCAGCAGTAGCTGCAGCCGCCCACGCTCGTCATCTCGGGGTGGCTCTATAAACGTCCTTGCCACCCTCCGGTAACGAGCCAAGTGCAAACCAAGCTGCGGCAAAACGGGGAGAGGGGGAGAGAGACCCAGACCCCAGCTCTGAGTCATCGTGGTAGCAAACTGTGCGATGGCTGTCGGTTAGAGCAAGGCGTGCTGGCGTTGACAACCAGCCGTCCAGTCGGACAGGCTAGCAGCAGTTTTGACTGGCAACGTGGTAATGAGAAGTGTAAAACGCCGATTAACACCGCAGCGGTGCCCAGAGGAAAAGGCCGCGACAGGGCAAATTGGGCACTCGAATTGGTATGTTGCGGTGGTGGGGTGGCCTCTTGGCCCCCTTACACCATCGTCCTGCAGAAGACCACCTCTCAATCAGAAAATTAAGGGGGGGTAGAGGCAAGCAGCCGTGGAAGCGGGCATCGACAAGCAGCAGAGAGAAGGAACAAGAATAAGATATACAAGGAATACGGACAGAAAAGAAGTGTGGCCAGCGGGAGAAACCACAGCCAAGGAAGTTGCAAGTGCAGCATAAGGATAAGCCAAAGTGCAGGGAGGCACGTAGCCACAACCCAGAAAATAGCGCACGCAGCGCATACAGAAGGGAAGGAAGGCATGTGCAGGCACACAGCGACTGCGGGGAAGGCACAAAGCCAAACCCAGCGGCAGCGCATGTACAGAAGGGAGGGACAAAGCCAATCCTAGGGTAGTGCATAAGAAGGGAAGGAGAGCACACAGGGACAAAGCCAATCGTAGGGTAGGGCATAAGAAGAGGAGGAGGGCAGGAACACACAGCCAATGCGCGGGAAGGCACAAAGCCAATTTTAGGGGCAGCGCATATATACAACAAAAGGGCAGGCATGCACGGGAAGGCAAAGCCATGCCCAGGGACAGTGCGTACACAGAAGGGCAGGCACAGCCAAGACGTGGAGAGGCACAGCCAATTCCCGGAACAGAGCAGCAGGCACTCACACAGCCTTTGCGCCTCTTTGCTGCGCTTCTTCTCTGCTTCTGTATATGCGCTGGCCTCTACAGTAGGATTGGCTTTGTGTGTTCCTGCTCGTTCTCCTGCTACCCTGGATTGACCTGTCCCTGCGCATTGGCTGTGGCGCCTGTCCCTTCTGCTCTTCTGCGTGTGCGCTGGTCCTAGAAATGGCTTTGCGCCTTTCCGCGCATTGCCTGTGCTCGCCCTCTCGGTTTGATGCCTTCCCGTGAGGCAGCATCTAAGAACCTTCACGAAGGAGGGACTTCAGCAAACGAACCCTTCGAAGCCTTCGAAGTCTTCGAAGCATTCGAAGTCTTCGAAGGTGAAGAGTCGAAGGGGAGCGTCGCAGCTGCGCTGAAGGGTCTGAAGCCCTTCTCTTCAGCTCGCGAAAATGCAGGGAACTTCGAAGCCCCCTTCAGCCTCACCTTCGAAAACGATGAAGAAGTTAAAATGGAAGAGTTGGAAGAGGTTGAAGCCGAGTTCCACTACGAAGAAGATGAAGGAAACCCTGAACGGGAAGATGATGAAGAGTGGAATGAGAAACTCCCAACATGGTCACGCGAGCTCGAAGATGGACCTCCGAAGCTTACTAATGAAGAATTGGAAGTGGATTATGATTCGAGATCATTCGAGATTGAGAGGCTTGAAGAATGGGAGCTGAAGAGACTACAGCCTGACGCGGACAGGACGAAGTACAAGTTTCTGTCGACAAAAGTTGTGTACGACTGGAGGCAGAGAAGGAAAGTTGCAGTGACGAGGAAGGCTCGTAGCAAGAGAGTACAAGTGGTTAACAAGCTATGACTTGTCGAGATTATTTTCGCCAACCGGAATTTCAAGCACTATAAAAATGCTCTTTGCACTGTTTACGTCGACAGATGGATACAGCTTTGGAAGCATCGATGTGAGCGACGCACACCTTCAAGTTGAACAAGTTAAACCGACAATCGTGAACGTTGGAAATGAAGATTTCGAACTTGGATTCACCTTACCTGATCAAGGATTGGTTCAAGTGCATGGTTTGGAAAACTGCAAGGCATATTGGAAGAGTACAAGCTTGAGTCAGACAGCGGGTTGCCCGCATTGTTCTTTCGACTGCCAAAAGATGGAGTGGCAGGAATGATCTTGTTGTCTCACGTAGACGACATGGACGTTTTAGCAGCCGCAAAGGATTTCAATGGACTCGCTGCGTTCATGAAAGAAAAGAAGCTCAAGTTGAAGATAGCAGGGCGAATTGACCTACGAGGCGGAAAATTCGGATTCTTTGAAAAGGAGTTTCGACGTGAAAGAAGGAAAAGTAGAAACCGAGATGAACTCGAAGTGCATCGAGAAATTCGCTGAGGTGCTACAACTCGAGAAAAGCTTTGCGAAGAAACTTCCGGAAGAGCGATGAAAGAAGCGAAGAATGGTAGAAGAACACCATGTGTTCCGACAAGGAGTCGGAATATTGTTGTGCCTGGCTCCCGAAACCAGACATCATGTTCGTGTTGAAGAAACTCAATACGAAATTTGAAACACCAAGCGGACTTTTCCACTACTCTTAGAGCCTGGTGGGTACGCGGAGTTCTGCAATTCACAACATGTTCTCATGAAAGTGGGCTCATGCCAAAATCAAGTGAAAACATCTTTCCCTCTACATGAAGTGTGTACAAAGGGCACGGATATTAGGTTTCCTCACCCCGCCTGAGATTCGTTTGTTCACGACAACGAAACTCACCGAAACCTCAAGTGAAACGAGCCTGGACACCGTAAAGCATGGCATCCGCAAATGGCTCACATCATTCTGCCTTCTCACATGCAGCTGGACCTCCGTAAAGCCTGGAGTCCGTAAGGCTGCTCATCCATAGAACATATGCTGACAGTAGCTGAAAGCTGCAAGGAGTCAGCACATGTACGTGGCAATCCTCGTGATGGAACCGCCTGCCTCTGGCTGTCGTCACAACTCTTGCAGGTGGCCCTGCACGTTCACGAGCCTTGATGAGCTCGCTTTGTCGCAGTCACATCCGCGTTTGCCTGCTGGGCATCAGCCAGCAGTGCTTCGAGCTTCCTGACCCGTGACGCATGACAAGAATGCCACCAAGAAACAACATGACCAGCATCGTGCCAATGGAGATCGGCATCACAACTGGATTCACACCACTTGTCGTAGTGATCTGGAGTTCATCTCAGCCTCCACAGCAACACCTTGCCTTGTGACCCAAGGCTCCAAGACATGTAGCTCAACCATGCCCGCAATGGCATAAAACGCCACACGACAGTTCGAAAGCCTGTCGTAAATGAACTATCTTTCACTGCATCAAACTCTGTACCACTACCAATGCAAAATGCACACTGCATGACCTAACCTGCGTCGGAAGTGGAGAAGCAAGCCACCTCGACCTAGAACCCTACGGGCGGGGCGGCGGGGTCTAGGGTCGAACAACGCTTCACTTGCTCTGTCTCTTCACGGGTGCTTTAAGCAAGTAGACTGCAGGCAGGGAGATCCTTTGAGGCGTTGGATCCCACAGGCAGGCGGGCATTTACCCCCTTGGGCATTGAATGCAGGCGACTCCACTTTGGAAGGCGGTACGGCTTGCCTAAGTCGGCTTCTCCTCTTTGGGACCCTGCAGATCTGTCGAGCAGGCAGGCGGCCCGCAGAGTAAGTTGGAGCTGGGCACAGGGCGGGTGGGCGAAAAGTACAACTCAAGCGGGCCCGCCCAGCCGCCAACCAACGCGGACCTCCTAGGTGTACCCTGAACTTCTTCCAGGTGGTTTGCTTCTTCACTTGGTTAGATCATGCAGTGTGCGTTAACTGAATGCAATGGGTAATTTTTATAATGCCGGGTGCGGCGTGGCACGCGGTTAAAATCTAGCAAAAAAGAAAGAGTTGCGCCGCGCCCGAAGGGCCCGGCACCGTGCGCGGCAGAAGGAATATTAGCAGCCGCGCGTAGCGCCGCGCATAATAAGGAGGCGACGCAGGAAGTATGGCGCCTACCGCGCACGGCGCCGCGCATATAAAGGGTAGCGTGCAAAGAATGCCCTACAACAAGGCCGCCTGAACCCTTGCCAAACAGCTGTGCCCCCAAAAAACAACCCGCAGCTTCACACCCTACAAAACCTGGCCCGGCAACTTACTTGCGCTTGGACTTTGTCAGTCGTCTTCTTCGAAAAGGGCACTCATGGCCTCCAACTCGCTGTCAATGTTGTAGCATGGCATGAAGTCTTGCGGCAAGTCTCTGCAAGACCCTAAAACATGCTGTGGTGGGTCGCTACATCCGGCAATAGAGCAAGGTTGGGGGGGGGTTCGAATTTTTTTTCCGAGTTGAGATTGGTTTGCGAGTCCACCGTCTTGGTGTTTGGGACCGGAGTCCGTACTGCTATGTACTACCAAACTACTTGAGCAGCAGAGGCTGACTGTGCAGGTAAAGCCTTCTGCTACTAGTACCACTACTGAGGGTGGGACCTCAAGCCTATGAGGTCTTTGCCTCAGCCTCTCACTGGAGGGTGGCACCTCTTGCTGCAAAGCTTCACCAACCACTCCTCTTCTTCCCTAGTCGGTCAGCCCCAATCTGTGGGTCCCTCCTCCACCCTCATCCCGTTTGTGTCAGTAAGAGGGCAGCCCTCTGGTGCACAGCAAGACATTCTGCACTGAACCCCTCGGCCACAGGCACCAATTACCTGTGCAAATTGGTTGCGTGGCCCATCTAACAGGGTTGTCCGCCTGCTTCAGAGAGGGAAAGCACTGCCATATCTGCTGCCTGCAGCGCTGTGGGCCCTGGGCAGTCGACGCCTCCCCTCAACAAGGCGGGGACCGCTTTCCCCTCGCCGGGCACAAACCAAACCCTCAGGCAGCACCTAAAGCGCAATCTTGTCTCTGGTAGCTATCCCACTCTCAGGCACTGCCGTCAGTGTGGATTTACTGTAGATGAGACCCAGGCAAGGCCAAGGTGGACAAACTAAACTAAGCTTGGTAGGAGTGGGCATACCCCAGCATGACAAAGGTCAGGAGGGCGCAAGCCACACACACACAATGTATCAGGCTTCTAGAAGGGGCATGTGCTTTCGGCCTGCTGGCCACTGCATCACGTTCCCTATCGCCACTGCAAACTCCCAAACTCACAGCTACCCAGGGATTGCAAGAGGTGGCAACAGGCTGTGCTGCCTGCGGAGCGCAAAGTTGGGCTGGACCTCTTTGGAACACCACCTCTGCATCAAGCGTGGGCTTTGAAGGCCACCTGGGGAGATAAGCGGGAGGTTTTTCACCGCACACTTCAGCAAGAAGGATGGAGGAGTCCCTCTTTCACCTCCAACTCCGACTCGGTACCATTGTTAGTCTGCAAGTCTGCAAACGCGCGTCCTGGAGCCCCTGCCCAATGCTGTGTGTTGTGTCCTTCCAGCCGGTGAGGGAAGGAGATTCCTACACCGCAGCAGTTGCCAGCCCAGGGCGTGCCACAAACGCGCGCCATGGCTCAAGCCTCGGGCCGCAAGGGGCTCCATTGCGGCAGCTGTCAGCCCGCCGCCAGCTGGACGGGACGTTTTTCGAACCCCTTGCGGCACCCCAACGGAAGAGAGAACCACTGACGAAGGAGCCTGCAACGAAAGAGCCCGCAGTTGCGCCGGCCGCGACTGGATGCTTGTGTGACGACTCCCTCCAGTGAAATCAGATCTCCCTATGCCTCCTGGCCTGACGCCCATCCGCCAGGCCTGTGCCGGCTTTCCAAGCTTGCAAGGTCGGCCTCACAACACACTGCCAGCAGCTTCGAGCATAAGAGCCTGAGAGGTGTTTTTGAACGGCATCCCGAACCAGCTATGCTGATCGGAATCGCTGACACGCTACTGCATCTGCCTGAAACGTTTCCGGCAGCGTATTTGAAGGTTTATGACCCTATCATCACGCAGTGCCCAAGATTGTCGTGGGCATTGCAGCATTTCGACCTTGCTGACATGTTGGACTCCTGGTCCCGCAGCTGGACAAAGCAAGGCTTTTGGAGTCCCTGGTGGGGTATGGCTTTCTTACCACAGCGCAGTCGGACTTGCCGAGTGTCATCAATGCCAGTTTCCTGCAATGCTCAGCTACGCTGACCCAGATTATCGGCTGGGTGCAGTTTTGCTCGCATTCAAGTTCCACCAAAAGGTCCCCTGGAGCGTACGACAGGGCTGCCCATTGTTGTTGGTTTTCCTAATCTGATAACAAAATTACTGACCTGCAGATCAATGTGCCGCCTGCAACCATGGTGGCCTTCTTGGCTGGCCGTGCTTGTGTCCCACTGCGCAACTGCCAAATATGTGATGGACGCGCACAGTGGACTGCCACAAGGCACTGGCCAAGCCTTTCAAGAAGCCTTGCAGGCATGGGCCGCAGCTGCTGAGCACACGGACGTGGAAACGGCCAGGCTTGCCTAGCTCAGCCTGAATGCGTTCCTAGGCATCACGCTGCAGGGCACACAGACACTTGGGCAAGGCTCCATTTCCTTGACGCCATCCGGCTTGCTCTTGCGGCCTCGGTGGCCAACCAAAACATTGAACATTTTTGGTCAGTTTTCAACTTGGAAGTGTCAGGCCATTCCAAGTTCAAAACTGACCAAAAATGTTTAATGTTTTGGTTGGCCACCGAGGCCGCAAGAGCAAGCCGGATGGCGTCAAGGAAATGGGCAGAGGGGGAGGTCCGGCCTAAATTCTTGATAGCACAGAATGGCTGTTTTTCTACGGCGAGTGTTGCCCCTAGAGTGCTTGCTCTCCTCGCCCTGTGCTGCGCCTGCAGCGACCTTGCCGGAGGTCGTTAGCATCTCTTCCGAAACTGACGAAGGCTCTCCCTGCCCAATGGATGACATGTCAGACGCGGAGGACGAACCCGAGGCACAGGTGAATGATTGGCGCTTCTCGGAGCTGCGAACCAAAACGGGGGGCCTTTCTTTCGTGGTTGCTCCACTGGCCATCTGCCACGGACTACCCTGGACCGGTCCTGCCTGGATGTTCTAGCTTTGTCATCGGTAAAACGGCCAATCTTCCTTTCCTTTGCCCCTCTAGGTAGGCAGGTTGCCCGCTTCTATGTGCTACGACCGTGTGTGAACCCCTCGGACTTGAGTGTTGACCATCTCTCGTCTGGTGACACCCCCTTGTCGTACAACGGAGTCATGCCAATTGGGAGAGACCAGCTAGGGGATGCTGCTTCTGGGCTGTGGACACTTCTACGCGGAGATCAGGTTTCCACTTCCCTGGCAATGTGCCATCGAGCACCTGTGGACAACCTGGCCTTCACGAGAGCCATTCTCGCCTGTGCTTGGGTTGCTGCGGGGTTCCCTGCCTGCTTGGGTGTATATCTCTGCTTGCGTCAAAGCAGCCATACATGACTACCTCCCCATCGGTAGGTGGCCAAGCGTGATGTGAGCCCTCACATCTCCTCGCCGACGTCTGTCGGTTTGGGCATGGAGGGTCTGATTCTGGTTATTGAACCCTCAACCCTCACCGGCCAAGGAGATAGTTGCTTGGCCTTGAGTGCGAAGTTTCGACTGGGGGACTCTCCCGCTTCCTGCGGGGCAGGTGGGGTCCCCGCCTGCTTGGGTTTACCTGATGGCTCTGATTGGAACGAAGCAGTCAAGCCTGCTTTGGCCGTCGGACGAGACTCTTGTGAGTCAAAAGAACGTTGCGCCTTGTGCTCGGAGAGGCTCCACTGGCTGACCACCATGGAGTGCTCTGGGCTGGTCCTACCCTTTGTTCTTGCCGTTAAGTCCCCACTGGCTGACCACCATGGGGCAACTTTATACTTCGGATCAAGAAGGTTGACACCTGCAACGTCCCGTGCCAAGGTACGACTATGCCCCACCTGTGCTGGCGGACTTGTGAACCTTCTCGTGAACGGCCTTGGCTGGTGCTGAATGTATTCGCATCGGTGGCTGCGTGATGGTGGTTTTGTGAATCTGGCAACGTCGCATTTTGCGACGCACCTGCGCACTCGGTGCTACATGTGTGCTCCCGGCCTCTTCGACGATTTCGAGTACTGAGTGCACAGGGTGACCTAGCAGTTCGGCGCGCTGGCTGTGGACACTTCTACGTGGAGATTATGCACCCGCTAACTTGGCAGGGAGCCATTCCCCACTTGTAGAACAACCTGGCCCTCTTGAGACTCTAGAGGGTCACCCTCGTCTGAGCTTGGCCTGCGGCAGGGCAAGTGGGCTCCCCGCCCGCGTGGATGTTACCTGAAGGCTCTGATTGGACCAAAGTAGCAATACCATGGAGATCCTTGCACTTCGGCACCAATGTGATGTGAGCCCTCCCATCTCCTTACCGACGTACCTCGCGGGTTTGGGTTTGGAGGGACCTGATGCGTGCCGATGCGCAGGCCAGCGCCAAGGTTGCGTGGCCTTGTGTGAGATGCCTGGACTGGGAGGTTCCTCGTTGTTATTATAAACCCTGTGGCGTTAAGTGTTTGGTAACTCGCTGTGGACTCTCCCCGTGGAATCGGTAGCTGCAGCTACTCTCGCCCCCCCTCTGGCCGTGCGCGGGCACCTCTCTGGGTGGGCACTTGTTCGCCAGGGTGACTGGAGAACCATGTGCTCGGAGCTACTCACTGGCTGACCACCATGGAGTGCCCTGGGCCGGTCCTGCTTTGATTGCTCTTGCTGTTAAGTCCCCACTGGCTGACCTCCATGGGGCATATGCCCCCTGTGCCGGGCGCGGACACCTCTCTGGGTGGGCACTTGTACGCCAAGGTGAATGGAGCACCCAGAGCTCGGAGCTACTCCACTGGCTGACCACCATGGAGTGCCCTGGGCCGGTCTTGCCTTGATTGTTCTTGCTGTTAAGTCCCCACTGGCTGACCACCATGGGGCATATGCACATCTTTCATCCCCCCTAGGGAGTCTGACTTGCAACATCCTTTCGCCATTGAGTGTCGGTTGTCTGTCCTTGACAACGAGTACGTGATCCGAACCTCTTCTGATGACCTCGGTTTGAATAACCGCTGTCGCACCAGTGGCTACATGATGGTGGTTTTGAGAATCTGGCAATGTCGCAATTTGCGATTCCCCCACAAGCTCTGTTCTTCCTTGTGAACCGGGACTTCATTGACGACTTCGAGTACTGAGTCCGTGGGGTATCTAGTAGTTCAGCGCGATTGCTCGCTTTGTTTCTTTGGTCTTTGTTTGCTTGGTGGTTGCTTGGTGTGTCTGGCGGATTGTGTGCGCTGACTTTGTTTCACCCTTTATGTCGAGCCCAACAAGACCGGCCTACTGTGCTACTGATGTAGTAAAGAGGCGTCAGTCCAAAAAAAAATTTGTCATTCATTTATTCAAATTGGATTATTACCTCAAACATTACAACATTGGAATGGAGTTGATTCTTGCTGCTCGCCCTGATCTTTTTGCGCACATGCCATCGATATTATGCCGTTTTGTCCAGTTTTTGTCGTTCACGCTGTTGATATACCTCACCCTTGTTTCTGCACATTACCTGTCTCCAACATCATCACGGCAAAATGGGAAACTTGTAAGAACAACATGGCTTTCATTTCTTGCTTTTCGGTACTTACCTTAAAACTTAAATGCGGTGCAGCATCATCTTTGTAAAATAAGCTTCAGCATGGAGCTTATGTTAATTCAAAGATTTACGCTCACTCTTAGGGTACCACACACCTGGTAACACATCCTCGACTGTGGGCGAGACGATCCGGCACTTAACTCGCCCGGTAAAACAAAATTCTTTTTTCTCGAACCTAACCCAAACTCTGAAGCCTCTGTGGCGCCCGGCAGTCGCCGTTTGTTATGGCAACAACAACCTCTTTCTGCGTTTTGTGGTGAGACCCAAGATAAATTACTGAAGGAAGTGCCGAGAAACCGGTAAAGGGTGCAGAGATGGAAGCGCCGTTTCAAGTAGCCATGCAAAATGGGTCTTCCAAGTGATAGTTGGCTGGATAATTGAAGGAAAGCCCCAGTTCTTAAAGTGCCAAACGGTGGTGACTGTTTGGAGGATAAACGCGTTGCACGTGTTCCACCTCTGAAAGGGCGACAAAGAGAGAAGAGCTGCAGAAAGAAAGGTGCAGGCCAACCCACTTAGAGAGCAGTCAAGTGAACCCAGTAAGGTCCGGGGGGGGGGGGGGCGGTTCGAACCTGGGTTCAACCCAGGTTCGAACTCTTTTCCTTTTAAAATGGAGTTCGAACCTGGGTTCAACCTGGGTTCGAACTAATTGAAGGGTGTGAGTTGTTCTGAGGTTCTCTGAACCTGGGTTTAAACCTGGATTAAACCCAGGTTTCTTGAATCCAGTTCAACTCAGGTTGAACCCGGGTTGAACCTGGGTTGAACCTGGGTTGAACATAGTTGAACCCGGATTGAACCCAAGTTGAATCCAGGTTGAATTCAGGTTGAACCTGGATTCAATTCGAAACCTAGGTTGAACCTGGGTTGAACTTGGGTTGAATCTGGCTTGAACCTGCGTTGTTCAATCTTGAAAGGGGACGAGACTGTTTTTTGTTTCTTAAAGCAAAAAGAGGAGAAGAGAATTTATAGAATTTTTTTTCTAAATTCCACCCCCCTCGAATATTCTTTTGTTTTTCGTATTTCATTCTTCGAAAACTTAGAGGAGAAGAGAGAAGAGAATTTATTCTAAATTCTACCCCCTCGAATTTCTCGAATCTTCTTTTGTTTTTGTAAGAGGGGGGGGTTGAAAGAAGATGAGAGAAGGGATTTATTCTAAATTCCACTCCCCTCGAATCTTGTTTTATTTTTTGGATTTCATTATTCGAAGCCAGAGAAGTGAGACTTTAAACATTACCTTCTCTTCAAGAAGAGAGAGAAGGAAATGTAGTCTAAATTCCGCCCCCTTCAACCTGGGTTGAACTTGGGTTGAACCTGGCTTGAACCTGGGTTGTTCAATCTTGAAAGAAGACGACAGTTGTTGTTTCTAAAAGTAAAGAGCGGGGGGGTTGGGGGGGGCGCAGCCCCCCCCATTTTGCCTGTTGTAAATTGGAAAGAGGGGAGAAGAGAGAAAGGACTTTAGTCTAAATTTCACCCCCCTCAAATCTTGTTTTGTTTTTGTGTTTCATTGTTCAAAACTCAGAGGAGTAGAGACGAGATTGTTTTTGTTTTAAGAAGTAAAGAGCGGGGGGGTTGGGGTGGGACGGCGGGAAAGGGGGCTTAAACCGCCCCCTTCAAATCTTGTTTTATTTTTCTATTTGTTTTTTAGATTTCATTATTCGAAATTAGAGAAGTGAGGGGGGTCTTAAGGGGGAGGCTTATCGGGGGTTTAAAGGGTCGAACCTGGGTTGAACCTGCATTGAACCCGGATTCAACCCAGGTTGAACCCAGGTTGAACCTGGATTCTGACCCGGGTTCTGAACCCGGGTTGAACCCAGGTTGAACCTGGGTTGAACCTGGGTTGAACCCAGGTTGCACCGTGGTTGGTCAGCTGTCCCTAAAAACCCAAACGGTTTCGCAAAAACTTGCTGCTGCTTGTAGTTTTAAAAAAGACCCCCGGTGCAAATCGCAATTCAAGCCAGAGATAGCAGCCTCCATCCGCAGCCTTTTCCAGCCAGCACAGGCTATCGCGCCAGTAGACAGAGGCCCCTCCGTGCGCAATGGCGGAGATGAAAGCGGAGGTCCTGCCCTCCCAGGGCCAGGAGGCCCAGGAGGCCCCGGTGAAGAGTGAAGAAGAAAAGCCGGAGGGTGGACCCTCCTCAGAGCCAGCGGCTCTGAGCCACCCTGCCGGGACGGATCAACAGGAGGGGCCTTCCTCCCAAGCCAGTGCCTCCAATGCGACCCCTGCTGCAGCTAAGGTGGAAACCGGCCAAGAGCCACACACCGCAGCACCGACAGGGGAGGGGCAGCCTCCGGAGGACAGGGCTTGGGAGAACCGACAACGGGAGGTTCCCCCTCCGAGCAGGCAGCCCGGGGTAAAGGGGAGTTCCTGCTGGAGCGCAGAACCCAGGCGCAGCGGTATGTCGACGACTATACCCTGCAGAGGCAACGACAAAGGCCGGGCAAGAAAGCCAGGGCGCAACGGCAGCAGGCTGTTTCTCAGGCAGCCCAACGGGTCCCACCCACGCCACCGCCAGCCAACCGTGATGCCCACCCTGGTTGGGGGCACGAAGAATGGGAAGGATGGCAGCAATGGGGGGATGAACATTGGTCCGGAGGGTGGTCCTCCAGTTGGTCGAAGAAAGTGAAGAACCAACCCCCGCGGGGGAGCCAGGCCAAGAGCCCCCGGCAGACCTTAACACGGGCACCAGGCCAGCAGCAGAGGGAGGTAACCTAATCCTCCGAGCAAATGAAAGGGGCCGAGGAAATGGCCTAGCCAACCAGCTGCCTGACAGGGCCACGTATGAGGTCCAGGGCACGGTCAGGTACCTGCGCATCCTCGGTCGAGGTGGCTCGAGGGTAGTGTATACCCTTGAGCAGGAGCCCCGCTGGGTCCTCAAGGTAGGCCTCCAGAGCTCCCACCACTTCGAGTGGGAACTCTTTGCGCTGGCGTACGATTCCTGGCCCCAGGTCTGCCGGAGGTTCACCCTCCAAGTTGAGGTCCCTGGGCTCCCAGACCAGGACCTCAGGGCTTTCGCCGTCGAGCGGATGGTAAGCCCGATTCGCCCAACACCGGACGGTTCGTTCCTCCAGATGTGCATTATGTTGTGCTTCTGGTGTGGCCTACGCCTTCCGGAGGGTTACCTCCACCCGCGTGACCAAGGGGTGAGAAACTGGGGTTACCTGGGTATGGCAAAATACCACAGGTTGACGAGTTTGGATGTCGCCAATTGGGGCACCAGGGAGCACTACGGGTTCCCCAGCCAGACCCGGCTCGTCTCTTTCTTCCGGTGGTTCGATGAGGACTCACCCACCTTGAGCGGCAAGGTAAAGAGGTGAATCGGCCTCCACCACGCCAGCATCCCTATGCTGGCCAGCTTGTTGCTGTGGGAGTTAAAAGAGAGGGACATGGTGTTCGTAGAGGCTCTCATCGACATGAAAGTCCTTTATGAGCTACCGTCGCCCGAATATGGGCTGGCGCGGCCCCTCGGCAACATCCTGGAGGAGCCCCGCTGGGAACTGGTGCCACTGCGGGCACCACCAGCCGATGCAGCCTAGGAGGTTGCATCCTCCCAGCGGGGACAACAGAGAGGTGTCATCCTCGCTACCAGGGGGGAACCCTGACCGCCTCCCTCTAACAGCCTGCACTGGGTGCACCAAAGGCCTTGAGGGACTTTTGTCAGGAGGTTCCAAACCTCTCATGAGGTACCAACCTCTGGTAGCAACTCAAAGGGGATGAAAAGCTGAGGTCCATCCTCGCTGCCAGAGCACACCCCTGGCCGATTTCCTCTCACGGTTTGCACCTAGTGCACCAGAAACCCTGAGGAACGTTTTGCTAGGAGGTCCATTCCTCTCATGAGGTACAACCTCTGGTAGCATCCCAAAGAGGATGGCAGTTTAGGAGGAGGTTTGTTCCTCCCCCTGTACCATAGGGCCGAAAGGGCCATCAGGAGTGCCAGTACAGAGGCACGGTTTCACAACCCAAACACCAAGACGGTGGATCGCTTTTGTTCGCTCAACGCGGAAAAAAAAATTGCACCGTGGTTGAACCCAGGTTGAACCCAGGTTAAACCCAGGTTCTCGATGTTGTTGTTCCCACCCCCCCCCCCCCCCCCCCCCCCCCCCCC
>CAJNDS010002760.1:202492-290495 GCA_905221605.1 Symbiodinium natans | reverse complement strand
GTTTGGGGGTGTGTGGGGGTGTTTGTTTGGGGTTGGGGGTGTTTGGGGGGTTTGGGGGTGACGTAGGAGTTTTTGGGGGGGAGGGGGGGGTTGGGGTTTGGAAGTTTCAGGGGTTTAGGGTTTAGGGTTTAGGGTTTAGGGTTTAGGGTTTAGGGGTTTAGAAGTTTAGGGGTCGAGGCTCGAGGGTTTGGGGAGTGTAGGGACGAGGAGGAGGTTGGGAGTTTCCGGCTTCGCTTGCGATGTCTGGGCTCTTATAGGGCCAAGCTGCGCCCAACGCGGGATCTTCGGGAAGTCCTACACCCCAACAGGGTTTAGGGTTTATAGGGTTTAGGGTTTAGGGTTTAGGGCTTAGGGTTTAGGGTTTAGGGTCTTCTCAGCATTCTAGCACCCTGATCGGGGTTAGCCCGAAACACGAAACCCTAGACCCTGAACGCATAGGCTTTTGGAGATAGGGTTCGGGTATGCTCAGTCTACTTGAAGGTTCATGGGTCCTTTCTAACCCCAACGATGACGTTACCTAAGGACTTAGGGGGGCTTATAAGTGCAGTTGATATTTGCCGTTATAAATAACCCTGAGACTCCACGTAGAATGCAGATGCCTTCACGTTTTTCCTTCGGCTCCTGCGAGCGCCAGAAGGGGCAACAGGAGCCCTGTCGACAGCAAGCGATTAAAAGGAGCATCATGACTGAAACCTGAAACGTGTCTACATGGGTTCAAGGTTTAGGGTTTAGGGTTTAGGGTTTAGGGTTTAGGGCGTTCCCGGCCTTGCAGAGGGCTCATCTTGCTACAGCCCTGAACAAACCCTATAGGAAACCCTAAACCCCAAACCCCGCCTGAGCGGCGCCTAAGCCCGCCCCCTCCCCAAGCCCTAAACCCTAAACCCTAAACCCTAAACCCTAAACCCTAAACCCGAAACCCGAAACCCGAAACCCGAAACCCGAAACCCTAAACCCTAAACCCTAAACCCTAAACCCTAAACCCGCTCGATGCCCAGCTCTCACCAGAGCTCGAGAGGTCGCCCCTCACTGGCAGTGCCTTTGGACGCCTCCTCGTAGAGTCGGCGAAGCGCTGCGACGTACCTGCAGGGGGGTTTAGGGTTTAGGGTTTAGGGTTTAGGGTTTAGGGTTTAGGGTTTAGGGTTTAGGGTTTAGGGTTTAGGGTTGCCCTAAACCCTAAACCCTAGACCCTGAACCCTAAACCCTAAGCCCCTACATAAGCCACTCAGGGTTTCGGGTTTATAGAGTTTAGGGCTTCTTGGGATTAGGGTTACGGCAAGAGCTTAATGAGTAGGTTGTAAGTAAGGTTGCCGGTACTCGAACTTGGGCCTATCCTAACCATAGCCTGATACCCTACTTGCTAAGCTCCTTGATTACTTTCAAGGGCTCCAACCATGCAAACTCCAGAAAGAAACCCCATACTATTCAAACACCCAAGCCCTGAATCACAGATCGGGATTTTCTGGTGGCGAGGTCAGACACAGGGCCTCGCCAGGGTCTTTGAGGCTGTTGGGTCTGCGTGTGGGTTTCGGGTTCAGGGTTGTCAACCGCACCATGTCCTCCGATGGAGTTCCGTGGTTTGATTGCTTAACTTCTCATTTCATTTTGCAGCGTAACCATTGGGTAGCCAAAGAATTGACTACAATAGCGGGTCGGGTTGGAAAGTCTCTGCTTTTACGACAGCCTCCCAAAGCCCCGACACGAAAACTAAAGACAAAAAAACCCGACAAACACCCTATACCGTTACCCTAAACACCAACCCCTAAACTAACACCCGAAAATACCCCTAAGCCCTAAACCTTACGATCTACTTCGGTGGGGTAGGGCCAGAGCCTGTCATGGTACTTCCGGACGTCTTGGTCGGAAGGCTCGGCAATCCTAAGTTTTAGGGTTCATTTAGGGTTTAGGGTGCAGGTCGAGGGGCTAGGCTGCGACTTGCTTGGGCTTAGTAGGGTGGAGGGACAAAACCACTCCTAACAAAACTGCACCGCAAGGATCCTACGCCTACACCATAGTACAAAAAGCCACCCAGGCAAAACCTACTGACGCCCGAACCTGCTTGCAACAAAACACACAAGACAGACCCAACAACCCGCATCCTAAACGTATAGCCATTGGCCCTGAAACTCCAAAACTCCCTCAACAAGAAACAGAAAGCAATAAAACAAAACGCAATACCACTAGTGAACCCTAAACCTTAAACCCTAAACCCCTAAACCCTAAACCCCTAAGCCCCTAAACCCCTAAACCTCTACTAAACCCCTAAACCCCCAAACCCCTAAACCCCTAAAGCCCTTACAGCCCCCAAAAGCCCTTAAGCCCCTAAGCCCCTAAACCCCTAAACCCCTAAACCCCTAAACCCCTAAACCCCTAAACCACTAAACCCCTAAACCCCTCAACCCCTCAACCCCTAAACCCGCCACTAAACCCTAAACCCTAAACCCCTAAACCCCCAAACCCCT
Source organism: Symbiodinium natans (assembly GCA_905221605.1). Taxonomy (NCBI): domain Eukaryota; class Dinophyceae; order Suessiales; family Symbiodiniaceae; genus Symbiodinium; species Symbiodinium natans. The sequence continues at coordinate 288,036 of CAJNDS010002760.1, read as the reverse complement.
AAACCCTAAACCCCTAAACCCCTAAACCCCTAAACCCCTAAACCCCTAAACCCCTAAGCCCCTAAACCCCTAAACCCCTAAACCCCTAAACCCTAAACCCTAAACCCCCCTACGCATCACAGCCGAGCCACAAAGGAACCTCAAGGGGCTCCCCAATGGCCAGCTTCACGGGCACCCGCTTCGGAAACAGGGGCATCAGAGGGAAGCCGAAAGGAAGCCTGGGACAGGTTTAGGGGGGTTTAGGGTTTAGGGTTTAGGGTTTAGGGTTTGGGCTTTGGGCTTTGGGCTTTATTTGGGCTAGGCCTCAGACATTTCAGGACGGGGAGGAAGGGGGAGGGTCGCAAGGGCTTAGAGCTCAACTTACGGTGCAGACAGCCCTTCTTATCACCAGGCCAAATCTGGAAGCCCCGAAACTAAACACCGGTAAATGAAACCTTGAGGGTTTTGGGTCTAAGGATGTCTAGCATGTCTAGGATGTCTAGGGTCTAGGGTTTAGGGTCTAGGGTCTAGAGGTTAGGGTTTAGGGTTCAAATTCTACAAGAACCGGAACACGCACACACGCACACACGCACACACGCACACACGCACACACGCACACACGCACACACGCACACACGCACACGCCCACACGCACACGCGCACACGCGCACACGCCCACACGCACACACGCACACAGACACACAGACACACAGACACACAGACACACAGACACACAGACACACAGACACACAGACACACAGACACACAGACACACAGACACACAGACACACAGACACACAGACACACAGACACACAGACACACAGACACACACACAGACACACAGACACACAGACACACAGACACACAGACACACAGACACACAGACACACAGACACACAGACACACAGACACACAGACACACAGACACACAGACACACAGACACACAGACACACAGACACACAGACACACAGACACACAGACACACAGACACACAGACACACAGACACACAGACACACAGACACACAGACACACAGACACACAGACACACAGACACACAGACACACAGACACACAGACACACAGACACACAGACACACACACACACACACACACACACACTCACACACACACACAAGAGTACTTGGAAGTTCATGGGTACTTCGAACCCCATGATCAAGTCTACTTACCACTTTGGGGTGTTAGGGGGCTTAGAAGTGCAGTTAGACTTGGGCTTATAAGCATCCATGAACCTCCAAGACTGAAATCAACCCTCAAAGCCTTGCAAAACCCTCACAAGAAACCCAACCCTCGCGAAGAACACAACAAAGCCCTATAAGCAGCCAGCCACACCCTGAAAAGCCGCCGTCAAAAAACACGCCAAACGAAACAAAGCCCCGTGACGAACTTACAGGCATGTAAGAACACCCGGAAGCCCTTCTCAGATGAACGCCAACAGCCCTCAACCCAGAGGCCATACTAACAGCTCCTGAATAGGGATTGGAACAGGGGCACCATACCCCTATTAAGGACTGTTAGTATAAGGGGGGAACATCCCAAACCACCCACCACAAGCCCTAACCCTAGACCCTAAACCCTAAACCCTAAACCCTAAACCCTAAACCCTAAACCCTAAACCCTGAACCTGAACCCTAAACCCTAAACCCTAAACGAAAAGGACTGTAACATCCCAACCCAGAAGCCCCTTCACGCACCCGCCCACCAAAAAGAAATAACCAGGCCAGGCCACACAGCCGGGATAGAGAGTTGGTTCAAGAACCAGCGGAACCTATCAGGTGAGAAGCTGCATGAGCCCCAAACCCTAAACCCTAAACCCTAAACCCTAAACCCTAAACCCTAAACCCTAAACCCCTAGGGCTCGTGCGGCTTAGGGGGGCTCACGGTGCAGAGGTGTAGGGGGAGGCCAGCGGTGGTGTAGTGGTGCAGGAGTGACATTCTAAGTTAGGGCTCCCCTCCCCCCCCCCCCCACCCACAAAAAGACTCGAAGGGGTTTAGGGTTTAGGGTTTAGGGTTTAGGGTTCAGGGTTCAGGGTTTAGGGTTTAGGGTCTAGGGGGCCCAAAACCCTAAACACTAAACCCCGGCCCCCCTTGCATTTGGCCTCCAGGCTCCCTGAGGGTTCGCGAACATGTCAGAGTCGCCGACTGTGTAGCAGGGCACGAGATCCTTGGTTTGGGGTTTAGGGTTTAGGGGGTTTAGGGGTTTAGGGTTTAGGGTTTAGGGTTTAGGGTTTAGGGTTTAGGGTTTAGGGTTTAGGGTTTAGGGTTTAGGGTTGGGGATTTGGGTTGCGGGAATTTTTCGAGGGGGTTGGGGGGGGGGGGGGGGGGGGGGGGTTCGGTGACTGTGGGGTTCAGGAGTTTAGGTTTACCTCAGACAGGGGGTGGAGAGGGGCGGTACATCAATTTCGCACTATGGTTGGGCCTTCTTAGGTCTAGGGTTTAGGGCTTAGGGAGCCAGGGTTTAGGGTTTAAGGTTTAAGGTTTAAGATTTATGGTTTAGGGTTTAGGGTTTAGGGATTAGGGAGGGAGGGTGTAGAGGGCTTGTAGGAAGATAGGGTGTCAAGACGTCTAATAGGCTTTGGGCTTGAAGCGTCCAGGATACTTATAAGTAGGGTTTTGAGTCGGGTACAGTAACTAGTAATTCTAGCCTTACATGTACTTACTTCTCCAATAACCAAGGGGAAAAAAAGGTTAAACTTTAATATTTCTACTAAATAAGGAAACCCAAAAAGTTTAAAGTTCACCTAAAGGCGAAGTAAGTTGTAAGTACCCATGAAGATCCAAGTAAAGCTGCTAAGCCGTCCTGAAGCCGAACCCTTGCAGTGGGGGGCCTTTTGACCCTAACCTCCCCAAACCACCTTACACCCTTGGATTAAACCCTAAACCCTAAACCCTAAACCCTTAACCCTAAACTCTTAATCCTAAACCCTAAACCCTAAACTCTAAACCCTAAACCCTAAACCCTAAACCCTAAACCCTAAACCCTAAACCCTTAATCCCTGAAGCACTTAAACCCCTTACCCCCCCAAACCAAAAACCCTTCAACTCCCTCAAGCCCTTCAACGGCTTAACCCCAACCACCCAAAACCCCTAACCCTAAACCCTAAACCCTAAACCCTAAACCCTATACCCTAAACCCTAAACCTAAACCCTAAACCCTATACCCTAAACCCTAAACCCTAAACCGCAAACCCTTAACCCTAAACCCTAAACCCTAAACCCTAAACCCTAAACCCTAAACCCTAAACCCTAAACCCTAAACCCTAAACCCTAAACCTCGAAACCCTAAACCCTAAACCCTGTCAGCCCAGGGTCGTAGCCGTGTCTGAGAGCATACTTCACGAAACCGGCGCGCTTCCTTCGATGCAGCTCTCCCTCCCGCGGTTTAGGGTTTAGGGTTTAGGGTTTAGGGTTTAGGGTTTAGGGTTTAGGATTTAGGGTCTAGGGTTGAGGGTTTAGGGCTTCCTTGGGTTGAGGGTGCCCCGTAGGGATGTAAGGGTCTACCTTGAACCCTAAACCCCAAACCCCAAACCCCAAACCCTAAACCCTAAACCCGAAACCCTAAACCCTAAACCCGAAACCCTAAACCCTAAACCCTACACCCTAAACCCTAAACCCTGACACATTCCAATCCACGTGTCTTCAGGTAGACGCGCTCCGTCCCTGGAGCCGTCACGGTGGCCTCTTCGAATCCCCCCGGGACCATGGCCAGGGGAGAGTCGCCTCAGGGTTTGGGGTTGAGGGTTTGGGTTTGCGGTTTAGTGCAACGGTTTGGGGATTAAGTACTTGGGTTGGGGTTTTGGGGTTTGGGGTTTGGGGTTTGGGGGTTTGGGGGTTTGGGGGTTTGGGGGTTTGGGGGTTTGGGGGTTTGGGGGTTGGGGTTTGGGGTTTGGGGTTTGGGGTTTGGGGTTTGGGGTTTGGGGTTTGGGGTTCAGGGTTTGGGGTTGAGGGTTTGGGGTTGAGGGTTTGGGGTTTAGGGGCTGGGGTTTTGGGGTTTGGGGGTCTGGGGTTTAGTGTGTTGGGTTTGGGGCTTTGGGGTTTGGGGTTTAGGGCTTGAATGTTTGAGGGTTTGAGGGGATTGGGGTTTGGGTTTTCTGGGGTTTGGAGTTTTGTGGTTTGGGTTTTTTTGGGTTTGGGGTTTGGGTTTCGGGATTTGGGCATCCCTAAACCCTAAACCCTAAACCGGGCTGAGGGTTGCAGGACTTCTAAAAGGCTACATGGACCCAGACGCGAAGCTAGAGAAACCTGCCTAAGGGTGGGCACATGGTCTCTTAGTATGGGCCCTTAAAGGGCACCCCCTTATATATCCTGCATGTACCCTATACAGCCCTAGAGTCTAAGCCCGAATGTATCAGAATTGTTATTTTGGGTACGTAGTTCGTGTGTGCTTCATCACACATAGGGATTGGGAACTATTGGTATATCAATGTCACATAAAAGCTCATAGGCTCCTGTATGACCCTGTGCCAGAAAGTGCTCATGCTGGCTGCGTTTTGCGGAGCAAAAAATAGGCAAACCGTCCTTTTACCCATTGAAGGCCTGAAGCCTTAAACCCCCTCTACAAACCCCTACCCCCCCCCCCCCCCCCCCCCCCCAAACTCCCTGAATTCCTGAAAGCCCTAATGAAACCCTAAAACCGTCAATCCCTAAAACCCTTTAAGCCCTAAAACCCTAAAGCGCTTAAACCTTTTGAAGCCTGCAACCCTAAACCCTCATACCCTAAAACCCCAAGCCCCTTGAAGCACCCTCGAAAAGCCCTTAAAACAAAACCTCGTAGAAAAACAAAACTAACAAACGAAAACTCCTCAAAAGACCTAAAAACCCTTCAAAACAACTTAAAACACTTCTTAAAAGAAAAAAACTAAAAAAAAAACCTAAAAAACCCTGTTTCCAAAGCCATTTAAAAAAAGAATCAGCTCGCAGGCCACCCCTGTCAAGCCGCCCTTGCGCATCAGCTGGCGGAGGGCGTTGGGTCCAGTCGAGCCCACCTTCGCAAATTGCTGCTTTTGGGCTTTGGGGGCTCTTGGGGGCTCTAGGGATTTCTAGGGTTTAGGGTTTCAGGGTTTCAGGGTTTTAGGATTTTCTAGGCCGGGCTTAGGGTTTTCTAGGGTTTGCTCAGGCTAGGGTTTAGGGTGTCGGGTTTAGGGTTTAGGAAGCCCACCTTTGCAAAGAGCTTACTGTTGGAATGGGGGAAGAAACCCTAAACCCTAAACCCTAAACCCTAAACCCTAAACCCTAAACCCTAAACCCTAAACACTAAACCCTAAACCCTAAACCCTAAGGAAGAAGGTACCATAAATAATCCGTTTAAGGGGTAAATAGGGGATATATGGTACCTTATTCCCCATTCCCTACTAGCCAACAATAAGAAAGAGCTGCTTTCGGGCTGTGGAGGCTTTAGGGTTCTAGGGTTGTTCAGGGTTGGGTTTAGGGTTTGGGGTTGAGGGTTGAGGGTTCGGGTTTGAGGGTTGGAAGGTTTTAGAACTCGACGGTTCCCCCCCCCCCCCTGCCCCGCCTCCCCCCCCTCACCCCCCCTCCCCCCTCCCCCCCCTCCCCCCCCTCCCCCCCCTCCCCCCCTCCCCCCCCTCCCCCCCCTCTCCCCCCCCTCCCCCCCCTCCCCCCCCCCCCCCCCCCCACCCTCCCCTCCCCCCTCCCTCCCCCCCGGGGTCCCCCCCCTCCCCCCCCTCCCCCCCCCCTCCCCCCCCCCAAAAAAAAAACAAAGAAGGTTCTGGGTAGCCCTGGGTAGCCTCAAAAGCTCAAATTGCTACCCAATGCAACCCATGTTGTTTAGGGTCGAGGGCTGTCATTTGTGAAAAAGCAGCTAACCACACTCCCCACTCCCACAGATATGGAGTGTTGTCCAAAAATGGGTTTACCATTTTTGGGGTTCCGATGATAAGGCATACTAAAATGTTAGGGGAACCACTGCCGGCCATATCGAAAGCTCACTCGCGAATGCACGGCACGCAGGTGCGTTGCAGCTTCTGCGCAGCCGCAAACCCTAGCCTTTAAAGTATTCTCTCCATGGCTGTGTCATTGTCAAGCCATGCCGCGTGCTTGGTGCAACTCCATAAGCATAAGGAAGTCAACATGGACAACAGGTTTAGGGTTTAGGGCCTAGGGAGGCGGGCAGATGAGTGTAGCAGTCCTTACGGTTGGTTAACAAGGAATGGGGGAGTAAGGTACCATATGTCCCCTATATACCCTTTAAGGGATTTTATATGGTACCTTGCTCCCACATTCCCTACTAACCAACAGTAAGATTCTTGCCCAGACATGTCAGGCACACAGATTCTCTCCCAGGTGCTCTGCACAAGGCTTGCTGGTTCTTCGTAGGGCATGGGGAAAAGAGAGCCCCGACATCCCCTGCACATACCCCTTGAGGGATTCTGTAGGGTACCTATAATTCCACATTCCCGACGAAGAACCAGGGGGAAGGCGCTCTAGAAGAAAGTCACCCCCACCCAGAACCCCAAAACCCAAAAACCCCAAAAACCCGCAAAACCCGCAAAACCCCAAAACCCCAAAACCCAAAAACCCCAAAAACCCGCAAAACCCGCAAAACCCCAAAACCCCAAAACCCGAAAAATCCCAAAACCCCAAAACCCCAAAACCCCAAAACCCCAAAACCCCAAAACCCCAAAACCCCAAAACCCCAAAACCCCAAAACCCCAAAACCCCAAAACCCCAAAACCCCAAAACCCCAAAACCCCAAAAACCCAAAACCCCAAAACCCCAAAACCCCAAAACCCCAAAACCCCAAAACCCCAAAACCCCAAAACCCCAAAACCCCAAAACCCCAAAACCCAAAACCCCAAAACTTCAGGGTCAAGTTGGTGCCCATTCCGTGCTTTCGTCAGCCAGGCCCTTTGACGCCCGAACCGGAAGGCCGAAACCCTGAACGCTCAAGCCCATGTGGGGGTGTATAAAGCTACCCCCCAATATAGGGTTTAGGGTTTAGGGTTTAGGGTTTACGGTCTAGGGCAATAAGGGACCCCTCCCCGCCCCCCCCCCCCCCCCCCCCCCCCCCAGTATAATCCCCAAATAGTAGGAGCCCCTTATAGTAAGGACCCCAATAAGGTACCACTAATATCGAAAGCCGCCATGTGGGTATGTCCTAAACCTTCCAAAGCAAACAGTTCTTCTAGCAGGAACGTCCTGGTGCCCCGAACTTGCCGAAATTAGGGGTACCTTATTGGGGTCCTTTTTATAAGGGGGTCTACTATTTGAGGATCTATATTGGGGGGTCCCCGATGTTTGTAAACCCCCAGATGGTTACTGGGCTACAAACCCTCAACACTAAACCCTAAACGGGGGTCCCCCATTTTCGCAAACCCTAAACGGGGGTCCCCGATTCTCGAAAACCCCCATGTGCTTTACGTCGGCCGCCTTGATGCCAAGGAGGTCTGCTGCCACCCGGAAGGCAGGTGAGAAGTTGTAGAGATAAGGCGCCATGCCTCGGGGTTTGGGGTTTAGGGTTGAGGGTTTAGGGATACTAGACCCAAGAGGAACCTTAGGAATAATCAAGGGTGCCCTAGTATAAGGGGTAACATCCCAAGGGCTTGCAAGGGAACCTAAACCAAAGGGAAGAAGGGCCTACTCTAAGTCCAAGCAGCCGAAAGGGCATACAGTTCCTAGGAGTAAAACTGGTGCTTGCTTCGGGGGGTTTAGGGTTGAAGGCAGCGGTTTCAGGATTTGCGGTTTAGTAATTCTGCTTTGTTGTTGGAAACGGGTCCAGCAATCCATATGTTTTTGGTGGACCAGGGGCAAACTTACCTGAAGGCTCCATGTAGCAAGTTTTGTAGAGGAGCATATGGTAAGTATAGCCCCGGCACAGCTGATCCCAAACAAACAAGCAACAAACCCCAAACCCTAAACCCAGTGTAGCCATCACCTGCTTTCTAAGTTCCCTGAGCCTTCACAAGGTGTAGGATTTATGGGGTTTCTAGGGTTTAGGTTTCATGGAGCTTATTGCTTTAGGGTCCTAGTTGTTGGGCATGCATCAGCTCTTCACTCGCTCGGGAAATCTCTTTACCCAGTAGATCCTTGAGAGTTTATAGGTGTTACTTTGCGAACCCAGCCTACCTTGTGCAGGCTATGCGTTTGAAACCTGCCTATCCACCAAGACAACCAGCTCTGGGTCCAATAGGCAGCTATCTCGCCGGCGTGCGTTACATTCGCAGTGCCCGGAAATTCATCAGCAGCCAAAGCAGCCCTAAACCCTAAACCCTAAACCCTAGGCCCTCGACCCTAAACCCTAAACCCTAAAGGATTGGGGTAAACCCTCAATACCAACCCTAAGCCTAAACAACCCAAAAGAGCCCAACATCCCTTAACTCAGGAAGATACCATGATTTAAAGAGGGATCCTTCATATGATCTAAGGCATGTTCCTTAGTTGAGGGGGTATTGGGCTCTTTAGGAACCCTAAACCCTAAACCCTAAACCCTAAACCCTAAACCCTAAACCCTAAACCCTAAACCCTAAACCCTAAACCCTAAACCCGGCCCTAAACCCTAAACCCTAAACCCTAAACCCTAAACCCTAAACCCTAAACAAGAACTATCCAAGATGCAAAGGCGGACCTCTGGCATCTGGTCCGGTAGTGTGAGGGCCCCGATGGTGTAGATGCCATGAGGGTGGATGCAGAAGAGCCTTAAGTGCATGTTGGCTTAGGGCTTAGGGTTTAGGGTTTTAGGGTTTAGGGTTTAGGGTTTGGGGTTTAGGGTTTAGGGTCTAGGGTCTAGGGTCTGGGGGTTTACTTGTAGGGTTTTAGGGTTTAGGGTTTTTTGAGGTTCGGGGTTTGGGTGTATAGGGCTTGATGTGATGATTTTTGACTTTGGAGCTATCCCAAAACGCACCGTGTCCATCATAAAGCAGCGTGTGGCTGCGGGCATGACTTGCTACCCTCTGGTCATACGCTGCGTTGGGGGCAGGGTCTGCAGAGAAAATTCTCACGGGATCGCATATGCATTCCTGGTGGGCAGGGTTTAGGGTTTAGGGTTCAGGGTTTAGGGTTTCGGGTTTCAGGTTTAGGGGGATTGCAGTTGCGACTTAGGCCTGTGTGCTCCGCTTGTACGACCCTGCGCACAACCTACAGCCTAAAACGTCCATCATCGCAAACCACGACACCGCGAGAAGCATTCGTCACTAGATGGGCAACTCATCTACACCCTAAGCCCTAAACCCTAAAACCATTGGCTCAGATGACTTGGGCGTTCCCGCGAGTCGGAAAAATAGGCCCCTTTTTCGGAGTGGGGTCCCTTGTTGGGTATCATTGTTGAGGAACCCCATGTGGTGATTTCTCTAACTGCTGATCCGTTTTGGGGACCTTACTATAAGGCGGCCCCTCTTATTAAAGGGTACCCAAAAGGGACTATATAGTTTAGAGAACCCACCCTGCAAAAAATGCCAGGGAACCCTCGGGTACAGTAGAACAGCCCCCAAAACAATATGGTTCCCACTTCGTTTTTCTCGCTCAACTCACAGATAGCCTGGGCCTAAGCCATCTTCCATTTTTTTTGGCAAGCTGCTTGCTCGCAAAAGAACCTGTTCACTCCAGGCCTCTTCTATTCCTCAACCGAAGCCCTTAGACCTAAAACCTCGAAACCCTGTGCCCTCAATAGTCAACTCGAAGCCCTGGAGCCCTCAAAGCCCTGAAAGCCCCCAAAGCCAAACTCAATCCCGACACACCCCAAACTTCGCCAACAAAACACACGAAACAGGATTTAGGGTTTAGGGTTTAGGGTTTTAGGGTTTAGGGTTTTAGGATTTTAGGGTTTTAGGGTTTAGGGCACATGACCCGATGACCAAACAGCATCCCGGAAGTGACATCAAGGTCCCGGACCAAACCCTGGGACCTTCAACCTTGAACCCTAAAACCCTAAACCCTAAACCCTAAACCCTAAACCCTAAACCCTAAACCCTAAACCCTAAACCCTAAACCCTAAACCCTAAACCCTAAACCCTAAACCCTAAACCCTAAACCCTAAACCCTAAACCCTAAACCCAAACCCCTTAAAAAAGGGGCTGAAGACCTACAGACCTACATCCTAAGCCCCTGAAGCCCCCAAGGCCTCAAACCCTCAAACCCTCAAACCCTCAAACCCTCAACCCCTGAACCCTGTGACCCTAAACCGTTCGCCTAAACCCCTGACACCCTAACCCTAAACACCTAAACCCCAAAACCCCCCTAACCTGTAAACCTTCACCCCTAAAAACCCTAAAAACAACATCCCCTAAACACCCTAAAAGCAACCCTCTAACCCCCCCCCTTTAAAAAAAAAGTTAAACCACCCAAAAACCCCAAACAAATACCGTTAAAGCACAAACGAAAAACCCTAAACCCTAAACCCTAAACCCTAAACCCTAAACCCTAAACCCTAAACCCTAAACCCTAAACCCTACTGAGGGTCCAAGGTGCTTCTTCCGCTCCGCAGCGGGCGGCTCGGGCTCCGGCTCACGGGGGCTGCTGTGGCTGTGCACCACCTCGCGGGTTCTTTTCTAAGGGCAGCTTAGGGTTTAGGGTTTAGGGTTTAGGGTTTAGGGTTTAGGGTTTAGGGTTTAGGGTTTAGGGTTTAGGGTTTAGGGTTTAGGGTTTAGGGTTTAGGGTTAGGGTTTAGGGTCCCAATTTTAGGGCTTAGGGTTTAGGGCTTAGGGTTTAGGGTTAGGGTTTAGGGTCCCAATTTAAGGGCTCATGCTAAGGGACCATGCAACTACCCCAAGAGTTTTCGGGGCGCCGGCAGGTTGAGGGTCAGTTCCGATGTCGGAGGGTTCTCACCTTCAACCACGTCGCTGGCGTTTGGGCGCTACCACTTCCGCTTCAAGAAGCGCCATGCGTTGGCACGCTCTCGTGCTATCCAGCTGTCAACCCTAAACCCTAAACCGTATTTACTAAACCCTAAACCCTAAACCCCAACCCCCACGCCTCAACACCAACCCATCTCCAAATCCTAACCTCTCATAAGCCGACAGGTCTCAAGCACAAAAAAACTACTTCGAATGCCCAAAGCCGGAAGCCTGGAAACCTTGGGCAAAATGCCAGCCTAAGACACTAAACCCTAAACCCTGAACCCTGAACCATGAATCCTGAACCCCGAACCCTAAACCCTGAACCAGAAACCCCCCTCTAAAACCTGCAGGAGCACAGCGCCTTGCAAAGGCTATAAATGTACGCTACTATTCAGGTAAACTTCCTGCCTAGTCTAGGCAAAGCCCAAACGGAAAGCCACTATCCCAAACCCCAAGCCCTAACCCTAAACCCGAAACCACTTTAAGGCACACCGAGGCCCTTACTAGGGGGTCCTGAAACCCAATAAGCAGGCATCGACACCCTAAACCCTGAACCCTGAACCCTGAACCCTGAACCCTGAACCCTGAACCCTAAACCCTAAACCCTAAACCCTAAACCCTGCCGTCGGAAGCTTTGAACATTCCGGGCCTGGATGCCTCCAGGGAACCTCAGCTGTGATGGGCTTCCCAGGGCTTAGAGAATCGGTTTGGGGTTTCGGGTTTCGGGTTTCGGGTTTCGGGTTTCGGGAGGGGCGGGGGGGAGGAAGGGGAGGAGGGGGAGGAGGGGAGGGGGGGCTTACCAGCTCAAGAGCCTAAGCCCTTCAGCTCACAAAGCTGCAGCAGCTGAAGAGCGACCCCCTAAGCATGTTTAGGGTTTAGGGTTTAGGGTTTAGGGTTTAGGGTTTAGGGTTTAGGGTTTAGGGTTTAGGGTTTAGGGTATGCAAAAGCTTCAAAGACATCAAGCAGCCCTGAGGCCCCAGACCCGTGGAGCCACCCCAGAGCCCCCCAACAAAAACTCACAAAGCTCCCTGATCCTTTGAAGTATTGAAACCCTATAGATTCAAGCCCTACAGGCCTTTAAGCCCTTACACCTCAGCCCCAAAACCCTGAGGCGCTCTGAACCCTAAAACCCTAAGGCCCTGAGGCCCTGAAGCCTAAACCCTTCAATCCCAAAGGACACAGAGGTCCAATACATACGTCAATGGATCAAGCGCCGTACCCTAAGGATGTACCCCTAAGAGGTTCCCCTAAATGTACTCCTAGTATGGCCCTTATTTCATGTTCCCGTAGTGGATCCTCAAAAAAAAAAAAAAGGCCGGCACTTAAGAGGCTTATAAGTGGGTTATAAGTACAGTCATGATTGGCGAAGAGGTGCCATGAACCTCCGAGTAGGGTTTAGGGCTGGGGTTTAGGGCTTAGGGTTTAGGGTTTAGGGTTTAGGGCTTATAGGGCTTCGGGCTTATAAGGCTTAAAAGATCTATGGGCTTATGGCTTAAAAGATCTTAGGGCGGGTACCTCATTCCCTCATTCCCTGCTAACCAAGAGTAAGGGTAGTGGCCAAGGTGCCAGCCCTCGAGGCCAACCCAAAAGCCGTGCCGTACATCGCGCGGCAGGGCTGGAAGATGGACCACGTGCGGGAAGCCTGCAGATGAAAAGAAGGGGTCACACCCTAAACCTGAACCCTAACCCTAAACCCTAAACCCTAAACATCCCTAAACCCTATACCCCAACCGTAACTGACCGGCATCTCGTTCAAGCTGAATCCCTATAAACCCTACCCTACATCTTAAACAGCAGGAACCATAGACCGGACGTTATGTCCCTATAGACTCTAACTGAACCACGTCGTAGTTCGGGGGACCGTTTTCTTTTTTAGGGTTTAGGGCTTAGGTTCGTATTAGCAGGGCAAACATATAATCGTCACCGTAACAATACTGATGATGATAAGAATATGAGTTGGAAGAATCATGGTAGCAACAATCATGATCATCTTCGTTGTTAGAATCACAATCAGCCTACACCCCAGCGCTGACACCCCCCCGAAGCCTATAAACTGAGGGGAACCCAAACGCATACACACCCCCCGAAGCCTCTAAACTCCCCAAGAGGATTTGAGCCCGAGGCGTCAGAGGGGCACCCTGATGGGCTCATGCTCGCTGCGACGGATGCGAGCTCTGAGACTGGGGCGTCGGCTTTGGCATCGCCGGACGCCCCTAAGCCCGAGAATCGGCCCGGGCTGTGCTTGCGCACGTAGTCCGAAACAAAGTCTCGGGCCGAGGATCCCTTCTACACCCCCTCACATTCTCCATACAACCCAAGGGCCCATACGTCAGAACCCTTTTAAAGAGGGTAAGTGACCATATCAAGGGGAGCATGAAACTACCCTAAGAGATGCGCAGCCCCTACATGTCAATCCCAGCAGAAGAAGAAGCTGGTGGGACTAGAATCCAGGGCTTACGGTCCATACCGTTTGGGGTTACAATGGGTCCCCACTTGGATTGGAGGCTTGGGCCTTATAACAACCTACTTCCTCGTAGGAGGAGCAGGGCTTTAAGCCAAATTATAAGGACGTAGGTTTAGGGTTTAGGGTCCAAGGGCTCAGGAAGTCCAAGCTGCTTTCTTGCGACAGAATGTACAGCATAATCCTGTAGGTTTAGGGCGCATTCGGGCGCCCATGTTCGAGGACGGAGAGCACGTGGCCGCCCTAAACCCTAAACCCTAAACCCTAAACCCTGAACCCTAAACCCTGAACCCTGAACCCTGAACCCTTACTAATGTAGTTCTTTTTGGGTTAGTTATCGGGTATTCTAGTATACTACCCCAAAAACGGTACTACATAGGAGCCTTTCGGCGCAACCCGAAACTTGAAACCCCCAAACCTGAAACCCTATAAAGCACGAAGCCTAAACCCTATAAAGCATGAAGCCTAAACCCTATAAAGCACTAAACCTAAACCCTATAAAGCCCTCAACCGCAACCGCAAGAGACTTTGATTGGCCCAGTGGCAATAGGCTGCGAAGATCGACGAGACGACCTCCAACGGCGAAACCCTAAACCCCAAACCCAAAACTCTAAACCCTGAACCCTAAAACCCTAATTGGGGTGATGTGGGGTGTATGGTACAGGGCTGTCGGGGTTCTTAGGGCGTAGAGGGTAGGAAACCCTTAACCCTAAACCCTATCACCTTAAGCGGGCTTACGGGGTTCGTAGGGTTGACAAGGTCTCTAGGTTTTCATAGGGTATTTCAAGCCTCACACGGCCAAAACCCTAAACTGCCTAAAAATCAAAGCACTAAAGCCGCCAAAGCCCAAAACCCCTGAAACCCAAACCCGAAACTCCAAACACCTGAAACCCGACCTGAGATGAAATCCTACAAAAGACCGCAAAGCCGTCAGGGTTTAGGGTTCGGGGTTAAGGGCTTATAAGGTCTAGGGCCACAAGACCCCTAAAACAGCCCCAAACCCTGAACCCTGAACCCTGAACCCTGAACCCTGAACCCTGAACCCTAAACCCTAAACTTAAACCCTAAACCCTAAACGATGAGAGCGCCTTCCACCGTCCAGTCGCCACCGCCCAGCCGAGGGCCGCGGGCAGCGTCACCGAGGCAAACCTTGCTTCACAGGGCTTTTAAGGGCTTTCTGGGGTTTAGGGTTTAGAGTTTCGTGTTTAGGGTGTACGTTTTTATAGGGCTATTTAAGGGGTTTAGGGTTTAGAGGTTTCGGTTTTTGTTGCGCGTTTGAGGGTACAGGGGTCTGGGCTTGGGGCATGGGGTTGAGAATTTTAAGAGTCGAGCATGGCTTTTAAAGAATCTTTGGGTTCTAGGGATTTAGTTTAGGGTGTTTAGGGTTTTTGGCGACTTGAGGCTTTTAAGCCGGGTGTTTAGGGCTGTTAGTGCTTTTGGGGGCTTTAGGGTTTTAAGGGAGCTTAGGGGTTTTATGGCGTTTCGCGCTCTATTCGGTTTAAGATGTAAAGGGCTTGTAGGTGTTCAAGGGTTCTATTGTTTCAGGTTCTGGGTTTCTACTGTTTGCTTAAGACCCCCCCCTTTAAACAGGAAGAATCAATTTTCACTTTTTGGGGTTCCCAAGCGAACAGTCGTGAAAATCCCAAAGCCCTAAAACCCTACTAACCCCAAAGCCCCAAAACCCAAAAACCCTATGCCCAAAAAACCCAAAAGCCTAAGCCCTAAAACACCAAAAGCCTGAACCCCCAAAACCGCAAAACGTCCCAAAACCTGATCCAAGCGGCCAGAGCCCGGTAAAGAGACCCCAGCACAAAAGAGCTGCAGAGACCTGCTTTGCTGCTTTACGCTCTTCCAAGCTTTTGCTTAGGGTTTAGGGCTGCAGGTTCGCACAGGTTGAAGGGCTTGAGTAGGGGTTTAAACCCTAAACCCTAAACCCTAAACCCTAAACCCTGAACCATAAACCCTAAACCCTAAGACGTTCCCCAGGCCCCAGAAATGTTCAAGGGGAAGTCTGCTTTTCATTTTCATGGGGTCTTTACGCGAACCGACCCCCGAAAGGAAAGCAAATGGGTTGCGTTCGAGGGTGCGATCGTGGAATTTTTTTTTTTGGGGGGGGGGGGGGGGGGGGGTGTCGCCTAACCTCTAAACCCCAAACCCCAAACCCTCAACCCCACACCCGAAATCCTAAAACCCTGAACCCTAAATCCTAAACCCGGAACCCTAAACTCTGAACCCTTAACCCTGAACCCTTAACCCAGGTCCTTCCCCAACTTGCAGGTTCTGGGTACTTACTGGCCATTTATAACTGCACCTTTAACCCACTTATAAGCCCCTTAACTACCCTAATAGGGTTACAAATGCAGCTATAAGGAAAGGTATACTTGGTTCATAAGTACCCTAGTAGGGTTATCATTGGGTTTTGATAGGTTTATAATGGGTTAAGAAGTACTATGAACCTCCATGCGCGCCATTCCAACCTGAGGCCCTGTTGACTCACCTCTACCCTGAACCCGAAAGCCCTGTTTTCGGGTCTAGTGTTTACAAGGTTTAGGCTCTAGGGGCTAGGGCTTAGGGTATCCCTGAACCTAAGCCTAAACCCGGAACCCTAACCCTGCAAAGCAAGAGCAACCCTGCGAGATGGACTATCGGATTGAGGGATCCCTAAAACCTAAACCCTAAACCCTAACACCTAAACCCTAAAGTGCCTGCCTTCAGGATCGTGCCAAGGGGGCTGGGCTTTGGCTCGGTTTCCTTCTGGACCTTCTCAGGGATCGGCGCAGGACTTTCCTCGCACTTTGCTGCCTTGGCGTCCCGGCCGAGGGACAAGGCCGTGGGTGCTTGCGCAAGCATCCTTGGTAACCGTCTTATAATTAAGGGTACCTCTTTTTTGGGGGGGGGTGGTTGGCTACTTTATAAGGGAACCCAGAACCCGGCACCACTGGGCCTACCAAGCATCCCACAGGAGGCGATCAGCAAGGAGGCCCCAAAGATGGAGCGCCTCCAGCAGAGTATCGGCCGGGGCCGTGGGATCGCCAAAGTCTGGCAGGACCGTGGCATGGCCACGGGCGACATCCCCGGCTTGGGTGCCTGGGACCCCAGCCGCTGGACGACCACCCGGGCGCGCTGGCGCGTGGTGCTGCGAAGGATGTTGGACAGCATGGCTTTGCACGCGCAAGCGGCGGTGTCGGCTCGAGAGGTTGAAGTACATACATGTATATATATATATATATATAATTATATATTATAATATGTGTAAAGATATATATTTACAGCTCTCTCTCTCTCTCTCTCACCTGTGAGGCTCTGACAAAATAGTTGATTAGTTTCCGCAATCTTATCAGGTGCCTTCCAAGCATGCAATACCTGTCAACCAGATGTCTTGCCCCCTCCAGAGTCTAGAGCCGCAAAAGCACTGCAGGCAGCTATGCAATATGAACAGACAACATGTAAAAAAGGTCACACGCCGACGGGGTCACCACACAACAGCCCCAAGTGGATCCAAGTGGATGGGGTCGATGAAAGCAGGAAAAGCGAAGCAAGCTGTGCAGATCCCGGTTGTGCGTTGGTTTCACGGTTTGTGGCTGAGGGCTTGTAGGCTTCTAGGTCTTTAAGGCTTCAGGGCTTCAGACAAGACTCTTCACTGAATTACATCAATGACCTGAGGATTGAGGTACTTGGGACAAAAAACACGCCAAAATAGTGTAGACCAAACTTGTAGGGTCTTTTTGGGCCATGGAGGCGATACGACCCTTTTCCGTCCCCTCGCCGTCGGTGCAGTCGGGCAATCGGGGAGGCATGCCGCGAGGTCCCAAAGCTGGCGTGAGGCCTTCCTTGTCAAGCACAAGGGTTTAGGGTTTAGGGTTTAGGGTTTAGGGTTTAGGGTTTAGGGAGGCTGACATGTTCCGGAAGTCAGGATTGCCACAAAACGAAACGAATGGGCATGCGGGCGTGGGAGTCGCCAACTGCGCGAGTGCGGAGCATCAGCCAAGGTCACGCGCGCCGCCCGAGGAGCGGGGGGCCGAATGCCCGCAAAGCGGTTAGGGTTTAGGGTTTAGGATTTAGGGCTTAGGGAAATCGAGGTCCACTGGATGAGACAAGCGCTAGTCCGCCCGAGTGCCTTTGAGACTCATGCATGGGAGGCGGCAGCAGGCAGCACCCGCAGTGGCCGCCCGGTGCAGGGCCGAGATTGCAGTCTTAGGAAGGTAAAGGAAGTGCATTAGAGTCTAAAGCTTATGGGGTTTAGAGTCTGGAGCTTGCAAGGCACATGTGACGAGCTCCAAACGAAGAAAGCCTCAAACGGCCACAGGTGCAACAAGCGAACAGGCCCTACACAGCACGGCCACACAGGCAAGACTGCGCTGAGGCCACAGAAAGAAACTTCGGCTGGCCCCTACAGGTCGGGATGTCTAGTCCTGAAATCCCACATGGCCTCTAGGTTGTAGCACTCGCCCCTATATGCTCCCTGTGTTTTTTGTCTTCAAAGTTTCATTTTAACTATACTGAACTTTCTTGGGAATTATAGTACCCGAAAATTCAGAATTATGCCCCAGTGCCCCTAAGTTAACCCCTTGAGCTCCGATGAAGCAAAGCGCTAGTCCGCACCATCATGTTCGCAGGCGCGTGACAAGCCCTGCCTGTCGAAAACTTGAAAAACTCGAAGCCCTACCCTAAGGGGGTTTAGGGTTTAGGGTTTAGGGTTTAGGGTTTAGGGTTTAGGGTTTAGGGTTTAGGGCTACCCTACACCCTGAACCTTAAGAGCACGTACATTGTCCCAAGTGAGCCTTGCATCGTGCTTGCCATCGCGAAGCTGGCACCGCAAGCATCTCTGCACGAATCCCCACGAACCTGAAGGCACAGGGAAGAAACCCCCCAGACTTCGTCCCCGAAACCCTGAACCCTAAACCCTAAACCTTTATAAACCCTAAAGGCCCTAAACAGATCAGCTGAGAGATCAGCGGGGAGTCCAGAGGCGTTTTCATGCGGGGCCTCCCGGCAGGCCGGCACAGACAGGATGCCGTGGGGCAAGCTGGCTTAGGGCTCAAGGCTTCGATGTTTAGGCCTTGTATTTAGGATTTCGGGCTTAGGGGCTTGGGGGCTGGGGGTGCCACCAATAGCTGCTCTCAGGTTTAGGGTCCAGGGCTGCACCGCAGTGATCGTCCCCCGGTAGACGTGGCTGGATGCATTCCGCGCAGTCTTCGTTGCGACAGCTCAACCTTATGGGTACTCAAAGCCCTAAACCCTAAACCGTAAACCCTAAACCCTAAACCCTAGACCCTAAACCCTAAACCCAAAGCCTAAGCACGTCTTGGCAGCGGAGACGCCGTTGAACTAGAATGTGCTTTGTGCTGAGTCACGATCGGCTCACGGCAAGACCGTCAAGAACTGCCTGCCGTGGATTCTAAACATCTCCAGAAGAACGACACCTTAACACTAAGCTGAAGACCCTAAACCCGAAACCCTAAACCCCCAAAACCTACCAGCAGCAGCGATTCTGGGTTGCCGCCGAAAGAGGTACCGACATCCCGGCTTGGCAGAGGTCTTCGCAAGTATGGCTCTAGCTAGTTTTTGGGTTTTGTGTTTGGGGCCGGACAGCCGGCATGGAGACAAGCGCACAAAGCTGACGGTCGAGGGCAGCGCACTTGAGCGGCTTCTCCTCGGCACTCCCAGTTCAGTCCGAGGCTTTTTTTCCTGTGCGCCGGCTGTCTTGTGGATAAGAATATTGTCGGCTGACCACGAGACTGCAACGGCACCTGGCATCCCGGTAACCGCGTGTTGCGTAAGCCCCCATGGCACGTCCTTGCCGCGCGCACTGGGCGACGCTTCCTCCGTTCTCGCATGCACTTGCCTGGCCTTGAGCCTTCTGGCTTTGACGCCCTTGCCGACCCAAAGATCCTAAGGTTTAGGGGTCTAAGGGTTTAGGGTTCCGGGGTTTAAGGTTTGGTTTAGGGGTTCAAGGGTTAGCTTAGGGAGGGAACTTGCAGGCGGGTCAGGAGGCGGAGCTGGAAATGTAGGGAAGGTGCACCGAAGGTCTTCGAGAAAGCTGAGGGGCTAAAGCAAAGGGAGACGGGCAATGGGGCCGGGGCCGGCCCTTGGATGAAGTCAGGGCCAGCAGCTGGGTTTACGAGAAACGGGAGAACGCTTCAGGCCTTGGACAAGCTGTGGCGGGCAGGCGTACGAGCCTCAGCAACTACAAGCGCTCTGCTGAGGCAAACCTGGACGACGAAGGCATGTGCCACAAAGCTTGCCCAACACGTGGACGATGTTCTAAGTTGTCCTTCGGTTTGTCGCCAGACTGGACGAGGTCAGCGCTGATTGGGCCTTTCACAAGCAAGCGTGCGCGCGTGCGCCCCTTGCGAAACTCAGCGAGGCAACATCTTCCCTACTCCTGAGGGCGGTGCGAAGATGAGCGGGCAGGGCCGAAGAGCAACTGTACCGGCACTGCATCACTTGAGCATGAGACCCAAACAACTTCACTCAGAATGTTTACCCCTGCCCCGACTGCAATGATTTTCTTTGGGCCCCTTTTAACCGAATGACAGTCATTCTTTGAGCCGCTGAACCCCATTGGAATGCAGACCATGTGGGCCCTTGCAATCGTTTCTGGTGATGGGCATGATGGCGGTATTCCGCAATCATTCAAGCCCCTTTCCCTCGCAATCATTGCCAGGAAGTGGTGCAACAGGCGCCCATCACGTGCCAACACAGAAACTTCTGGAAGGCTAGTCGGGATACACTCGGCAGGCGACAAATGTGCAGTCGTTTTGAAGCTCCTCAGGCTCAACAAGGGTACAGCACAGCAGCTCAACAAGGTAATGTGAGTCACCTCACCCGGCGGATGGGTTTAGGGTTTAGGGTTTAGGGCTTAGGGTTTAGGGTGTAGGGTTTAGGATTTGCGACAAGCCTGCCATGCTTTGCCGGCAAGAGGGACCTCCACCCAGTCCGAGTATCAGCTCGGGAGCAGACTGCAACAGCTCCACAACACACGAGTCGCAGCACGCGGCAGCAGGAGCAGCGAAAGCGCCAGCAATTGCAACAGAGAGGCAAAGCCGAGCTAGTGCAAGGGTCTCCAGAAGCTGTGCAAGTTCTTGGAACGACTCTGCCAAGTCAGCAAGCTGTTTTTGCGCAGGCGGGCGGAAGGGTTCAAAGGAGCTGCGAAGCGAATCGAAGCTCGCCTGCCATACTTAGCTTGCACTCGCATCAGTCCAGGCGTTATTCGGCAAACAGCCTCACAAAATGTCACAGGTGATGGCGGTCACCGCCTACAAAAGCGGAAGGACATGCAGCGGATGCTGCCCGCAGGAAAGGTTGCACGGGCTACTTACAGGCTTAAAGAAGTATAGCTGAAGGCCTATAGGGGGCTTAGGATCTTAACTTCAACAGCTTGAAAGGGGTAAGAAGGGCTTGTGGAGGGCAGATGGCTGCACAGAGCAGAAGGAAAGAGGAAGGTCGGCTGGACTTAAGGCCAGTGAGTGCTGACCGTTCGCAACTGTTAGGGCCTTGCTGTGTCTATGGCAAGCTGAGCTCGGTACACTGTGCATCCGTTGCCTGCGTCCAAGCCTGCGTCCAAGCCAGGTCTAGAATGGCAGGACTTTCAAGGACCTCTGCAAGGGAGCCCCGCAGCCGGCAACGGTTGGGAAGGGGCGGGGGGGGCGGGAGGGCAGGTAGAATGTGTGAAGCTCACCTATCGTTGCTTCCTGCTTGAGACCTGAACAAGTCTTCTATAGTCAGAGACCCGGACAGGCAGAGCAGCAAGCGTCTAGCAGCCGAAGCTCCACGCCACGTGAGACGGGGCATCTTTGGAGCAGCTATCGTTTCAGAATGGCTGTGCTACCGTTTTATAGAGCAGCCCGGTGGCCGCGATTTGTAGGACCGATGAATCCCAAGCAAAGGCGAACGGCAAAAGGCAAAAAGCGTGTACTTCCCGCAATCACGTAGGCGGCTGAGGTGATGTTGCCAGCTCCCCGAAGCCGAGACAGGACAGCAGCCTTGACCCGAAGCTGGCATGGTTTAGGGTTTAGGGTTTAGGGTTTTAAAGTTTAGGGTTTAGGGTTTAGGGCCACGGGTGAGCAGGCTACACGCTCTCAGAAACACCAGGCAGGTCTGCCGTCCCACTTTCCGGTGGCAAAAAGGCAGCTCAACTTAACAAGATAAGAGTCGCATTGCAACTCACACACGCTGCCAAGATGTCTTGAAAGCACAGAGCTGCAGAGCTTGGGAAGTATCTCCTGCCAGCTCCGAAAGTGCAGTCGTGATGCGTCCGGTAGGGGAAGGGCGACAGGGTTCAAGGCTTTTAAGAAAGAAGCCCTCAGCATCCGAAAGCCATGAAAGCCAACTTGGTAGCCCAGTAACCATCTTATAATGAGGGTACCCCTTTTTTGGGGTTGGTTACTTTAGAAGGGAACCCAGAACCCAAAGAAAAGGGTAAAGGGTACCATTGGGCTACCAAGTGAACGAGGCAAGAGCCAGGATCAGCTTGCAAGTGGCATAGCAAGCGCGTTGACATCGGCAGCAGCCATGCAGAGGAGACACGCACGTCCCCACGAACAGTGCTGAGGGTTGGAAGATCTTCTCTTGAGCGCAACCTCGCCTCGAGGAGGTCGGGGCGGTGCGCAAAATCTCAAAGTGCTCGCTGGTTGTGCTCCGGGGCCTTTTGCCTCAAGACCGGACAGGAGTCACGTGCCAAGGCGCATGCCCCAGGGCTGTGAAGGTAGCGCAAGATATCTCCAGTTGGCCCCAAGTAACCTGCAAGGTCTTCACAAGACTGGTTGTGTGAAGGCAAAATGTTCGGGAAGCTGCGGCCAAATCTGGCAAGCAAAGTTTCGGGCGTATGCTCTTTCTACGGCTGGAAGGTCAGAAATTTTCGGCACAGTCTGCCGGAAGAACACGACATGGGAGGTTCCAAAGGGGGCTGATATGGCCCTTAAGACTGGTAACCCGTCGTCATCAGGCTGCCCGTTGAGGGATCCTCAACTCATACTCCGACGTGGAGGTTAGGGTTTAGGTCTAGGGTTAGGTGGTTTAGGGTTTAGGGTTTAGGGGTTTTAGGGTTTAGGGTTTAGGGTTTAGGGAAGTGCCATTGGACCAAGGGGCTGCTAGTGCACGAGGCAGCCCGGCGGCTGCTGGCGCAAGCTGGCAGCCAAGTATTCGCAAGGTCGCGAGTTTCAAAAACCTAGATCCTATTCACCCTGAACTCTCTAAGCCCTAAGAACCCCCACGAACGCCAATGACCGAACGCCAATGACCCCTGTTTTTGGACTTTTTGGATCACTGGCGCCTTCCTTCCTTAAAGCCCACTGGAAGGCAACACAAGATCATCTGAATCCTAAACGCCTAAACTTAAATCTGGATTTTCGCTGCAGACGCAAACCCCCTCGTCATGTCCAACAGGATCATACCCTAAACCCTAAACCCTAAACCCCTAACCCCTAAACCCTAAACCCTAAACCCTAAACCCTAACCCCTAAACCCTAAACCCTAAACCCTAATGGAGCTGGATGCCCCGGACACCAGCGCGAAAGGGCTTTCCTACTGCGGAGCCTGGTCGCGCATCGCGGGTCATGGGGCTGGAAAGGGGGCAGCCCAAGCACAAGCGATTCTCTACCTCAAGGCTCTAGAATGCGGTTTTTTTTGGGGTTCGATTCTAGGGGGATTCAGGTAGGGTTTAGGGTTTAGGGTTTAGGGTTTAGGCTTTAGGGTTTAGGGTTTAGGGTTTAGGGTTTAGGGTTTAGGGCTGTGGTCTTCAGGTCCAAGGGTTGTGGGAGAGGCCCGAGCTGTGCACAGTCCAGGTGTGCTACACTTCTGGGGCATTTCGAGAACGGAGCAAAGCCCTCATGATATCCCACAAGAAAGGCCTGGCCCCTGCAGGCCCAGGAGACTCCCATGATAGGGTCACTTCTCTGGCATATGGTCCCTTTTGGGGTCCTGATGATATGGTGGCCCCTCTTCTATCGGGTACCCACCACAGTAGTGGCCCTTTTTCCGCTGTCAGGCTCCCTAAGCCCTAAACCCTAAACCCTAATGATGGCCCTTTTCGCTGTCGGAATTTCTGGACGTTCGAAAAGTCTAGACAGTTGAGGCTTTTTATAGCTGAGGGCTCGAGGTTGCCAGAAGATGCAACCTCGAAGGCACCTAACGCGCGTCATGACTCCAAGTTGCGGTTTAGGGTTTAGGGTTTAGGGTTTAGGGTTTAGGGTTTAGGGTTTAGGCCATCCAAAAGCCACTTTAAGGCCACCGAGGATGGACGCAAAGATCCGGCGCATGTTTCCTCAGGAGTCTGAGGATGGAGCTGGGCTTCCAACGAAGTCCGTAGGACCGGCTCAGGACTTACCTGAAGGCTCTCCAATGTAGTTCCTTTTTGGGCTTCGTTTTTTAGGAGGGGTTCTAGTAGATTACCCCAATTCCTTTTTGGGCTTCGTTATAAGAAGGGGGGGGGGGGGGGGGGTTCTAGTACACTAACCCCAAAAAGGTACTACGAAGGACCGGCTTCGGGTTGAGGGCTTAGAGGGCCAGCAGCCTGCCCACGCTACAGGGGCGCATCAGACGCCGCGTGTGTTGACCGTGGACTGGCTTGGGTCTCAGAAGCTCAAAGCCCTGTAGATTCATCCGCCTCGAAGGCGTGGAATTTCGGAGTTCGGACTTAGTGACTTGGGACTCAGCGGCTGTCATCACGATTCATGGTTCGACAGCGCAATCTCCGTGAGAGCTCACGCTGCAGAGCAAGCGCCCGTATGGAAAAGGAGCAGTGTCTTCTCAAGAGGGAGCGGTTTACATTAAGGTGTAGGGCCAACACTCGAGAAACGTGTGGCGGACTGACCCCACAATGCCTCCAACGTCTGAGGTTGGTGCAAGTTGGCACTAAAGGCCGGTACGAGCAGTCGCAAGAAGATTCTGGGCCAGCGGGAGGATGGATTGTCTGAGTGGGTGCAGGAGGCGAGGAAGCCTTTCGTGTAGAAGGATCAAGACTGGAGGCTGTGGGGACCGGGGCCGCAGCGAGTCACCTCGCCAACCCCAGCCATGCGCTGGCATCGAAGGCTCATTGCCTCAGTTGCTGAGCTCATGAGCTCCAAAAAATCTACACCTTCAGTTCTATAGGGGATTATGGTATCCCAAAACCCTAAACCCTAAACTGTAAAGTGTACTCAGCTGCGAAGTTGCGTTTGCCCGTCGCCTTCTGCAGACACACTCAGGCCTGGAATGGGGCAGGGGCCATGACATGCCGGCTGCCCTCGGAAACAGCCATGC
The DNA here is from genome assembly GCA_905221605.1 of Symbiodinium natans. Taxonomy (NCBI): domain Eukaryota; class Dinophyceae; order Suessiales; family Symbiodiniaceae; genus Symbiodinium; species Symbiodinium natans. Next base: position 263,548 of record CAJNDS010002760.1, on the reverse strand, counting down.
TGATGCTAGGCTGCTGTAGAACTACTTGGAGGTTCAAGGTACTACATTAGGGCACTTAAGGGGCTTATAAGTGGGTTAGAAGTACAGTTATAATTAGTTAAGAGGTACCAGGAACCTCCAAGTAGTCATCTTCTTAGTAGCCCAAGAACCATATTAATAAGGGCACCCTTTTTTGGTTGGTTGCTTTTATCACGGAACGAGAACCCCAAGAAAAGGGAAAAGGGTACCACTGGGCTACCTAGTCTTGAAGCACAACGTACGTCAACAATCGAAAGCTCTCATCATGTTCTCAGCACTGGCTTTAGGGTTTAGGGTTTAGGCTTTAGGGTTTAGGGTTTAGGGTTTAGGGTGCTATCTATGTTTACTCAAGCACCACACCTTGGAGGTTCATGGTACTGATGAACCAATGATGACTGTACTTATGACCGTACTTGTAACCATCTTAGGGAAGTTAAGGGGCTTACAAGTGGGTTATCAGTGCAGTTAGAATTGGCAAATAAGTACCATGAACCGCCAAGACATCCACCGATCGTAGAATATATGCTCGCTAATTCTCGCTCGGCACCTAGAAGCTTGCAAAAACCATACTGAACCCTAGCCAACCCTAAACCTAACTCCCTGAATTAAACCCATATCCCTAAACCCTAAACCCTGAACCCTAAGCCCTAAACCCTATCAAATAGCTTCTAAACAAGGGCTCAGGTGACAATTGCACAATGGGCTCAGGCCTACAGGGTTTAGGGTTTAGGGTTTGGGGCCTGCAGGGGTTGAGGTCCCAATACTTCTTAGAATTTGACCCGACGGCCAAAGGAGACGTAAACAAGCTTGCTTCCCTAAACCCTAAACCCTAAACCCTAAACCCTAAACCCTAAACCCAGGATCGTGACTCGAGGATGCGTGGTCAACGCTACCGATGCTACCTACAAGTGTTTATACACGTGCCTGCTACTTGGCTGCACTGAGGAGGGTAGCTATAGATGAAACATTTAGTGCTGCCTTACTAGGAAACCCAAGAAAGCCAAAAAGGCTAAGGATCTAAAGTTACAGTAAAGCACCACACAGGCTATTGCTAGCTTGGTTGATCTTGCCAGTCTTCTTCGCTTTGCCAGCTTCGCTAGTCTTGCTAGACTTGCTACCCTACTTTGGAGTAGACCCTGGAAAAAAGAGTGTATACTTTTTAGGTAGAAGTAGCTATAATAGGAACCCAGAAACAAAAGAAGTATTAAAGTACAGTACTCCAAAATGACACAGGCTACCTTTGACTTTGACAGGAAGATTGAAAACATTCTCCCCCAGTTCACTTGTGCAAGTGACTTGCTCTTGCTTAGTAGGGCATGAGGGAAGATTGTACCCTATATCCCCCCATATTATACCCTTCAAGGGATGATATAGGGCTACCCCATTCCGTCATTCCCGAACCAACAGTAAGGGTGATTCAAGGGATGAAGACTCGAACCCCTAAGGTCGTACCCCTAAAGGTTCCCCTTAACATACTCGCAACATGGCCCTGATATTCGCTTCGCGATCCTGAAAAAGGAAGCCCTCAAGCGTCTCAAGAATCCCTAGAGTGAGTTGCCTCCTCAGCCCCCACAAAGAAGAGTTGAAGCACCTGTCGGCGATATCTTGCAGCAGCAAGCTCGAAAGGTTGGAAACGATGGAGAAGCTGGGGATCGGGCGCCCTGAACCCTAAACCCTAAACCCTAAACCCCTAAACCCTAAACCCGAAAGCCTAAACAAGGGCCCTTGTTGGAAGAGGCTACAGTTGATGCACCTCAACGCTGTCACCAAGGGTAGCTAGACCCAAGAGTAACCTGGGAATAGAGAGGGTAAGGGTGCCCTTCTTGGTTTAAAGGGGTTTGTGACCATAAACAAGGGAACATGGGGCCTACTCTGGGTCCTAGGTGAGGATTTGCTTGGCTCTAGGGTCGGAATTTAGGCTTGAAAGCGAAAGATGCTGACATGCTGTACTGAGAAAACAAACAGAGTGGGAACAGATGCCTCTTGATGCTGGCGTGGACAGTAAGATCCCTAAACCCTAAACCCTAAACCCTAGACCCTAAACCCTAAACCCTACACCTGGTGTAGCTGCACATACCTCACAAACAGTTTTCAATTATACAGATTCATATGCGTGAGCTCCTTGCATAGGGTTGGGGCAATACTTGTTGTTCCTCCTGTGATGCCTATTCCTACTTTGTGCCATTGCTACTCGCCAGGAATAACATCTTCACGGAATTACCCCCCCCCCCCCCCCCCCTAACCCTAAACCCTAAAGCCTCTCCCTTGAACTCTGGATCTCGCACCCTAAAGTTTATACTTTTAGGTATATGTAGCTACAACAGGAACCCAGAACCAAAAAAAAACATTAAAGTATGGTACTCCAAAACCCAGCCCTAGACCCTCAACCCTGAACCTTGAACGCTAAACCCTCAACTTGGTACAATCTGTGCTCTGCTCAGCTTGGGAAACCACAAAATGTGAAAATGGAGGAAAAGTCAAATCAAATTCGCTTCCGCGAAGATCAAGCCAAAGACCAGCCGGAAAAAAAAAAGTCAAACACAATGCAGAGAAAATCAGAAAATCATTAGAAAGAATCGGAAAAGTTCAGAAACAACCGAAACTCACAGCAAGAGCACCAAGACATACGGCCAAACACCTCAGAGGCAACTGTAAGAGCAGAATCCCCGCGATTGACATTTTTTTGAAAATGTATTTGGATCTGGCCCGGGCCAGAATTCTAAAACAAATCTTAAAACATGAATGTTTATTAGTTCAGCAAGACGCAGTCTTCTCAGGGACAGTGAATCTTAACGCCAAACCCTGACCCCCCCCCCGAAAAAAAAAGAAAAGGATTAACACATGTAATAAGAAAATAAATCTCTATATATATATATATAGATATTATTTGGGGGCCTGGACTGAAGAATGCACGTGACCAGTCCAGTCAGCACCCAATCAGTCCCAAGGGATGGCGCCTGTGTCTCACAGCGATTTGGGTTTCGGGTTTAGGGTTTAGGGCCCAGGGTTTGGGGTTTGGGGTTTGGGGTCTAGGGTTTGAATGGAGAACAAGCGTTCAAAGTCCAGGGTCTTGGCTTCATGAGCACAATCTTCAACCCAAAAGCCCCCATCCCCAAACCCTGCCAGCCGCCACCCGGCGACGGCCAAAACTCGCCAACACCGCTGAGCTCCCAAAATCTCCCATCCCTGGTGTAAATTTAGGGTTTAGGGTTGAGGGTCGTACCTGAAACACTAACATATAGGGTTCTTCAGGGAGCGCGGCTCAAAGAGGGTATTTAACCCAAGGTTCCCCACTACTCCCCACTACTCCCTAAGGCTCCCCAAGCTTCCCTAGGGTTCCCCAACTAGCCCCCATGAACAAGCCTCCCTTAAGAACCCCAGAATTTGGGGTTTCGGGTGAAAAGGGCAGAGCGATTTACTTCATCTCATCTCTTGGCAGGTATCCTCGAGTAGGGCCGCTTCATAGTCACAGAAAGCAATGGAGCAACCACTGGGTCCAACTCTTGAACTCGAACATTCAGTGAAGGCTCCTGCACCCTAAACCCTTAATCCTGAAGGTGTTAGGCCTAGAACTTGGGGGAAAACTCTAATCCTTGCAGTGCTATGAGCTTACTTGGGATGCAAGACCCTCGACACTCAACCGCATATAGAATCAGAAGGCCCACGCAAGCTAAGGTTTTGGGTATCGAGTTTTGAGTTTTGGGTTTTGGGTTGAGGGTTGATTGAGAGTTTAGGGTAGCTCCGTTTTGCGCTAGTAATCCGGGATTCTGGTATGCTACCCCCAAAAAAGTACTACATAGGCGCCTGTCGGTAAACGTGTTTTTACCCAAGTTCGGGAACTGGTTTAGGGTTTAGGGTTTAGGGTTTAGCGGTCTACTGGCACCTTCGTTGTCAGCCTGTACCCTTCGTTGTCAGCCTGACTTTGCCGCGACTGCTAAAGCTTCACATACATGGGTTGTCAAAATCATGGTCCCTTTTTGGATCCCTCTGATAATACGACACCTATTTTATAGGGTACACCAAAAAGGGACCATAATTTTGACAGTCACCCACATGCTGTAGTCTACAGGCATTATTTCGGAGCCTTTCGTCGCCCCCACTCAAGCCACCCCAACCTACTTGTGGACAGGGGTAATTAGAAGTGACCCCTATGTAGCGAAGTAGCCCCCCAAATCGCCCCATGTAACCCTAAACCAGAAGCCAGAACAAACTTCCCTAAACCCTGAACCCTAAACCCTAAATCGAAAACCCTAAACCCTAAACTCTAAACCCTGAACCCCAAGGGGACAACCTGGGTTGCCGTCCGGCTGCTCGACTTGCCAACACGCAGAGTGCGGCGCACGCTACGGCGCTGCTCCAGCTGGGCGTCCAGGAGCCGGTCGCGGTGGTTCTGCGGCTTAGGGTTTAGGGTTTAGGGTTTAGGGTTTAGGGTTTAGGGGTTTAGGGTTTTGAGTTTAGGGTTTAGGGTTCAGGGTTTAGGGTTTCGGGTTTGGGGTTTAGAGTTTAGGGCTTTGGGGTTAACCTGGGACCCTCTTTACCTATGAGCAACATACCTACTAATTGAGGGTAGTTACTAGTAAACTGTAGGTCAATAAACTGTAGGTCAATAAAGTCCCAGGTCGAGTTTCGAGCTCAGAGGACAAAAATATATGGCGCTTGCAAAACTACAGTCGCCAATGAGGTTTAGGTTTACCCGATTGGCGCCCCGCTCCCGACCCTCCGGAACTCAAATTTGGTAAACCCTGAACCCCGAACATCACATGCCCAATATGGGAAGGTCAAAAGTATCCCCTGGGCTTACCTAGCCAGTCAAGGGCTCCGAAACCGATCCCAAAGACATTAGCCTTAATCGGTTGGGCCTCAAGCAACAAAAAGCCTAAACCCTAGCCTAAACCATCTCCAAAGGTAGACCCCAATCCTCAACCATCCGCAGATGGTACTTACCCTAAACCCTTCTGAACCCCAAACCCTAAACCCTCCAAAAGGGGCACAAGTGATTTTCAAAGGCCCGGTCCTCCGCGGCTGGCAGCTGCCTCTACAAAGGGACTTTGGAGGGTAAAGGGACTTTGGAGGGTACAGTATATACCTTGGGGACGACATGAACCCTAAAAGGGTTTTATGGTCCATATACCTTAAAAGGAATTAGAGTAGCACAGGAACCCTAAAAGGGTTTTGTGGTCCATATGCCATAAAAGGAAGTATAGTAAGTATAGGAACCCTTTAAGGGGTTTTATGGTCCATATACCATAAAAGGAATTATGGTAGCATAGGTACCTGAATAAGAACTATTACAGCAGTATAGGGCTTATATAACCACCATTTTAGGGTTCATTTCGTCCCCAAGATAGGCGCTATGCTGGCACCGCAGCGAGAAGCCTCAGGATGAAGGTTAAGGGTTTCGGGTTTAGGGTTTAGGGTTCAGGGCTTCGGGTTTAGGGTTTAGGGTTCAGGGTTTCGGGTTTAGGGTTTAGGGTTCAGGGTTTCGGGTTTAGGGTCTAGAAAGATTCGGCTTCCGCGTCTCGGGGTTCTGGGATATGCAAATTAACAGGACCGCACGGAAGAAAATCGACAGTTCCGTCTCGTCACTGAAACTCCAAGTTATGACCTGAACTGCACGCCAGATGTCGCAAGCAATTCTCGAGCGGTGGTTGGGTGCCTGCGAACTGCCGGCAATGGAACTTTCGAGAGTTGATAAACCCTAAACCCTAAACCCTAAACCCTAAACCCTAAATTGCTTTGGTTGTGTGCCCCCCCCCCCCCCCCAGAGCTAGACAACAAAGGAAAGGGACTGGAACTCCCCCTGTCGTTACTTGACAGTGGCGCAAACCTCTCCGGCGTCTTCCAACCAAGCGTACCCTCATTTATGGCCTGGCAGAAAGTACTACAAGCAACTCGGCCTTATTGCCATTGCTGCAGGTGCGGTCTGGGGGTAGGGGTATGTATATATATATGTCCCATGGACCTTTAGGTATAATGTGATTACTTGCTTTGGGTTTTACTTCAACAGTATTAACACTTATCAAATGAGTAGTTTGCGTTTCATATTATGCATATTGCTACTAGAAAGTAGGTGACATTTTACGTCTTTTGGGTTCATGGTCTAGGGTTGTGCATTCAACGGTTATAAAAGGATTGTACGAACAGTCCAGGGTGCATGACCCCTTCCTGTTGTCGAGGAGAAAAAGGGGTCGGAACAGGAGAAGATCAAGGAACCATAGAACTCTTTACATTCAGTCACTATTCACTTTACACCCTCTCCTCTCTTCCCTTTCTTGACTTTGGGTAGAAGAAAAGGAAAGTGGAAGGAATCATCAAAGAAAAAGTCAGTCTCACTACCTTCATCCACCGTCTCCTCTTTTCGCTCTCTCTCTGTCTCACTCTCTCTCTCTCTCTCGCGCTCTCTCTCTCTCCCTCTCTCTCTCTCTCTCTCTCTCTTGGCTCTTCTTACCGAGGAGAATAATGGCTACATATAAAGAACACATGTCAATCTCAACCCATTCATCCTCCCTCTTCTGTCTGCTCTCTCACTTCTAGCTTTTGTCTCTTGTTTTGCTTATGGAGGAGAGAATGCGTAACACTAGATGAGCGAAGCGCATGGACGGGAAGAGCGAGAAGCAGGTAGTTGTTTGTTGCATAGGGGAGGCCCACTCCTCGTAGAGCCCCTGTTCCCTTCCTTTGCCTTCTTTAGTCCCTCCTCTGCGCTCCAACTGTTCTGTTCCGTCTTTTAAGGAGAAAGAAGGGGTAAAGAAGAAGGACGAAGACGGTTCCACTGTCCACTTATGCAGGTTCATTTTATCTACAGGTGTTAGCAAGAGTGTTTAAGCAAGCTAGATAAAGAGAACAACAAGAACAAGGACGAGGAAACCACGAGCAGAATGTACAAGGAAAACACGAGGAATGAAAACCCATCGCAAAGAGAAGTGCCCACACTCAGTCTCACTGCACTCATCCTCTAATCCTCTCTTCTTTCTCTTCTGTGGTTCTCTTCTTATCCTACTTCTTCTCTCTGCTCTCTCCCTTCTAGCTTGTGTCTCTTCTTGATTTTCTTGCGCGAGAGAGAATGCATAACACTAGATGAGCGAAGCACATGGACGGGAAGATGAGAGAGAAGCAAGTAGTTAGTTGTTTGTTGCATCAGGAGGCCCACTCTCCCCCTAGGGCAGGGATGAGTTCCCCTGTTCCCTTCCTCTTGCCTTCTTTAATCTCTCCCCTGCGTTCCAACTCGTCCGTTCCTTCGTTTACGGAGAAAGAAGGGTGTATACAAGGACGACGACGTCTCCCCTGTCCAGCATGTTTTCTTGATCTTCCCATTCAGCGAGAAAGGAACAGACAACAGGGGAAAAACAAGGAACCAACAAGAGTGTTTAAGCAAGCTAGATAACAACAAGAAAAAGAAAGAGGAAGCCACGAGCAGAATGTACAAGAAACACACAAGGAAGGGATAAAGATAAGCGCCCTTACTCAGTCTCACTGCATTCATCCTCCATGTGGTTCTTTTGTTACAGAATGAAGATTTAACAGCACAAACCAATGTCACCACATTCATCCTCCCTCTTCTCTCTGCTCTCTATGGAGGAGAGAATGCATAACACTAGATGAGCGAAGCACATGGACGGGAAAAAGGAGAAGCAAGTACTTGTTTGTTGCGTAAGGGAGGCCCATTCTCCCCCTAGGACAGGGATGAGTTCCCCTGTTCCCTTCCTTTTGCCTTCTTTAATCTTTCCCCTGCGTTCCAACTTTTCCGTTCCTTCGGTTGAGGAGAAAGAAGGGGGTATATACAAGGACGAAGACGGTTCCCCTGTGCCCCTGTCCAGCATGTTCTTTTGATCTTCCCATTCAGCGAGAAAGGAACAGACAACAAGAGGAAAGCAACAAACCTTTAACTAACGTACGGTTCTTTCAGGAGAAAAGGAGTCGGATAACAGGAGAAGAACAAGGAAGAGGTAAACATGAAAACATGTCACTCTGTTGGAGAAGAAATGAGGAAGAAAATAAACCAAAAAATAAGGGGGAGGCGCCCTGATTCATTCTCACTGCCTTCATCCATCCTCTCCTCTGCTCTCTTATCTTGCTCTCTTATCTCTCTTCTCTGGCTCTGTTCTTGCCGGAAACAAAGATGAATGTCCAAGAACCCAAGATCATCTCGTTACCTTCGTCCTCGCTCACATCTCTTCTCGCTTTTTCTCTGCTCTTTGCTTTTCTTATGGAGGAGAGAATTGCAAACAGTCTCGCGAAGTCAGATTTGGGGCTGCGCGTGTGCACGTGGGGGGCAGTTATGTTGCAAAAAGTGGCCCCTCGCAGGGCTGAGTTCCCCTGTTCCCTCCAGTTTGTCTGCAATCCACCCCCGCTGAGTTCCAACAGTTCTGTTCAGATAGGACAAAACGGCTCCCCTGTTGATTTGTGCGTGTTCTTTCAACAGACTCATTCAGCGAGAAGGAACAGACGACAAGAGGAAAACACCAAGGAATGAACAAAAGTGTTTTTTCTTCTTTCTTATCAAGGAGAAGGACAAAGAACATTTCAATTGTCGTAACTCTCCTCTCATCCCTTTCTGGTCTTTGGGAGGAAGAAAGAAAGAAGGAATAAACAACAAATTCTGAGAGGCGCCACTATTCAATCTCACTACCTTCATCCACCCTCGCCTCTCTTCTTTCTCTTCTTTGAATGTTTGTGTAAGGACACAAATCCATCTCACTACAATTTCCTCCCGCTTCTCTGCGCTCTCTCTCTCTCTCTCTCTTTTCTCTGCCCTTCTCTTCTCTTCTCTTCCCTTCTCCTTCTCTTCTCTTCTCCTTCTCCTTCTCCTTCTCCTTCTCCTTCTCCTTCTCCTTCTCCTTCTCCTTCTCCTTCCCCTTCTCCTTCTCCTTCTCCTTCTCCTTCTCCTTCTCCTTCTCCTTCTCCTTCTCTTCTCTTCTCTTCTTCTTGTTCTTCCTGGGGACGGCCTTGGGCAGGGGGGGGCTGGAATTTAAGTCACCCTTAAGTTTTTGGAAAACTGAGCTCCCGAAATGACAAATCGCAAGCAGTGTCCCCCGTAAGCGTTTGGAAAACTGAGCTCCCAAAACGATAAATCGCAAGCAGTGTCCCTCTTAAGTTTTTGGAAAACTGGGCTCCCAAAATGACAAATCGCAAGCATTGTTACCCCTGAAGTTTTGGAAAACAGGGCTTCCAAAATGACAAATCGCAAGCAGAGTCCCCTTTAAGCGTTTGGAAAACTGAGCTCCCAAGATGAGAAGTCACAAGCATTGTCCCCCTGAAGTTTTGGAAAACAGAGCTTCCAAAATGACAAATCGCAAGCAGTGTCCCCCTCTAAGTTTTTGGAAAACCGAGCTCCCAAAATGACAAATCGCAAGCGTGCCCCCCTTAAGTTTCTGGAAAACTGAGCTCCCAAAATGACAAATCGCAAGCAGTGTGCCCCCTTAATTTTTTGGAAAACCGAACTTCAAAAATGACAAATCGCAAGTAAGTGTTCGGAAAACTGAGCTCCCAAAAGGACAAATCGCAAGCAGTGTCCCCCTTCAGTTTTTGGAAAACGGAGCTCCCAAAATGACAAATCGCAAGCTGTAGTGTCCCCCCTCTTTTTTTTGGAAAACTGAGCGCCCAAAATGACAGATCGCAAGCAGTGCCCCCCTGATTTTTTTGGAAAATGGAGCTCCCAAAATGATAAATCGCCAGCAGTGTCCCCTTTAAGTTTTTGGACAACTGAGCTCCTAAAATGATGAATCGCAAGCAGTGTCCACCCTAAAGTTTTTGGAAACCTGAGGTCCCAAAATGACAATTCGCAAGCAGTGTACCCCTGCTTTTGGAAAACGGAGCTCCCAAAATGTCAAATCGCCAGCAGTGTCCCCCGCAAGTTTTTGAAAAACGGAGCTCCCAAAATGACAAATCGCAAGCAGTGTCCCCCTTAAGTTTTTGGAACACTGAGCTCCCACATTCTACATATTCAAGGTTAGATAGTTTAGATAGTTTAGGTGGTTTCGGGCCTTTCTACCCTGTCCCCCTGGCCGCCTGGCGCCCCTCCCCCCCCCGGTGGCTTAAATAGGGTTTATTTGGAAGCTAGGGCTCGGGTTTTGCCCGTGGCAAAGACAAGATGGTACTCGTCTTCGTCTTTCCTCTCTTTCTTGTCTTTCTTCTCTCTTGTTCGTTTGCCTTTGAAATAAAAAACCAAAGGAAGAACAATGAAAATGAAAGGAACTCGCTTTCTTTTCCGTTTGGGAACAATGGAAAGAACCGAGGAGATAGGGCAAGGGGAGGGATACGCTGAAGCATGGACAGGGGCCACGTCACTTTCCCCAACCATTGAAAAAGCATAAGAAAAGAAAAGGGCCTCCATTTCCCTGTGTTTTTGTCTTTTCTTGTGTTTTTTTGTCGGTGAAGAGAAGGGAGAAGGGAGAAGGAGGAGGATAAATAGACAGGATTGATTCTTAACAGGAAGAGCAAAGACAAGAATAGAAGAGAGATTCATAAAGGATAAGGAAAGACAAAACAAGGCACAGAGAAGATGGAACTTATCGATCCTCTCTCCCTTATCTCTCCCTTCCCTCTTCCTTGTCGAAATAAGGAAAACAAAAAGGAAGAAGTATGAACAAAGGAGAAGGGTAAGGAAAGGAACAGAAGAGATAGGCAGAGAAGTGGGATATGATGAAGTACGGCAAGGTCCACGTGCAAGGAGTCACCAGCTTTATCATTCAAGTTCCTTTCCTGCTTTTAATCAGTTAAAAGGAAATAGATGGAGAGAAGGGAAAAAGAAGTGAGAGAGGAGAGATCACAAGGATGCCTTTTTTTCTGGAAGCGTACAGCAAGCGCCTGCTTCCATCGCGCATAGAGTGAGATAGAGAGACTGAGAGACTGAAAGACTGAGAATGAGTGAGTGAGAGATAGAGGTAGGGACAGGGAAAGAGCGAAAGCTAAAGAAAGAGCGAAAGAAAGATAGATAGCGACACGGATAGAGACAGAGAGAGACATTGTTGTTTTTTGTTTCGGGGGCGTCCTTTTTTCTCGCTTGAAGATGCAGAAAACGATCCAAAGGGACACCCGTTCCATCGCCCATGGCCAAGAGAAGATGGTACTTGTCTTCATCTTTCCTCTCTTGTCTTTGTTCTCTCTTGTTCGTTTCCCTGTAAAATAAAAAAGCTAAAGAAAGAACCATGAAAATGAAAGGAACTCGCTTTCTTTTTCCGTTTGGGAACAACGATAATAACCGAAGAGATACGGCGAGAGGAGGGATATGCTGAAGCATGGAGGAGGGCCACGGGCAAGCAGCCAACCCCGCTCACTTTCCCCAACCATTGAAAAAGGATAAGAATGGAAAAAGGGCCTCCGTCCCCCTCTTACTTTAATTTCTATTGTGTTTTTGTCGTTGAAGAGGAGGGAGAGAGAAGGAGGAAGAGCAAAGACAAGAATAGAAGAGAGATGAATAAAGGAGAAGGAAAGACAAAACAAGGCACAGAGAAGATGGAACTTATCGATCCTCTCTCCCTTATCTCTCCCTTCCCTCTTCCTTGTCGAAATAAGGAAAACAGAAAGGAAGAAGTATGAACAAAGGAGAAGGGTAAGGAAAGGAACAGAAGAGATAGGCCGAGAAGTGGGTTATGATGAAGTACGGCAAGGTCCACGTGCAAGGAGTCACCAGCTTTATCATTCAAGTTCCTTTCCTGCTTTAATCAGTTAAAAGGTAATAGATGGAGAGAAGGGAAAAAGAAGTGAGAGAGGAGAGATCACAAGGATGCCTTTTTTCTGGAAGCGTACTGCAAGGAATAGAAGAGACAGGAAGCAAGGAGAGGGACGCACTAAACAAGGCGCAAAGAAGGTGGCATTCCTCTAGACCCATCATCTCTCCCCTGTCCCTTTTGAATGAGAAGGTGCGTCCTTTTTTCTCGCTTGAAGATGCAGAAAACGATCCAAAGGGACACCCGTTCCTTACCCATGGCAAAGAGAAGATGGTGCTTGTCTTCATCTTTCCTCTCTTGTCTTTGTTCTCTCTTGTTCGTTTCCCTGTAAAATAAAAGCCAAAGCTAGAACAATGAAAATGAAAGGAACTCGCTTTCTGTTTCCGTTTGGGAACAATGAAAAGAACCGAAGAGATAGGGCGAGAGGAGGGATATGCTGAAGCATGGAGGAGGGCCACGGGCAAGCAGCCAACCCAGCCACTTTCCCCAACCATTGAAAAAGTATGAGAATGGAAAAGGGCCTCCATTCCCCTCTTGTTTTCTTTTCTTGTGTTTTTTCCGTTAAACAAAAAGGAGGAGGAGAGATAGGCAGGATTGCATTTTTAACAGGAAGAGCAAAGACAAAACAAGGCACGGAGAACATGGGACTCATCTTTATCGATCCTCTCTCCCTTATCTCTCCCTTCCCTTTTTCTTTTCGAAATAATGACAACAAAAAGGATGAATTGTGAAAACAGGAGCAGGGTAAGGTTGGTACTGTTGAACCGCCTTGTTTTAGAGGAAACAGGGCGGTTCAACAGTACCAAACTTTCAGAGACATTCTCTAAGAACATTTGGTACTGGTGAACCGCCTTGTTTTAAAGGAAAAAGGGCATAATTTAATTCGTAGTAATCTCCAGATTTACCCCTAATTGAATTGGTTTAAACAATTTAACTAATTGAATTTATTTAAAGAATTTACTCCCGCAGAACTAAATTATTTAAAATGTTTTTCACGCATTCGGATTAAATGAATTTAGATAATGTAATTCTGTGGAATTAAATTATTTAAATACATTAAATTGTATTAAGTAAAGGTAAATCTAGAGACCTGCAAATGCCACACAAAACGGAAGAGGGTAGGAACAACTTTGCGGGTCGAAATTTGCCGGGATCCCCTTGGCGCCCTGCGAACGTCCTGCAAATACCACACCACACAAAACGGAAGCGGGTAGGTGCAACCTTTACAGGTCGAAATTTGCCGGGATCCCTTTAGCGCCCTGCCAAAGTCCTGCAAATACCACACAAAACGGAAGAGGGTAGGAACAACTTTGCGGGTTGATATTTTCCGGGACCCCTTGGCGCCCTGTCAAAGTCCTGCAAATACCACACAATACGGAAGAGGGTAGGAACAACTTTGCGGGTCCAAATTTGCCGGGATCCCCTTGGCGCCCTGCCAAAGTCCTGCAAATACCACACAAAACGGAAGAGGGTAGGAACAACTTTGCGGGTTGAGATTTGCCGGGATCCCCTTGGCGCCCTGCCAAAGTCCTGCAAATACCACACAATAAGGAAGAGGGTAGGAACAATTTTGCGGGTTGATATTTGCCAGGATCCCCTTGGCTTCCTGTCAAAGTCCTGCAAATACCACACAACACGGAAGAGGGTAGGAACAACTTTGCGGGTCGAAATTAGCCGGGGTCCCCTTGGCGCCCTGTCAAAGTCCTGCAAATACCACGCAAAACGGAAGAGGGTAGGAACAACCTTTACAGGTCGAAATTTGCCGGGATCCCCTTGGCGCCCTGCCAAAGTCCTGCAAATACCACACAAAACGGAAGAGGGTAAGAACAACTTTGCATGTCGAAATTTGCCGGGGTTCCCTTGGCGCCCTGCCAAAGTCCTGCGAATACCACACAAAACGGAAGAGGAGCCCCTTGGCGCCCTGCCAAAGTCCTGCAAATACTACACAAAAAGGAAGAGGGTAGGAACAACCTTTACAGGTCGAAATTTGCCGGGATCCCCTTGGCGCCCTGCCAAAGTCCTGCAAATACCACACAAGAAGGAAGAGGGCAGGAACAACCTTTACAGGTCGAAATTTGCCGGGATCCCCTTGGCGCCCTGCGAAAGTCCTGCAAATACCACACAAAACGGAAGAGGGTAGGAACAACTTTGCGGGTCGAAATTTGCCGGGATCCCCTTGGCGCTACCACGCAAAACGGAAGAGGGTAGGAACAACCTTTACAGGTCGAAATTTGCCGGGATCCCTTTGGCGCCCTGCCAAAGTCCTGCAAATACCACACAAAACTGAAGAGGGTAGGAACAATTTTGCGGGTTGAAATTTGCCAGGATCCCCTTGGCTTCCTGTCAAAGTCCTGCAAATACCACACAACACGGAAGAGGGTAGGAACAACTTTGCGGGTCGAAATTAGCCGGGGTCCCCTTGGCGCCCTGCGAAAGTCCTGCAAATACCACACAAGAAGGAAGAGGGCAGGAACAACCTTTACAGGTCGAAATTTGCCGGGATCCCCTTGGCGCCCTGCCAAAGTCCTGCAAATACCACACAAAACGGAAGAGGGTAGGAACAACTTTGCGGGTTGAGATTTGCCGGGAGCCCCTTGGCGCCCTGCCAAAGTCCTGCAAATACCACACAAAACGGAAGAGGGTAGGAACAACCTTTACAGGTCGAAATTTGCCGGGATCCCTTTGGCGCCCTGCCAAAGTCCTGCCAATACCACACAAAACGGAAGATGGTAGGAACAACTTTGCGGGTTTAAATTTTGCGGGATCCCCTTGGCGCCCTGCGAAAGTCCTGCAAATACCACACAATACGGAAGAGGGTAGGAACAACTTTGCAGGTTGAGATTTGCCGGGAGCCCCTTGGCGCCCTGCCAAAGTCCTGCAAATACCACACAAAACGGAAGAGGGTAGGAACAACTTTGCATGTCGAAATTTGCCGGGATCCCCTTGGCGCCCTGCCAAAGTCCTGCAAATAACACACAAAACGGAAGAGGGTAGGAACAACTTTGCAGGTCGAAATTTGCCGGGATCCCCTTGGCGCCCTGCCAAAGTCCTGCAAATACCACAAAACGGAAGAGGGTAGGAACAACTTTGCGGGTTGAGATTTGCCGGGATCCCCTTGGCGCCCTGCGAAAGTCCTGCAAATGCCACACAAAACGACAGAGGGTAGGAACAACTTTGCATGTCGAAATTTGCCGGGATCCCCTTGGCGCCATGCCAAAGTCTTGCAAATGCCACACAAAACGGAAGAGGGTAGGAACAACTTTGCGGGTCGAAATTTGCCGGGATCCCCTTGGTGCCCTGCGAAAGTCCTGCAAATACCACGCAAAACGGAAGAGGGTAGGAACAACTTTGCATGTCGAAATTTGCCGGGATCGCCTTGGCGCCCTGCCAAAGTCCTGCAAATACCACGCAAAACGGAAGAGGGTAGGGACAACTTTTACAGGTCGAAATTCGCCGGGGTCCCCTTGGCGCCCTTCCAAAGTCCTCCAAATACCACACAAAACGGAAGAGGGTAGGAACAACTTTGCGGGTTGAGATGTGCCGGGATCCCCTTGGCGCCCTGCAAAAAGTCCTGTAAATACCACACAAAACGGAAGAGGGTAGGAACAACTTTGCAGGTCGAAATTTGCCGGGATCCCCTTGGCGCCCTGCCAAAGTCCTGCAAATACCACACAAAACGGAAGAGGGTAGGAACAACTTTGCGGGTCGAAATTTGCCGGGATCCCCTTGGCGCCCTGCAAAAAGTCCTGCAAATAACACACAAAACGGAAGAGGGTAGGAACAACTTTGCAGGTCGAAATTTGCCGGGATCCCCTTGGCGCCCTGCCAAAGTCCTGCAAATACCACACAAAACGGAAGAGGGTAGGAACAACTTTGCGGGTTGAGATTTGCCGGGATCCCCTTGGCGCCCTGCGAAAGTCCTGCAAATGCCCCACACAAAACGACAGAGGGTAGGAACAACTTTGCATGTCGAAATTTGCCGGGATCCCCTTGGCGCCATGCCAAAGTCTTGCAAATGCCACACAAAACGGAAGAGGGTAGGAACAACTTTGCGGGTCGAAATTTACCGGGATCCCCTTGGTGCCCTGCGAAAGTCCTGCAAATACCACACAAAACGGAAGAGGGTAGGAACAACTTTGCATGTCGAAATTTGCCGGGATCCCCTTGGCGCCCTGCCAGAGTCCTGCAAATACCACGCAAAACGGAAGAGGGTAGGGACAACTTTTACAGGTCGAAATTCGCCGGGGTCCCCTTGGCGCCCTTCCAAAGTCCTCCAAATACCACACAAAACGGAAGAGGGTAGGAACAACTTTGCGGGTTGAGATGTGCCGGGATCCCCTTGGCGCCCTGCAAAAAGTCCTGTAAATACCACACAAAACGGAAGAGGGTAGGAACAACTTTGAAGGTCGAAATTTGCCGGGATCCCCTTGGCGCCCTGCCAAAGTCCTGCGAATACCACACAAAACGGAAGAGGGTAGGAACAACTTTGCGGGTCGAAATTTGCCGGGATCCCCTTGGCGCCCTGCAAAAAGTCCTGGAAATACCACACGAAACGGAAGAGGGTAAGAACAACTTTGCATGTCGAAATTTGCCGGGGTTCCCTTGGCGCCCTGCCAAAGTCCTGCAAATACCACACAAAACGGAAGAGGGTAGGAACAACTTTGCGGGTTGAGATTTGCCGGGAGCCCCTTGGCGCCCTGCCAAAGTCTTGAAATGCCACACAAAACGGAAGAGGGTAGGAGCATTGTAAAGTCCCTCTTAGGGTTTAGGGTTCAGGGTTTGGGGTTTAGGGTTTATGGTTCAGACCCTAAATCCGAACCTCTACGCGTCCTCAAAGCCCGACTCCTCAAGTCAAAGCTAAGCCATTTAAACCGCTAAATCCGGAGACGCTTAAATACCCCCCAAACCGACCCCAAACCCTAAACCCCAAATCCTAAATCCCTAAACCCCAAACCCTCTAAACCCCAAACCCTAACCCCAAATCACAAACCCTAAACTCTTAAACCGCAAACCCCTTAACCCTCAGCCAAAACCACAAACCCTCAACCCTGAGCTACCCTAAACCCCAAATCCTAAACCCCTAAACCCCCAAACCCCCAAACCCTAAACCCTAAACCCCAAACCCTACCTCAACCCTAAACCCTCAACCCTAAACCCAAAACCCCAAACCCTAAACCCTAGACTAGGTAAGGAACAAGGGGTAAGGATTAAGGAATAGGGAATAGAGAATAGGGAATAGAGAATAAGGAATAAGGAATAAGGAATATTGAATAAGGAATAAGGAATACAGACCAAGATCCTCACCAAGGCCACGGGTCAAATAATACATAAAGGGTTCTCTTACAAGCAGTGTACCCCTTAAGTTTTGGAAAACAAAGCTCCCAAAATGACAAATCGCAAGCAGTGTCCCCCGCAAATTTTTGAAAAACTGAGCTCCCAAAATGACAAATCGCAAGCAGTGTCCCCCTCTAAGTTTTTGGAAAACCGAGCTCCCAAAATGACAAATCGCAAGCAGTGTCCCCCTTAAGTTTTTGAAAACTGAGCTCCCAAAATGACATATCGCAAGCAGTTTCCCCCCTTAAGTTGTTGGAAAACTGCGCTCCCAAAATGACATATCGCAAGCAGTTTCCCCGTAAGATTTTTGGATAACTGCGCTCCCAAAATGACAAATCGCAAGCAGTGTCCCCTTTAAGTTTTTGGAAAAATGCGCTTCCAAAATGACAAATCGCAAGCAGTGTCCCCCTTAAGCTTTTGGAAAACTAAGCTCCCAAAA
This sequence comes from Symbiodinium natans, assembly GCA_905221605.1. NCBI lineage: Eukaryota > Dinophyceae > Suessiales > Symbiodiniaceae > Symbiodinium > Symbiodinium natans. The sequence goes on along the minus strand of CAJNDS010002760.1, from coordinate 246,091 downwards.
TGACAAATCGCAGGCAGTGTCCCCCGTAAGTTTTTTGGAAAACTGCGCTCCCAAAATGACAAATCGCAAGCAGTGTCCCCCTTAAGCTTTTGGAAAACTCAGCTCCAAAAATGACAAATCGCAAGCAGTGTCCCCCGAAAGTTTTTTGGAAAACTGCGCTTCCAAAATGACAAATCGCAAGCAGTGTCCCCCTTAAGCTTTTGGAAAACTAAGCTCCCAAAATGACAAATCGCAAGCAGTGTCCCCCGAAAGTTTTTTGGAAAACCGCGCTCCCGAAATGACAAATCGCAAGCAGTGTCCCCCTTAAGCTTTTGGAAAACTGAGCTCCCAAAATGACAAATCGCAAGCAGTGTCCCCCTTCAGTTTTTTGGAAAACTGCGCTCCCAAAATGACAAATCGCAAGCAGTGTCCCCCTTAAGCTTTTGGAAAACTCAGCTCCCAAAATGACAAATCGCAAGCAGTGTCCCCCGCAAGTTTTTTGGAAAAATGCGCTTCCAAAATGACAAATCGCAAGCAGTGTCCCCCTTAAGCTTTTGGAAAACTAAGCTCCCAAAATGACAAATCGCAAGCAGTGTCCCCCGTAAGTTTTTTGGAAAAATGCGCTTCCAAAATGACAAATCGCAAGCAGTGTCCCCCTTAAACTTTTGGAAAACTAAGCTCCCAAAATGACAAATCGCAAGCAGTGTCCCCCTTAAGTTTTTTGGAAAACTGCGCTCCCGAAATGACAAATCGCAAGCAGTGTCCCCCTTAAGCTTTTGGAAAACTGAGCTCCCAAAATGACAAATCGCAAGCAGTGTCCCCCTTCAGTTTTTGGAAAACTGAGCTCCCAAAATGACAACTCGCAAGCAGTGTCCCCCTGTAAGTTTTTGGAAAACCGATTCAGGGAGGACTGCTCAGCTAGGGGTTAGATAGTTTAGATAGTTTAGATAGTTCAGGGGCTTCCTGAACTATCTAAACTATCTAAAGTATCTAACCTCTGGCTGGGGACGACCCAGAGGGAATTGAAACTTTCTAAACTATCTAAACTATCTAAACTATCTAACCTCCGTTTTTCCCAAAATCGAGGTTAGATAGTTTAGATAGTTTAGGGGCTCGTCTAAACTATCTAAACTATCTAAACTATCTAAACTATCTAAACTATCTAAACTATCTAACATCCTTTTCTCCCAAAATCGAGGTTAGATAGTTTAGATGGTTTAGATAGTTTAGATAGTTTAGAAAGTTTCAAACCTCCTGGGGGCCTCCCCGGAAAGAGGTTAGATAGTTTAGATAGTTTAGATAGTTCAGGGGCTTCCTGAACTATCTAAACTATCTAAACTATCTAACCTCTGGCTGGGGACGACCCAGAGGGAATTGAAACTTTCTAAACTATCTAAACTATCTAAACTATCTAAACTATCTAAACTATCTAACCTCCTTTTTTCTCAAAATCGAGGTTAGATAGTTTAGATAGTTTAGGGGCTCGTCTAAACTATCTAAACTATCTAAACTATCTAAACTATCTAACCTCCTTTTCTCCCAAAATCGAGGTTAGATAGTTTAGATAGTTTAGATAGTTTAGATAGTTTAGAAAGTTTCAAACCTCCTGGGGGCCTCCCCGGAAAGAGGTTAGATAGTTTAGATAGTTTAGATAGTTCAGGGGCTTCCTGAACTATCTAAACTATCTAAACTATCTAACCTCTGGCTGGGGACGACCCAGAGGGAATTGAAACTTTCTAAACTATCTAAACTATCTAAACTATCTAACCTCCTTTTTTCCCAAAATCGAGGTTAGATAGTTTAGATAGTTTAGGGGCTCGTCTAAACTACACAAACTATCTAAACTATCTAAACTATCTAACATCCTTTTCTCCCACAATCGAGGCTAGATAGTTTAGATAGTTTAGATAGTTTAGAAAGTTTCAAATCTCCTGGGGGCCTCCCCGGAAAGAGGTTAGATAGTTTAGATAGTTTAGATAGTTCAGGGGCTTCCTGAACTATCTAAACTATCTAACCTCTGGCTGGGGACGACCCAGAGGGAATTGAAACTTTCTAAACTATCTAAACTATCTAAACTATCTAAACTATCTAACCTCCTTTTTTCTCAAAATCGAGGTTAGATAGTTTAGATAGTTTAGGGGCTCGTCTAAACTATCTAACCTATCTAAACTATCTAAACTATCTAAACTATCTAAACTATCTAAACTATCTAGACTATCTAAACTATCTAACCTCCTTTTCTCCCAAAATCGAGGTTAGATAGTTTAGATAGTTTAGATAGTTTAGATAGTTTAGATAGTTTAGATAGTTTAGATAGTTTAGATAGTTTAGATAGTTTAGATAGTTTAGATAGTTTAGATAGTTTAGATAGTTTAGATAGTTTAGAAAGTTTCAGACCTTCTGGGGGCCTCCCCGGAAAGAGGTTAGATAGTTTAGATAGTTTAGATAGTTCAGGGGCTTCCTGAACTATCTAAACTATCTAAACTATCTAACCTCTGGCTGGGGACGACCCAGAGGGAATTGAAACTTTCTAAACTATCTAAACTATATAAACTATCTAAACTATCTAACCTCCTTTTTTCCCAAAATCGAGGTTAGATAGTTTAGATAGTTTAGGGGCTCGTCTAAACTATCTAAACTATTTAAACTATCTAAACTATCTAACCTCCTTTTCTCCCAAAATCGAGGTTAGATAGTTTAGATAGTTTAGATAGTTTAGATAGTCTAAACTATCTAAACTATCTAACCTCTGGCTGGGGACGACCCAGAGGGAATTGAAGCTTTCTAAACTATCTAAACTATCTAAACTATCTAAACTATCTAAACTATCTAACCTCCTTTTTTCCCAAAATCGAGGTTAGATAGTTTAGATAGTTTAGGGGCTCGTCTAAACTATCTAAACTATCTAAACTATCTAACCTCCTTTTTTCCCAAAATCGAGGTTAGATAGTTTAGATAGTTCAGGGGCTTCCTGAACTATCTAAACTATCTAAACTATTTAACCTCCTTCTCCAAGAAAGGAAAGTAATCACATAGTACCTAAAGGTCCCTCTTACATATATATATATATATATACAGCATGTCGAACTCATACCCTTTGGGCGATGTGTTTTTGGCATAGCGCGGCTCTTCTAAACATCTGACACGTCGAGGTTGTTCCTAAACATGTGCTTGTAGGTCATGCATACAACACGGTAAACATCTGCACACCAAATGATCAGCGGATGCCTCCGCCGCATAGCTTCAGGCCAGTACGAGGCCGCAAAGCTTGCGCTGTCTTGGGCCGAGGTTCTCGAAACAGCAGATACGGTACAAAAAAGGCAGAACACACACAGCAGCTGGCCAAAACATTACCTCGAACCGGTTGATTGAATCGAGCCTATCTGTTGGGAATTGTCCCCAAGGAAGGGGGGGGACCCTAAACCCTAAACCGGAGGTTCTCAAACATCACCCTGTGCTGCCGCAGTCGTTTCTTTTTCTCTTCGCCGGCCGGCAGGGGACCTCCATGAATGCCGCTCGCGGTTTAGAGCTTAAGGTTTAGGGTTTAGGGTTTAGGGATAGGGTTTAGGGCTTAGAGTCCTTTCCGCAAGCGTGTGCGAAGATCATGATAGCCCAAGCCTGGCATAGTAAGCGCTCCAATACTCCTTCTAAATACTGCCCCGGTCGTGTAGCACCCAGACACAAATGCGCATGGAGCTCGTATCTAGCATGAATACCTCTCTAATTTCTAGAGGGGTTCCTTTCTAACGTGCCGCAATGTATATAGGACCCAAAATGGACCCTACTAGACCCACGAGTAATCTAGGAATAAAATGGGTGCCCTTTTGGTTTACAGGGGCATAGAAGGGAACCCAAACCTTCCCAAAAAAGGGGAATAAGGGCCCCTACTCTGGGTCCTAAACCTGAACCCTAAACCCTAAACCCTACACCCTAAACCCTAAACCCTAAACCCTAAACCCTAAACCCTAAACCCTAAACCCTAAACCCTAAACCCTAAACATGCTCGGCAAGCCCCTCTTAGGCTCAGCGGCCGTTGCGCTCAGCCTGGTCACGCTGGCGGTACCAGGTCAGCAGGTCGGTCGGTGCCTCACATTTTTCTGAGGGTTTAGGGTTTAGGGTTTAGGGTTTAGGGTTTAGGGTGTGGGTTTTCTGGCTTGACGCGGGACGTTCTACTTCAAGCAAAGTATACATGTCTCGAGGGGCTGGGATGTTCCCCCTTATACTAACAGTCCTTCATAGGGATTATGATCGGGTGTACTAATATCCCGATTAAGGAGTGCCAGTATCAGGGGGAACATCCCCAGAAAAAGGGCCTTATAAGAATTGGAATAGGTGTTGTTTAAACATTTTTTGGGGGGGAGGAGGGGGGGGTGTATTATAGTGCAGTTATATAGGGACCCGAAGAGAATACTATTACTAATTACCCAAAGAGCCCAATACCCCGTAATTAAGGAATATGCCTAAAACCATATTATGGATCTCTGGGTTATAAAGTAAGGTATATTCCTGAATTCAGGGGTCTTGGGCTCTTTGGGACCCTAAACCCTAAACCCTAAACCCTAAACCCTAGAACCCTAGAACCCTAGAACCCTAAACCCTAAACCCTAAACCCTAAACCCTAAACCCTAAACCCTAAACCCTAAACCCTTCCGACCCCCCAAAACTTACGCGCCTGTGCGAAGACCGCCTCGCCCATGCTGGGCATCATAGGCTGGTCGAAGTGGGCTCTGAACTCCTCCAAAAGGTACCTCAATCTGTTTAGGGTTTAGGGTTTAGGGTTTAGGGTTTAGGGTTTAGGGTTTAGGGTTTAGGGTTTAGGGTTTAGGGTTTAGGGTTTAGGGTTTAGGGTTTAGGGTTTAGGGTTTAGGGTTTAGGGTTTAGGGTTTAGGGTTTAGGGTTTAGGGGAGTCGAGGAGTAGCTATACGGAAGCGTCTTCCAAAGAAGGCTTCTTCAGATCACCAAGGTGCCAGTAGCCCTAAACCCTAAACCCTAGTTTCACGAACGCCAAGGCGCCAGTGGCCATCATGCGCCAATCGGAAGTCGGCGGGTCGGCACTCCCTGATTCTCCTGTCCTCCACAAAAACAATTTAGACCCTAAACCCTAAACCCTAAACCCGAAACCCCAAACCCTAAACCCTAACCCTCCAACAGATTGAGGTACCTTTTGGAGTAAGTAACCTAGGAAAGAAAAGGTTGCCCTTCTTGGGCTCTGAGGGGCTTATTAGGGAACCTAAGCCGCAAAAAAGGGAATAAGGGCGGGCCTACTCTGGGCCCTGCCCTAAACCCTAAACCCTAAACCCTAAACCTTAAACCCTAAACCCTAAAAAATGGGAATAAGGGGCTACTCCGGGTCCTAGTGATTGGGTTCAGGGTTTACGGACCCCAGAGTTGAACTTTTGCCGACCCTCGAGTTGATGCCCCCTAGGGTTTAGGGTTTAGGGTTTAGGGCTTAGGGTTTAGGGTTTAGAGGCTTAAGAAACCAACACCTACCTATGCTGTAGGTTTTTGCTTTAAAGCCCCGCTATAGGGTTCCCAGGTAACCTGAAAAAAGTAGATTTTGCGTTCTTAAGGCAGGCCTTCAGCCCCAAAAGTGTCTTCTCAAGATGGGTGATCCTCAAGAGAAGGTCCCGCGGGATTTTGCTTTCTAACGCGTCATCCCTTAAAACAGCGAAAGCTGCAACCCATGTCCTCCAAGACGCTGGGATCCTCTTGGCTCTTCTTCTTGTTCTTCGAAGACATCCAGGATTCGGCACCTTTGCAACGGTTCCTCGGATTCTTGCACCAGTTAAACCACTCTGCCATGGTGTAGCCGTTGCGCCTTTCATTCTCAGCACAGATCAGGCTTGCCCAGCGCTTTTGGGGGAACTTGATGTCGAATTGGAGCTCGCTGTACCTGTATCCGTCATACACGCGGATCTCGATGCCACCTTCGCGACGGTCCTGGTTCAAGGCTTACGGAGTGGGAGAGCACCAGCACACCTACTGCGTAGTACAGGGTACAACATACGTCAAAATTGGGGCCCGCCATCGTCCGCCCCTAGAATCAGGATCCCTAATTTGGAGAAGTACCCACTAAACCATAACACCTAAACTCTAAACCCTAAGCCCTAGGCCCTAAATTGGGCCTCCTGCACATGAGCTGCGATCTCTTCACGAACCTCTTCGCGATCGATGAGGGCTCGCTCGGCCAAGGCCCCTCCACGCAATGAGACTGACACAGACTCCCCACTGAGCCCAGTACCCCTGAATTAAGGAATATACCGTAAATCATATTCAGGATCTTTTTATAAATAAGGCATGTTCCTTGATTAAGGGGTATTGGGCTCTTCGGGTACTCTGTATCTAGCGTCGAAACTCCCAGATGCATGAAAAGGCAAACTCAACTGACATCGAGAGTACGCCGAGCCACCTCCCCACAAAGCCCAGAACTGCAGCGTCACCACTGCACCAGGAAGAACGGAGCAGCGAAGAAGAGCCGACATGATGTATCCTAGCTGGTGTGTTCGTCAAAGGACGGATTTGCTTTCAAGCCTTGAGCAGAAAGAAGCCACTGGGACCGAACAACCCTCTTATCCTGATTCAGCAAGAAAGTGAATCTAATCTCAATCCTATTCGAAATGTTGTACGATCTGTCTTTCCAAAAGCAGAAAAGATCATTCACCGATCTTTTCTTGTCGATCAAAATAAGGTGACATAAACAATCTTAATGGAAGTGGAATGTTCTCGACAAAAGAAAAAACCTTTAGAAGATAAAGACACAAACATCTCGGTATTTCCTGCTTTGCCTATTTCTAGAAATAACAACGAATCGCTTCTAGTTCTCTGTTTGGTTAACGTTACAAGTCTAGGAATTCGGGGCTTCGTGGCCCAGGAACCGTCTTGTGAATAAGGGCACCCTATTTTCGGTTGGTTACTTTATCAGAGAGCCCAGAACCAAAGAAAGGGCACAGGGTACCACTGGGCTACCAAGGGGGTTAGGGGCTTAGGACTCAGGGTAGTATAGACTTTTTCTGAGCCGTGCCAGCGAGCGAAAGTGCCAGCGAGCGAAAGGCAATGCTGCAAGGCAGCTTAAGAGATTGCGGGGTGACACTGGCCGCAGAGGGGCCCTTTGGTGGTTCAACTTGGGTGTAGGTTTCGGATTTAGGGTTTAGGGTTAGGGCTTGCGGGTTGGGATGTTCCCCCGTTATACTATAGTACCACCCTAAACCCTAAACCCTAAACCCTAAACCCTAAACCCTAAACCCTAAACCCTAAACCCCAAACCCTAAACCCTAAACATCGAATCCCTATTTAGGATTAGGACTGTTCGTATCAAAGGGGAACATCTCCAGGTTCAACGTGAAAACAGGCCGTGGTCTCTACGCAGCCGTTGTTCTACCATTTGCTGAAGAACCCCAAAAGAATATGAAAAAATGAAAATCCCTATTTTAACCCTTAAATAAGGAAGCATAATTATTACTTGTTTTTTTGTTGGGGGGGAACCCTAAACCCTAAACCCTAAACCCTAAACCCTAAACCCTAAACCCTAAACCCTAAACCCTAAACCCTAAACCCTGGGTCCTTAAGCAATTAGTAGTGTTGTGGCTAACGCATCCTGCGCAGCCCAAGCCTTCAGGAACACCCCCTCGTGCTTGGCTGCTCCGTTCGCTCCGGTGCTCTGAAACGTTTGAGCAACAGGTTTAGGGTTTAGGGTTTAGGGCTTCTAGGGTTTATAGGGCTTAGGGTCTAGGGGTTAGGGCCTAGGGTTTAGGGGTTACGGTTAGGGCCTAGGGTTGAAAAAAAGGGTCTAGGGTTCATGGTCTAGGGTTTATAAGGGCTGTGTGTACTCTAGACCTTATAACCCCTAGGAGCGCCCCAGCGGCTGCATCAGCAAGGCGTCAAAAGCCTCGGAAGCCTTCTGTTCGTACATCCTCTGCTTCCTTGCTTGGGCCCCTTAGGGTTTAGGGTTTAGGGTTTAGGGTTTAGGGTTTAGGGTTTAGGGTTTAGGGTTTAGGGTTTAGGTTTCAGGGTTTAGGGACAGATATTCCCAAATCAGATGCTCTTGGAGCCACATGTAGACAAAAAGATGGAAACAAAAGCAAACGACTCCCAGGGATTGATCAGAAAACCTATACACCCTAAGCCTAAGCATATAAAACATCCCAGGGCCTCCCTAAACCCTAAACCCTAAACCCTAAACCCTAAAACCCTAAAACCCTAAACCCTAAACCCTAAACCCTAAACCCTGAACCCTAAACCCTAAACCCTAAACCTGCCTAGCTTCGAGTTTCTCTGTTGCTCCGGAGATGGGTCGCTTGGCGGAGGCGGCTGGGTCCCAGCACCCTCGGGTGCACAACCTGCGCCTAGGTTGGAGGTTCATGGTACTTAGGAATCGGGTGTAGGGTTTAGGGTTTAGGGTTTAGGGTTTAGGGTTTAGGGGTACTGATTAGCCAACTATGACTACACTTATAACTGTAGTTATAACCCTTTTAGGGCACTTAAGGGCCTTATGAGTGGGTCATAAGTACAGTTAAAATTGGTTAAGTACCATGAACCTCCAAGCAGGTTGGTCTTTGAGAAGCAGGTCTGTGAGAGGAACTCTACTGCAAAGAAGGTTTGGAGGTTACAGAGAGAGAGAGAGAGAGAGGGAGCGGGCGAGACAACCCTAAACCCTAAACCCTAAACCCTAAACCCTAAACCCTAAACCCTAAACCCTAAACCCTAAACCTAACAATAGGGCTTCGGGTAAACCTGACTCGCAGGTGCAGGACATGCATTCAAGACGCATCCACCAGGGCAGCCTCCCAACCCATACCTAGGCTGCTCAGGAAAATGGTTTAGGGTTTAGGGCTCTGGCATGTGTAGCAGGGCTTAGGGTATAAGGTTTAGGGTTTAGGGTTTAGCGTTAAGGTTTAGGGTTATCGTCCGTCAAAAAAACAGGCCTACGTGCCCAAGGGCTCCACGGGCCTATATGACATTTTACTTGGGCCTTAGGGTTTCGGGTTTCGGGTTTAGGGACAAGCTTACAATGTTGCTCTATAGGACACTAGGCAGTGTCGTGGGATGTGTATGCAAAGGTAGCATGGCAAGCTCACACGACATCGTGATGAGTTCCAACTTTCACACTCTCTATGTCTCTCCATCTATTCTTTAATGTGTATCTACATGTGTATACATCTTATATACACAGAAATGTTGCTCAAAAAACAGCAAAGATATCACTGATTTGCAAAAGTGGTTCACTCTATGTGCGGCCCAAAACGCCCTGGGCAGCCTGCACAAGGAGCGCAGCCACAGCCGCATGCTGCTGGAGCGCCAACTCCTCCACAACAGCCCTGTCCAGAGCCACAAGCAGCGCTACCCCCGCAGGGACAGCCGCCACAACCTGCACATCCAGTGCAACCACCACAGCAACCACCTGCACAGCAGCCACTGCCGCAACAGCCGCCGCATCCGCAGCCACCGCATCCGCAGCCACCGCATCCGCCGCATCCGCCGCATCCGCAGCAGCCTCCGCAGCCGCCGCAGCCGCCGCAGCCTCCGCAGCCACCACAACCGCAGCCACAACCTCCGCAACCGCAGGTTCCGCCGCAGCCGCCACAGCCGCCGCAGCCACCGCAGCCGCAGCCACCACAGCCGCCACAGCCGCCACAGCTGCCACAGCCGCAGCCGCCACAGCCGCAGCCTCCGCAGCCGCAGCCTCCGCAGCCGCCGCAGCCACAGCCGCAACCACAGTTGCCACCAGAAGCTCCGCACGCAAGATTTCCACTGCAGGACCCACAGCCACTGTAGCCTGCGCAGCCACCTGCACACCCTGGCCCTGTACACCCGCACCCACATCCCGCACATCCCCCGCAGCAGCCGGTGCCGTCACCGAAGCCACCCCCACCAGTACAGGCGCCGCAAGCGCTGCCGCAAGAGGGGGCACTGCCACCGCAGCCACCGCAGTCAGCGCCGCAGGCGGTGTAGCCACCAGGGCAGGGCGCAACTCCTTGCAGAGCTATATACATGTGGCCAATAACACGTACTTCCCAAATCCGGGGTACCACCCCCAAAGCACCCGAAAGACTTTAGTCCTTGTTATAGGAACCCTGAGGACCCTGGGGACCAAATTAACCCTAAAATAGAGGTCCTATACCCTATATCTACTATCATTCCTATTAAGCTATATGAACCATAATCCCTTTTAGGCTTAATTTTGTCCTCAAGGAATATGTAGCCTGATAAAGCAGGCTTGTTGATCATTTTGTTCCACAGGATTTCTCATCAGGGATCCTCTGGGTTTAAACGGCTTCGGGTTTAGGGTTTAGGCATACAGGATGTAACTTCGTATCCCCGATTCTCTATAAGGTCTTGGGCAGAGGGAACTTGGCATGTAGGTGAAAGGCTTCGGCTTCCAACTACCCTAAGCCCTAATCCATAAACCTTAGGCCACCTGCCAGTCTTTTCTACAGGGTGTCTAGGTCTGTGCAGGAGAAGTCGATCGCACTACCCTTGTCCAGGGCACCCACAATCCGACTCTGACCCTGCAACCCTAAACCCCCCAAATCCAACGCCCTTAACCGTTTAAACTTTATCATTCCTACAAAATATGGACACCCAAAAAGTTCAAAGTTCAACTATCGGCTAAGTAAGTAGAGCCCTCTTCGCTAAGCAATGCTGACTAAACCCTAAACCCTAAACCCTAAACCCTAAACCCTAAACCCTAAACCCTAAACCCTAAACTTCCTAAACTTCCTAAATCCTAAACCCTAAACCCTAAACCGGTGATCTCTCGTCGACACCGACCTCCAGCAGAGGGAAACGATGGCCGTGGCCTGCTGTAGCAAATCGCCATCTACCCCAAGGGTTTAGGGTTTAGGGTTTAGGGTTTAGGGTTTCGGGTTTGGGGTTTCGGGTCCCAAATACGCCTTAGTTCAGAAATAGACTTTAATTTATACAGCGACCTGTAATGTGATTTAAGCTATGTTCCTTAATTAAGGGGTATGGGGCTCTGTAGGTATAGGTTAGGGTTTAGGGTCTACAGTTCAGTGTTCAGCAGAGTAGGGTGTGCAATTCCCAGGGCTCGCAAGTGAATTCGGGCTTGCATGCGTACATTGGGGTTTAGGTTTACGAGCGCACACGCTAAACCTGCCGAAATTTCATCTCGACGCCTTATCCGCCCAGAGACCATCCCTAACCCCTAAACCCTAAAGCCTAAACCCTAAACCCCTAACCCCTAAACCCTAAACCCTAAGGTTCTTGGGGATGTGATAGTTTATGTAGTTCTTATCCCTCCAAGGAAAACCCAATACCCAAAATCCCCGCATGCAAGCCGCCTACATGGGGGATTCCGAAATGAGGGGCACGCATTTTATACCCCACATAGAGTAAAATCCCCTTAAAGGGACCCCCAAGACGGGTACCCCTATTTTCGGAAACGCCCATGACCTCTACTTGGAGGTTCATGGTACTTATTAACCAATTCTTAGAACTTTACTTATAGCCATATAAGGGCACTTAAAGGGGTTTACAAGTGAGCTTATAAGTGCAGTTATGATTGGTGAATAAGTACCATGAACCTTAAAGTACTCTTGTTGGACTTTGTGTGGCAAGTCGGGCTTTTGCATCCACGCCCTCAAACTCAGTCGGAACAATGGCATGAAGCGATGGACGCCGCAACATGATGTCAGGGGGTTTAGGGTTTCGGGTTTGGGGTTCTAGGGTTCGGGTAAGTTCCGAGCTACACACAACCTACGGCAGGCGCTGGGCAGAGTGCCAAAATTGTTGAGGCACCTCAGCAAACCTGCTTTATGCAAAGATCGGCTATACATTCAGAAGTTCGAGGAGCAAGCAGTGCAAGCTCCCACTCATGTCAACTCCAGAACCACGGAGGAGGCATAACTAATGTTAGCAGGACGTTGTGTTGTACAAGCGTCCCGCCCTTGACAAAACCGTCACCTCCGAAATTTTCGTGGGCCTCATTGGGTAGTGAGTGCCACCCTGCTGGCACATTGCGCTCTCCTCATGCCCTCGTGTGAGATCACCTTCAGCTCCCTCCTTACGGTGGGTTGAGGGCTTTTTTTTAGGGGCGCAGCAATTGCGTGGCTTGGTGTATGTGTACGGATTTTCAGGGGACTCTGAAGGAGGGAGCTTCGGGATTTCAGGGTACCATGTGCTTCTGACGCAGGGGGTGCGTGTAGGGAGAGTTTGCGAAAAACAAAGCTCCGAGTCGCTCGTGACAATCCAGCTTCCTGCCGCCCTTCGGAGGCATCTGCATCGGCAACCACTTCATGACGGCCTTTGTCCTTGGCAGCCCAGCAGCCATATTATGACAAGGGCACCCCTTGTTGGGGGGGGGGGGGGGGGGTTGGTTGCTTTACAAGGGAACCCAGAACCCACCAAAAAAGGGAGAAAGGGTACCATGGAGCTACCAAGTGTCGAATCCAGCAGTGTCAGAAGATTGAAGAGGCTCATCAACAGGAAGCCCACCAAAGCAACACAAAGGAAGGCCGTGTCGCCCTGCCCGTAGAATACCATCATCGCATCGAGAGCTTGGGAGACCCACAGGTATCCACGCGTGCAGCATATAGCCAAGAACTGAATCAGGACGATGGCCTCCCCACAACATTGTGGATAACAAGGCATTCGGCTGTTCAGTTTTGGCGGGGTCTAGGGCTTCGGGTTTAGAGTTAGGGTAGGTGAGGCAATCCCGAGACGGACAAGCAGGACACATCAATCCCTGCCAGCCAAGAGAAGAATAAGGTGATTCCGGAGCATGGGATTAACAACAGGGAGCTTGCAAAGAACATGGAAAAGAGTTGCTGCCAGCTGCAGAACGGGAGCAATCGTTGGGCTGAACTGTTAATGAGACATATGTACTCTGGGCTTGAAGATCTAGGAATGGAGAACGGCGCGTGCTGGACGTGCAAGAGCCGAAGCCCACTGTGCCGGTTGTCTACCCCTAACATCGTAAACCCCCAAACCCCCCCTAAACCCTAAACCCTAAACCCTAAACCCTAAACCCTAAACCCTAAACCCCTTAAACCCTAAACCCTAATCCGCGCATCAGTTTAATTAATACCCCCACATTTAAAGAAGTTTTTTTGGCCGGAAGCCCACCGGAAGACTACTTTCCATTAGGTTGGATTTTGTATGGGACAAACCCCCCCACATTTAAAGGAGTTTTTTTGGGGGGTTGCAAAAATTTTGAAACTCAGCCTTTCGGAAAGCTTTTTTTGCTTCTGCGGGAAAGGACATTCTATACATTCCTATTGTTTTCAATGCATTCGTATTGTTTTTAAATAGAGAATCACTAATTCAATACAGGGCCATGGTCCAACTATTGCGGAACCCTGCCTTTCTCATTGTGGGGGGGGGGGGGGGGCCCCCCCCCCCCCCCCCCAAATTAAACAGAAGCTCGGATTAAACCCTAAAAACCCTATACCCTAAGAACTCGCGCCCGGCCTTGCACTGCAAGAACTCGCGCCGCGAGTGCTGCGTGTCCAGGGTCACCTTGTAGCAGCCCAGCAAGAAGGAAATGCCGCCGACCTCGGAGGGCCCTTGAAAGGTTTAGGGTTTAGGGTTTAGGGTTTAGGGTTTAGGGTTTAGGGTTTAGGGTTTAGGGTTTAACACTCTGAACAAAAACCTGAATACGATCCTCTTAAACCCAAAAAAGGAAAATGAAAAATGTCCCAAGGGTCTACCTAGCTACAAGGAGCTGCGAGCACATGATCAGGTGAAAAGCTCTCATGGAGGGGTAGTAGAGAAGCATCGGAACCGTGAGCATCATGGACAGCGTGTGATGCAAGCAGACCATGACCACAAAGTACTTGACCGGCACTTGCACGCCCAGACGTCTGAAGCTGCTGGGGAAGAAGGTTCGAAGAGTGATCTGTGCGGCGTCATAGACCGAGAACGCCACATCCCCCAACGCCCCGACATAGAACAAGCTCTGTCCGATGAACCCGGCCGCATCCCAGCCTACGAATTGCTTAAGAACCCCGAAAAAAAGATATTCTTCCTTGTTAAGGGTAATACAGGGATTATTATTTTCTTTTGGGTTTAGGGTTTAGGGTTTAGGGTTTAGGGTTTAGGGTTTAGGGTTTAGGGTTTAGGGTTTAGGCAGCCTAGAAGAGCCGCAGGAGCCAGAGCCATGCTCACCACAAGGTGGTGTGAGCAGATGGCAATCACAAAGCAGTAGTTGTCGACCACAACCCGTTCATCCGAAGTGCTGGCCTGAGGGTTTAGGGTTTACGGTTTAGGGTTTGGGGTTTAGGGTTTAGGGTTTAGGGTTTAGGGGTGCGGGCCTTGCTGTAGCCGAAGTTGTGCATCAAGCCCTGCTGGAGTGGCAGCATTCGGGCGCGCCAGGGCTGCTTGTCAACCCAGTCGATCAAGCGCGTCTTGATCAGCTCGACGACGCCTATCGATTGGGATGCTCCCCCTTTTGCCTAAACAGGCCGGAATAGGGATGGTAGTAGGGGTACGAGAATTTTCTATTAAGGACTGTGAGTATAAGGGGGGGAACATCCCAGCCTCTAGACAAAAAATGGCAAGCAGAAGTCAGGGTACACTACAGTCCTGTTCTCTTTTCGGCCTCGCGGCAAGCCAAAAAAACAAAAAGTTCCAACATCTGGAGCTGAGATGCAGCCAGTAAGGGCTGCCGTTGACACGACGAAGCTGAGGGCGAGCTTGGGGTAGGCCCGAGTCTGCTCAAGCATCAAAGTGTCCATTGCTGAGGGAGACAAGCCTCCAGGTACGACCTGAGCTGACCTTTGAGATGACCTGAGCCACGGTACATGGATGGACGCCACTCCCGCGCGTGCGCACACCAGTGAGAAAGCTTGCGGAAAAGGGCGATTTCTCGAGGCCACCCTGAAGATCGCGGGCTACTCCTGTAATCGCCATGACCTCTGAAGCTTCATAAGAGAAATGTGACATCTTCCAAGGTCCTACCTGACTCTTCAACCCAAAACTCTCCCCAAACCTTATAAACCCTAAACCCCAAAGCCCCAAAGCCCCAAACCCTAAACCCTAAGCCCTAAACCCTAAACCCTAAACCCTAAACCCTAAACCCCAAACCCTCCAAGGGTCCGGCTCAGAACCGCTTCCGGGCGGCCAAGGGGTGGACTCGGCGGCAGAGGATTTTGGGGGTTCTGGGCTACTTGGAGGTTCATGGTACTTACTAACCAATTAGAACTGTACTTATAACCCTACTTATAATTCCCCTAAAGGGCCTTATAGGGGTTGTCCCAAATATAAGTAGGGTTATAAGCCCAGTGATAAGTGGTTATTAAGTCCCATGAACCTTCAAGTATTGCTTGGAGGTTCAGGGTACTTATAACCCATTTATACGAGACCCAGGAGTAACCTGGCAATGAAAAGGTACCCTTTTTGGTTTAAGGGGACGATAAGGGAACCCCATCCCCAAAAGTAAATAAGGCCAACTCCCGGTCAACCCACTTATAAGCCCCTTAAGTATCCTAATGAGGTTGTAATTGGGTTATAAGTGCAGTTGTAATTGGGTTACTAACTGCCATGAACCTCCAAGTGCCTTTTGCACCCCAAACCTACGTTAAGACGGGTTTAGGGTTTGGGGTTTAGGGTCCAGGGTTTAGAAGGGTTTAGGGTTTAGGCTAGGCTGCCCAGTAACCTAGGCTTAAAAAGGGTGCCCTTTTTTGCTTAAAGGGGTTTATAAGGGAGCCTAACCCCCCCCCCCCCCCCAAAAAGGGAACAAGGGTACTACTGGGCATCCTAGTAGGGTTCAGGGTCATAAGTCCGATGTCCCTTAATTACACGGGTCGAAGAGGCCCTCTACGTTCCGGTTGAGGAGAGTAGCCCTTAACCCATGAACCTACAAATCAACAAATGAGGGTTTAGGGTTTAGGGTTTAGGGTTTAGGGTCTAGGGTCTAGGGTCTAGGGTTTAGGGTCAGGGCTTGAAATGTGGGCCTGACTTGTTTGTCCTAAACTCTAAAAACCTACACCCTAAACCCGAAACCCTTAACCCTAAACCCGAAACAACCCCCCCCCCCCTCCCCAACTGTCTCGGCAGGAGGCCGCAGGGTCCGATGCTGTCTGGGCCGCACCTGCCTGACCTGAACAGACTTTGCGAACCCTAAACCCCAAAACCCTAAAGCCCTAAAACCCTAAAACCTTAAAGCCCTAAAACCTTATAACCCTAAGACCTTAAAACCCTAAAACCCTTAACTCCCTAAACTCACTACAGAATTTGTGCTCAGGACCCGGGGCTTGAAGGATTTGAAGCCCCGCAGTTTGGACTTTGAGCTGCGGTGCAGGATTCAGCCTAGACTTTAAGGACCAAAAGATGCTCAAAAAAAAGGGGTTTAGGGTTTAGGGTTTAGGGTTTAGGGTTTAGGGTTTAGGGTTTAGGGTTTAGGGAAAAGATGCTATTTTTAAAAACAAAAAAGGGACCAAAAGAACCCGGAAAGGGTTTATATGGTTCATTAGGGGATTGTAGTAGTATAGGGTATCTGACCCCAACTTTGAGGTTCACATGACCCCCAAGGTAGAGTGTTCCGAGGCTCGATTGAGTTGCATTCTGATTCAAGGTCTCGGGCAACAAGAAACTCTTCAAACAAGATCACGCACACTTGGATAAACATAGCACAAGACCCCGGCAAACGCCTGCAAAGGCACGTTAAAGCGGCTAAAGCAGCCTTGCCTATACGTCTTGAACGAAGATGTGGGGTCTAACTGATGTGCCCAAACCACGCAAGCCTGAAGCGCCCCCCCCAAACGAAGCACACGTCTTCATCATGATGATGACCGATTGTTGACTTTAGCTTCTTGTTTATGGTATGTTAACTTCTAACCGGGGTTGTCACTCCTGTTCTTTCCATGAACATTTTGGTTGTTACCACGTCTAGAAATAACATTGTATGGGTATGATGATTGCTGGCGAGTATCATCTAGCTGTTTTTGCTTATTCTCCGTAATTCTAGTGGTATTCTTGCTCCTACTACTCCATGCCTGGGCTTGGTTTATAGGGTTCAGGGTTTAGGGTTTGTAGTTTAGGGTTTAAGGATTTACTAGAACGCGCAAGCTTGAGGGGCTGAGGGGGCTGCAGGTGCCTACGTAACTTGAGGGAAGCTTAAAGCTTAAGGTTTAGGGTTTCGAGTTGTGAGGGGTCCTATAGACTCTTGACATCCCCCTCCTTTGCAACCTACCTGTGTTTAAGGCTTGCTTGGAGGTTCATGGGTACTTAAAACCCCAACTATATAAGTCTAGTTAAACTAGTTATAGTCTACTCCGAGGACTTAGGGCGCTTATAACTTATAAGTACAGTTATCATTGGGCTTATAAGCACCCTGAACCTAACCCTAAACCCTAAACCCTAAACCCTAAACCCTAAACCCTAAACCTCCAAGCAGGGTTTTATGGTCAGAAAGGCCACGCTTGAGGCCCAACCTTGCCCTCTGTGTCGGCCTGAAAACCTGAACCCTGATCCCGGACCCCTAAACTACTGTTTGCTTAAGAACACCCACCCCCCCCCCCCCCCCCCGCAAAAAAAAAAAAAAAAAACATTCTTCCTTATCAGGGTCATGTAGGCATTGTTGTCTTGTTGTTGTTTTTTTGGGGGGGGTTCTTATGCACATAATAGTACAACTTTAAGAAACATGCACATCTAGCTTGGACCCTGAAGCGTCCATGCTCGCCCCGAAGAACGCTCGCTACAACGGCCTGCAGAAGCGAGTGAAGAATCAAGTTGAAGAAGGTCCTGCAAGCAACGTCCCTAAACTAACCTAAACCCTAAACCCCTAAACCCTAAACCCCAAAACCCTAAACCCTAAACCCTAACCCTTATAGCCCCCAAGTTTGAAACCTTTTGAGGCATCTGGGAGCCAGCAGAGCGCAGAACCGCCGCAACACTTAGTAGGGACTAAGTTTCAGGGATGAAATTTCAGTTTTGCATCTGGCAGTGGGATCGCGAGCGTCGGAACCCAGATGTGAGTTATACCTGCACCACGGAAATGCCAAGCAGCAGCAAGACAGGGCCAGAAAAAGCTACTGTTGCTTTTTTCATGTGGGAAACAGTCTTCGATTGAAACCCACCCGGTTGCAGTGTGGACTGCGAACGAAGCCCAGCAAAAGACGTGGAAGACACTCCCGCGACCAAAGCCTGTAAGCCTCTAGCCCTATGTAAGCCCCTAAACCCTAAACCCAAAGCTCAAAACCCTAAACCCCAAACCCTAAGCAGAGAGGGAGAGAGGGAGAGAGGAGAGAGTGAGAGAGGGAGGGAGAGAGGGAGAGAGGGAGAGAGGGAGAGAGGGAGAGAGGGAGAGAGGGAAGAGGGAGAGAGGGAGAGATAGGAGAGAGAGAGAGGGAGGAGAGAGAGAGAGGAGAGAGGGGAGAGAGAGAGAGAGGAAGAGGGAGAGAGGGAGAGAGAGGAGAGAGGGAGAGAGTGAGAGAGGGAGAGAGGGAGAGAGGGAGAGAGGGGGAGGAGAGAGGAGAGAGGGAGAGAGCGAGAGAGGGAGAGAGGGAGAGAGGGAGAGAGGGAGAGAGGGAGAGAGGGAGAGAGGGAGAGAGGGAGAGAGGGAGAGAGAGGAGAGGAGACGAGAGAAACAGAGAGAAAGAGAGAAAGAGAGATAGAGCGAAACAGAGAGAAAGAGGGAAAGAGGGAAAGAGGGAAAGAGAGCATTCCGGCCGAGAGCCTGTGAAACGGGTGAGGGTTCAAAACAAAATCAGCTAGGGAGCAAAAACGAATGAACATCAAGGGATCAAAAACCATAATCAGGATCAACAACCATCTAAACCATTTGGCATGGCCCCACATACTGTAAGTAACAACATGTCTGACCACTCGCAAGCTTCAAATACTGACAATCAGAGCATCTCCGCCTTTTCACACGCTGCAAATATTGAAAAAAAAACACTGCGTTTCTGCTGTTTCGGCTTCAAGTACGTCACAATCTTGCATTTCCGCCTACTCGTGCCCCCACACTTCCCCTTCCCCTTCGCCTTCCCCCTCCCCCACCCCACCAGCCTAAACCCTAAACCCTAAACCCAAAAACCAATTCTGGGAGCTGCAGTCCAGCATCGGGCTGCTGGACGGTTGACCAGCTCCCGGCCGGCCAGCCTCCAGTTTAGGGTTTAGGGTTTAGGGTTTGGGGTTTAGGGGGTTTAGGGGGGTTTCAGGGTTCACAATTCCGGGTTTAGGGGTTAGGTTTTCGGGCCCGTTGGGGGGGTTTATGCAGGGTTTACGCCTGCTTGCTGTTTGCTTGAAGGGACATGCAGTATGAACTTGTGCAAGGGAGTCTCTGCCCACCTTGTATCTAAGAACCGCCAAGGAAGGTCCAGCAACAAGGGGGTTTAGGGGGTTTAGGCTAAGGGTGTAGGGTTTAGGGTTTAGGGCTTAGGGGGCTAAGGGTCATGAAAGCTCTTCTTTTGAATCACGCGACTAGATCAGGGGTATAGCCCTTCCGAAGACAAGAACGCCAACGCAGCCTACGCATTCTATCGTTAAACCCCCACAACAGGTACGCTAAGCTCAACGTATCATACACCCGAGACACAGTAGGCCAAATACCGTACCCGAAACCCTGAAACCCTGAAACCCCGCAACCCGAAAACCCCGAACAAAAACCGTAAGCCCTCAGCCCTAGGCCCTAAGCCCTAAAACCCTAAACCCTAAACCCTCAACCAACAATACCCCTAAACCTCAAAAGGGCTAAGCCCTAAGCTTCTCGGCTGCATCATGGGATTAGGATCAAGGGGTCAAGGCGGGACCTAGGGTAGGTACACACCTTCCCAGAGTCGTTCTGAGGGTTTAGGGTTTAGGGTTTAGGATTTAGGGTTTAGGGTTTAGGGTTTAGGGTTTAGGGAAGCCTCTTCAGGGGAGGCTTTGGGGGACCTTTTTTGACCTCTTCGGGGCTCTCAGGGGCTTCGGTGGGCTGAGTTTGTGATCTCTTTCTGTCGTTGGCAACCGCGTGCAGAATGCTTGCTTTTACAACTGCTTCGGGGAAGGAACTGAAGGGAAGGAAGAACAAGCAGTGGCAGAGGGAGAATAGGGGAGAGGCAGAACAAGCCTTTCAACCTTAGACCCTGAACCGTAAACGAGAGGCAGAAAACTCTTTCAACCTTACACCCAGAATGGTAAACACACCAAAAGTCTAAATTTTGTCTGAGCGCCAGGGTTTCTGTGTGTGCGCGCCGTGTGCTGAGAAGGACTTTGACTGGATGGATTGTTCTTTCCAAGGGTAATTGCATGGTCCCGTCCCTTAATGTGGTCCCTTACCTTCTTTACAGGGTTCTGAAGTATGAGCCCTTGGGTTTTATCGGCTATGTATATATATATATATATATATATATTGCTATAAGGCTTCCCCAAATAAGGCACCACATTAATGGACCATATAACTAGCCCAAGAGTGTCAAGGTTTAGGGTTTCGGGCTTGGGGTTTACACTGTGCATTCAAGTTACCAGAGCAATAATGAAGCTAGTAGTGTTCAAATGTGCAGCCCCTATTATGTAAAGTATCTGAGCTCATGCGTGTTTAACAGCATCCCTAAACCCTAAACCCCAAACCCTAAACCCTGAACCCTGAACCCTAAACCCTAAACCCTAAACCCTAAAGCTGAGCTGCAGGCCGGCGCCGAGGAGTCCTTGGCAGAGGGTCGGAGGGCTGAGGGCTGCAAGCCAAAACTACCCCACACCCCCCCCCCCCCCCCCCCCCTCGGGTTTAGGGTTTAGGGTTTAGGGTCTAGGGTCTAGGGTTTAGGGTTTAGGGTTTAGGGTCTAGGGTCTAGGGTCTAGGGTCTAGGGTCTAGGGTTTAGGGTTTAGGGTTTAGCCCCGCAATCCTCCCCTTGCACATTTTGTTGTAGGCTGTCCGCCCCACCCCAAGCTGGTTTGCAATCGCCAGTCTAGAGGCTGAGAGCCGGGATGCGCCTTCAGTCTTCAAGGGCTTTAGGGTTGAGGGTTTGGGGTTTAGGGTTTTAGGGTTTAGGGTTTTAGGGTTTGTTTAGGGTTTGGGGCTTGGGGTTTAGGGTGTAGGGTTTAGGGTTTGGGGTTTGGGGTTTGGGGTTTTCAGCGTCAGGTGTGGGTATGTCTGCCAAGCACCTGCCCAGGAGGTTCTTCCACGAGCAACACCCTAAACCCTAAACCCAAAACCTTAAACCTTAAACCCTGAACCCTAAACCCTAAGTTTCTGCAAGAGCTTCCCAAGAAGATCCAAGATGCTGACAACCTAAGGCCTGAGGACAGTTCTGCGGCGTTATTTATGGCTTCCAGCTTGTGGCACACCCGAATATATGAAGGGTTTAGGATTTGGGGTTTAGGGTTGAGGGTTTCGGGGCCGATTCCGACGGACTTGATAACGGAATTGGGACTTTGGGTAGCATATGCTTTACGTATCCAGGGGATTCTTAAGAGGACAACACTGACAATTACTCAACACTTGCACCCTAAACCCGGCAAAGGAAGAGAGGAAGGGGAGCACATTTCGATGCCAGCTAGCTGAGCTTCTATTGGGGCTGGCACACCCATAGGGTTTAGGGTCTACGGCCTAGAGTTGAGGGTTTAGGGTTTACAGGTAAGGAATTTGGAGTGCAGAGGTTGTTCAAACCTCTGGGAGGAATCTAGGGTACAGGGTCTGTGAGGGTTTAGGGTTTAGGGTTGAGGGTTTAGGGCAGATGCTGTCAAGGCACCGCTAGGAGATCGCAAAGGTTGACGCCCGCATTGCTGGGCGACATCTGGAGGCAGAGAGGAACAGCAAAAAACCGTAAACTTGGGTTTAGGGATTAGGGTTTAGGGTTAGGGTTTAGGGTTTAGGGTTTAGGGTTTAGGGTTTAGGGTTTAGGGTTTAGGGTTTAGGGTTTAGGGTTTAGGGTTTAGGGTTTAGGGTTGAGGGTTGAGGGTTGAGGGTTGAGGGTTGAGGGTTGAGGGTTGAGGGTTGAGGGTTGAGGGTTGAGGGTTTAGGGTTTAGGGTTTAGGGTGTAGGGTTGGAGGTTTGAGGTTTGAGGTTTGAGGTTTAGGGTGCGGGGTTTTGGCCTTATTGACGGCTTGGGATATTCCCCCTTATACTCACAGCTCCTTAAACGGGATTATAGTAGGTACTCTTAGCCCGATTAAGGACTGTTAGTATAAGGGCAACATCCAAACCGCAAACCTTCAACCTAAGCCCTTAAACCTCCAAAACCCCAACACCAGAAACCACCATTTCAGCCTAGCTTGCCGAATACAGAGCTTCGGGTTTCGGGTTTTAAGTTCAGGGTATACAACTACCCTGTAACTGTCAATGACCCTATACCCTAAACCCTAAATCCAAACCCTAAACCCTAAACCAAGCCATAGGCTTTGGGGATGTACCTGCTAATCACTACTGTCTGAAGAACCCCACCCCCCTGCCCCCCATTTTTTCTTTTCACGGGCAATATAGGTTCTCTTCTATTGGGGGGTTCCTAAGCAAGTAGTAGATAAAGTCAAGCATTGCTAACAGACTGTACGTCAACAGAAGCAATATGGGGGGGTACGTTCGATGGCTAAGACTGTCTGAGTAGCCCAGTAACCATAAAACAATAAGGGCACCCTTTTTTGGGTTGGTTGCTTCAGAAGGGGGAAAAGGGTACCACTGGGCTACCAAGCAAGGGGTCCAGGAGGTGGCCCCCGCACCGCACCCTTCTAACTCCCTTAGGCAACCAGGATGGGCGAGTTATGCCCGAGAACCCCTAAACCCTAAACCCTAAACCCAAAACCATATAGGGTTGATTGTGGGGATTGTAAGGCTGAATCGCCCATCCTGGGATGATCCTCTACCCAAAGACTCCTTTGTACCTTTTTTGGGGTCGTACGCTACAGAATCCCCTACAAACTACCCAAAAACTAACTACCTTGGAGCCTTCAGCTAACTCCTTTACTACGAACTGCTTAAGAACTCCCCAAAGAATACAAAAACATTCTTCCTCATAAAGGGTAAGATGGGGATTGTTATTTTCTGATTCTCTTGGGGTTCTTAAGCAAATAGTAGTTTAGGTAATGACCTAGGCTCGCGCGCTACAGGTTGCGCATGCAGAGGGCCTGGGCCGCAGGGGCCGCAGGGCCCGCGGGTGCCGCAGGCGGCAGGTGTAGGGCGCCTTCGGATGTCAATAGGGTTTTGGGTTTAAGGTTTAGGGTTTAGGGTTTAGGGGGGGTTCATGATTTAGGGTTTCGGGTGTCCCTACAGACCCCACGCCCCAATTGCGGTTCCTTTTTTTTTCAGGGGGGGGAGGGGGGGAGGTGCAAGTTGCCGCTCGCACAGCTCTGAAAAGCATACGCATCTGATCTTGTGCAAGGCAACAGATTCCTTGCGGAGCAGTGAACCATGTGCTTTGGATGTACATCCTGGAGGATCTGCTTCTCTACATTCCCCTTAGAACCTTAATCGCAATAACACGTTCAATATTCCCTAAAGTTTTGTATACATTCACATAGAAAATAATTCCTAGGGGGGTTGTAGTTCTTGGTAGCCCAAGAACCATATTGAAAATCAGGGCACCTTTTTTCGGTTGGTTACTTTAGCAGGGAACCCTAAACCCTAACCCTAAACCCCAAACCCTAAATCCTTAACCCTAAACCCAAAACCCTAAAGCCTAAACCCTAAAACCCTAAACCCTTCAACCCAGAACCAAAAAAGGGTGCAAGGCACCACTGGTCTAGCAAGTCTTGGGTGCAGGGAAAAACCGCGTCCGGGCAAAAACCCTGCACTGAAAGGATGTGCGTAATTCAGGGGCCTAACAATGAGAACAGACTTGTTTTTCTTTTGTTGTTTGGGGGGGGGGGTGTTAAGATAGTATGTGTATAAAGGGACCATAAGGGGAACTGTTAGTAAATGTTCCGACCCCCCACGTGAAGGCGCTTGCACACCACTCAGAGCGCCGATTGCGGCCACCCTCCGAAGACTTGTCAACCCAAAACCCGGGTCAGTCCAAGGTGGCCTGTAGTCAACCACAAAACCAGGCAAGTTCGTGGGTTTGACTACACACACACACACACACCCACGCATCTCATGTAGAACCCCTCCCCCCCCCCCCCTCCCCAGTGGTAGGGAATAGGTATGGATGCCGTTTGGGGAGGTTTGGGGACCCCAACTAAAGCGCAGTCCTTTGGATTATAAGGTAGGAAATCAAGTTGTCAACTGCGCAAATGCCAACTGCCCTCTTTCCAGGACCTTTCTTTCTTTCGAGCCATCTTTGTGAGATGCTACCAAATGAAGCACAGCTGCTTCTTCATATTCAAAAAGTGTCTATATACCCTCGACCCTTTCATTTTGAAACGCCAGAAGCGAAAACAAGGGCTACTGTATGGAGGATCCTTCTCTGCGGGATGCACGGATTGATCGGTTAAACTTGGGATGTTCCCCCCCTTGTACTAACAGTCCTTAGTCGGGATTATCATAGGGGGTACTACAATCCCTAGTTAACTATTAAGGACTGTTAGTATAAGGGGGAACCAACCTACACCCTAAACCCTAAACATAAACCCGAAACCCTAAACCCTAACCCTAAAAAACCTAAACCAAAAACCCTAAACCCCTAAACCCTAAACCAAAAACGCTGACCCTAAATCCCGAAACCCGAAACCCTGAAGCCTAAACCTAAGCGCTCAATCAGCGCCGGGCCGGAAGCAGCGTTGAGCTTCTCGGCGCGCACCCTGGAAGCTCTGAAAAAGGCTAAGGTCCGTCCCCAACTCCCCGCTCCCCAACTTTAGGGTTTTTTAGGGTAGGGTTTAGGGTTTAGGGTTTAGGGTTTAGGGCTTAGGGCTTAGGGTTTAGGGTTTAGGGTTTAGGGTTTAGGGTTTAGGGTTTAGGGTTTAGGGTTTAGGGTTTAGGGTTGCAGGGTTTAGGGTTTAGGGTTTAGGGTTTAGGGTTTAGCCCCCCCCCCCCCCCCCCGGGCAACTCCCCAACTTTAGGTTTTTTGGGTAGGGTTTAGGGTGGGGAGGTTGCCCCTTATACTCACAGTCACTGTAATGAATAGGGATTAATGGAAACCCAGAGTAGAATCCCTCTTAAGGACTGCGAGTGTAAGGGGGGAACATCCCAAGTTTCGGGAATAGCCAGTTGTTTGAGGTGTTTGGGGTTTAAGGCAATAACTAGGACTCTTCCCTAAGTAAGGGATAGTAGGGGGGTCCTGGGCTCCCGGGGAAGTTTTCGGAAGATCAAAACTTCAGTCCTTTGAGGGATTTAGAGGGCGGGGAGCCCTTATTCAAGCCACAGCAAGGAAACAGCAAACCCTAAACCCTAAACCCTGGGTCACTGGTCAACCTTGCAACCCCAAGCCCTAAACCCTAAACGGAATCACGTAACCCTAAACCAACCAGGGAAAACACTGAGCAAATACCCCGAAAACGAACCAAAACAGGATAAAAGTGAACGTGTACCCCTAAAACCAACCAAACAGCATAACAGTGAACATATAGCCCGAAAACCAACCACAACAGGATAGCAGGCCCCGAAAACCAACCAAAACAGGAGAACACATACCCCTTAAACCAACCAAAACAGGATAACAGTGACCATATAACCGTTTAACCAACAAAAACACGCCGAGAATGAACATATGACCCGAAAACCAAGCAGCTGAGCAACACAGGAAAACAATGAACATATGCTCCTAAAACCAACCAAAGGCGGATAACAATGAACCTATACCCCTAAAACCAATGCAGGATATCAATGACAAGAACAAACCGTCAACCCTAAACCCTAAACCCTCAACCCTCAACCCTGAACACTGAACCCTGAACCCTAAACCCTAAACCCTAAACCCTAAACCCGAACCTAAACCGTGAACCCCAAATAAACCCTAAACCCTAAACCGCGCTGGGTTTCCCGGCCGCTCTGCTTCTGCGGTGACCCTCGGAAGAAGCACTGGCTTGCTTGGCAGGTATGAGGTCTTATTTAGGGCTAAGGTTGAGGGTTTAGGGTTTGGGGTTTGGGGTTTGGGGGTTAGGGTTAAGAAGAGGGCTTGGCGGTTCATTTACAGCTTGGGGTCTTCGGTTTCATGTACGGCTTCGAGTTGGGGTCCATGTAAGGGTCAAGGATTAGGGTTTTAGGGCTTTAGGGCTTTAGGGTTTAGGGGTTTGGGGTTTAGGGTTTTAAGGGTTTAAGGGTTTAAGGGTTTTAGGGCTTAAGGGTTTTGGGGTTTAGGGTTTATGGGTTTAAGGGTTTAAGGGTTTAAGGGTTTAAGGGTTTAGGATTTAGGGTTTAAGGGTTTCGGGTCTAGGGTTTAGGGCTCATGTAGAGCTCATGGAATGCAAGGGTTCAGGGCCTTTCGCGGGTCTCAGCCAGATTAAACCCTAAACCCTAAACCCTAAACCCTAAACCCCAAACCCTAAACCCTAAACCCTGACCTTCTACAACTGTCAGATTGACACCATGCCGTCCCCTCGGAGCTCGATAAGCGGCAGGTCCGCGTCTTCTCATGCTGGACGCTCCCCCCTACTTTGGAGTAAGGCCCTGGAAAGAAGTATATACTTTTCTAGGTACAAGTAGCTATGATAGGAACCCAAAACCAGCAAAGGTGTTAAAGTAGAGTACTCCAAAACCCAGCTCCTCCGACCGTTAAACCCTAAACCCTAAACCCTAAACCCTAAACCGTAAACCCCTAAACGCAACAGCCAACAACAAATCTGGGCTGCCAGCTCGCACATCTTTCCAGCCGTCTCCTGGGAATCGTGAATATTTTTTGGCCTTACCTGCGGCCCCACACCCGGCAAATTAGGGTTTAGGGTTTAGGGTTTAAAGGGCTACAAATTAGGGCCCCTCAAGGCTTGAAGTTTAGGGTTGAGGGTTTAGGGTTTAGGGCATGAAGTTTAGGCTTTAGGGTTTAGGGTCCAAAGGCTTTAACTTTAGGGTTTAGGGGAACAAGGGGAACAGGCGAGCCCCACGTAATATAGGGGCCTGAAAAAATAGAACAGTGTTGTGGGAGACTTTTCTAGTGCAATTTCAAGCGGCCATAAGGGAATATTACTCGTAATTATTTCGACCCTGATTTACACCCTTAAACGACTCCTGGAAAGCTGGAAACTTAGCACGGACTGCACCCCCAGGGTTTACACAGGTTGTGTGCTCTTTTAGGGTTGATGTGGTGCTTTGGTGTTTGGGGTTTGGGCGGTTGTTCCAGATTGGGCGTTTAGGGCTTCGGGTGTGGAGAACTTGTATACCTGAATTCCTTCCCCTCCCTCCCGTCCCCCCCCCCCCCTCGATTGGCCCCCAAATGCCCAAATGCACATCCTCAAGAATGGCCCTAATTAGCCCGAAGCCCACAAACTATCAGGAGCATTTGTAGTACATCTCCCGAAAATGCAACCACAACCTATCTAGTTAAACTCTGAACCACAAAACGCCCGCAAGCCCTAAACCCTAAACCACACCGACACCCCGCCTGCTTTCGCTTCTCCAGTGAAGCTATCTCCTCGTTGCACGCCTCCAACTCCTTCGTCGTGTTTATGGTTTAGGGATTACAAAAGGGCTCCCTTCTAGCGTTGGGTTTAGGGTTTAGGGTTTAGGGTTTAGGGTATAGGGTTTAGGGTTTAGGGTTTAGGGTCTAGGGTCTAGGGTTTAGGGTTTTGGGTTCGGGTCTGGGGTTTGGGTAGAAGTTAAGGAACCAAGGGCCCCCTAAAAAGGGGGAACAGGGCCCATTACGATCTAGTCAAGGACCGTACACCATAGGAAGGCAAACAAAAATGCTTCTCACCTGTGGATCAGCAGTATCATGAGGCCCCCCTGTTCCAAACAGGCCTCTTGACTTGAGCATATCCTCCTACCCGTGTCGTGTGCGGTGAACTCGCTGCTCTTCCGGCGGGCTTGGCGGCTGGAAGAAGCCACCGAAGCCATGAAAGCCACCCCAAGTCATAGCTAAACCCGGTGCCACAGCTCCGTGTCCCAGGCTTCTTCGCTGAGAACGGTTTAGGGTTTAGGGTTTAGGGTTTAGGGTTTAGGGTTTAGGGTTTAGGGTTTAGGGTTTAGGGTTTAGGGTTTAGTAGCTGAAGACCACTTCATGTACGGCAAGCTAAGATGACGACGCCTGGCATCACCACAACATATCTAAGTCACTCCTGCACTAGTCCAGTCGATGCACTAGTGGCAACTAGAATACTTGAGATCGGGGCCACGAAAGCTAGAAGCGCGGCTGACAAGCAAGCTTTTTTTGAGTCAGGCAGGAGAAGTGCGGGCGCAGTACAGGTCGACAGCAGGGCCTGAAAAGGGGGAGGGGGGGGGGGGCCAAAAGGGGGGGGGGGGGGGGGGGGGGGGGTGTGCAGCTTAAATAGGGTCTATTTGGAAGCTGGGAATCGTATTTACAAGAGGAAAACAGGCCCCAAAACGTATACTTATTCACAAGAGCCATGTTCCAAATAGACCCTATTTTAGGTCCTGTAGGGTTGCACAGACAGAATTTAATTCATTAAATTCCTTAATTTCCACTTTCCCCCTGGAATTTAATGAATTTAATCAATTAATTCAATTAATTCATTTATTTCCAAAGGGGGGGGTGGAATTAATTGAATTAGTTGAATTAATTGAATTAATTGAATTAATTGAATTAATTGAATTAATTGAATTAATTGAATTGGAAATAAATGAATTAATTGAATTAATTGAATTAATTGAATTAATTGAATTAATTGAATTAATTGAATTAATTGAATTAATTGAATTAATTGAATTAATTGAATTAATTGAATTAGAATTAATTGAATTAATTGAATTAATTGAATTAATTGAATTAATTGAATTAATTGGAATTAATTCAATTAATTCAATTAATTCCACCTCCCCTTTGGAAATAAATGAATTAATTGAATTAATTGAATTAGTTGAATTATTTCGATTAATTCAATTAATTCAATTAATTCATTTATTTCCAAATGGGGGGGATTCCCCAGCCCCCACCCCTCCCCCCCCTTTGGAAATAAATGAATTAATTGAATTAATTGAATTAATTGAATTAATTGAATTAATTGAATTAATTCAATTAATTCAATTAATTCAATTAATTCAATTAATTCAATTAATTCAATTAATTCAATTCATTCAATTAATTCATTTATTTCCAAAGGGGGGGTGGAATTAATTGAATTAGTTGGATTAATTGAATTAATTGAATTAATTGAATTAATTCAATTAATTCAATTAATTCAATTAATTTCCAAATGGGGGGGATTCCCCAGAGCCCACCCCCCCAGCTCGATTTGGCCAAATTTTGCCCGGAGGCTGCCCGGCAAAATTTGGCCAAATCGAGCCGCGCCTTTCTGGAGGCCCGAAATTATTTAAACTATCGCGGCTCGATTTGGCCAAGTTTTGCCGGGCAGCCTCCGGGCAAAATTTGGCCAAATCGAGCCACGCATTTCTCATCGCATACGAAGGGCAGCCCGATTTGGCCAAATTTTGCCCGGAAGCTGCCCGGCAAAATTTGGCCAAATCGAGCCGCGATAGTTTAAAACTTTCGGGCCTTCAGAAAGGCGCGGCTCGATTTGGCCAAATTTTGCCAGGCTGCCCGGCAAAATTTGGCCAAATCGAGCCGCGCATTTCTCATCGCGTTCGACGAGCAGCCCGATTTGGCCAAATTTTGCCCGCAGACTGCCCGGCAAAATCTGGCCAAATCGAGCCGCGCCTTTCTGGAGGCCCGAAATTATTTAAACTATCGCGGCTCGGTTTGGCCAAATTTTGCCGGGAAGTCTGCGGGCAAAATTTGGCTAAATCGGGCTGCTCGTCGTACGCGCTGAGAAATGCGCGGCTCGATTTGGCCAAATTTTGCCGGGCAGCCTCCGGGCAAAATTTGGCCAAATCGAGCCGCGCATTTCTCATGGCATACGAGAAGCAGCCCGATTTGGCCAAATTTTGCCCGCAGGCTGCCCGGCAAAATTTGGCCAAATCGAGCCGCGATAGTTTAAATAATTTCGTTCAATTAGTTCATTCATTTCCAAATGGGGGGGATTCCCCAGACCCCACCCCCCCCCCCTTTGGAAATAAATGAATTAATTGAATTAATTGCATTAATTGAATTAATTGAATTAATTCAATTAATTCAATTAATTCAATTAATTCAATTAATTAATTTATTTCCAAAGGGGGGGTGGAATTAATTAATTTAATTTAGTTAATTGAATTAATTGAATTGAGTCAATTAGTTCAATTAATTCAATTAATTCAATTAATTCAATTAATTCAATTATTTCCAAATGGGGGGATTCCCCAGCCCCCACCCCTCCCCCCCCTTTGGAAATAAATGAATTAATTGAATTAATTGAAATAATTGAATTAATTCAATTAATTCAATTAATTCCACCTCCCCTTTGGAAATAAATCCATTAATTGAAATTCAATTAATTCAATTAATTCAATTAATTCAATTAATTCATTTATTTCCAAAGGGGGGGGGGGGGTGGGGGATGGGGAATCCCCCCCATTTGGAAATAAATGAATTAATTGAATTAATTGAATTAATTGAAATAATTGAATTAATTCAATTAATTCAATTAATTCCACCTCCCCTTTGGAAATAAATGAATTAATTGAATTAGTTGAATTAATTCAATTAATTCAATTAGCTCAATTAATTCAATTAATTCAATTAATTCATTTATTTCCAAAGGGGGGGGGTGGGGGCTGGGGAATCCCCCCCATTTGGAAATAAATGAATTACTTGAATTAATTGAAATAATTGAATTAATTCAATTAATTCAACTAATTCCACCTCCCCTTTGGAAATAAATCAATTAATTGAATTAATTGAATTAATTCAATTATTTCAATTAATTCAAGTAATTAATTTATTTCCAAATGGGGGGTGGGGGCGTGTGCAGCTTAAATAGGGTCTATTTGGAAGCTGGGAATCGTATTTACAAGAGGAAAACAGGCCCCAAAACGTATACTTATTCACAAGAGCCATGTTCCAAATAGACCCTATTTTAGGTCCTGTAGGGTTGCACAGACAGAATTTAATTCATTAAATTCCTTAATTTCCACTTTCCCCCTGAAATTTATTGAATTTAATCAATTAATTCAATTAATTCATTTATTTCCAAAGGGGGGGGTGGAATTAATTGAATTAGTTGAATTAATTGAATTAATTGAATTAATTGAACCCCCCCCTTTGGAAATAAATGAATTAATTGAATTAATTGAATTAATTGAATTAATTGAATTAATTGAATTAATTGAATTCATTGAATTAATTGAATTAATTGAATTAATTGAATTAATTGAATTAATTGAATTAATTGAATTAATTGAATTAATTGGAATTAATTCAATTAATTCAATTAATTCCACCTCCCCTTTGGAAATAAATGAATTAATTGAATTAATTGAATTAGTTGAATTAGTTGAATTATTTCGATTAATTCAATTAATTCATTTATTTCCAAATGGGGGGGATTCCCCAGCCCCCACCCCTCCCCCCCTTTGGAAATAAATGAATTAATTGAATTAATTGAATTAATTGAATTAATTGAATTAATTGAATTAATTCAATTATTTTCCAAAGTTGGGTGGAATTAATTGGACTTAATTAATTAATTGCTTATGCAATACTGCCAATTAATTCAATTATTTCATTAATTCATTAATTGCCCTAATATTCATTAATTCATTTAGTTTCCAAATTGGGGGGATTCCCCAGAACCCCACCCCCCAGCTCGATTTGGCCAATTTTGCCCGGTCTGCACGCCAATTTGCCACTCGAGCCGGGCCTTTTCTGGAGGCGCCGAAATTATGTAAACTATCGCGGCTCGATGTGCCAAATTTTGCCGGGCAGCCTCCGGGCAAAATTTGGCCAAATCGAGCCACGCATTTCTCATTCGCATAACGAAGGGACCCGATTGCCAATTTTGCCCTGAAGCGCCCGGCAAAATTTTGGCCAAATCGAGCCGCGAAGTTAAAATTTCGGGCCTTCAGAAAGGCGGGCTCGATTTGGCCAAATTTTGCCCGGAGGCTGCCCGGCAAAATTTGGCCAAATCGAGCCGCGCATTTCTCATCGCGTTCGACGAGCAGCCCGATTTGGCCAAATTTTGCCCGCAGACTGCCCGGCAAAATCTGGCCAAATCGAACCGCGCCTTTCTGGAGGCCCGAAATTATTTAAACTATCGCGGCTCGATTTGGCCAAAATTTGCCGGGAAGTCTGCGGGCAAAATTTGGCCAAATCGGGCTGCTCGTCGTACGCGCTGAGAAATGCGTGGCTCGATTTGGCCAAATTTTGCCGGGCAGCCTCCGGGCAAAATTTGGCCAAATCGAGCCGCGCATTTCTCATGGCATACGAAGAGCAGCCCGATTTGGCCAAATTTTGCCCGCAGGCTGCCCGGCAAAATTTGGCCAAATCGAGCCGCGATAGTTTAAATAGTTTCGTTCAATTAGTTCATTCATTTCCAAATGGGGGGGATTCCCCAGCCCCCACCCCCCCCCCTTTGGAAATCAATGAATTAATTGAATTAATTGAATTAATTGAATTAATTGAATTAATTGAATTAATTGAATTAGTTCAATTAATTCATTTATTTCCAAAGGGGGGGGTGGAATTAATTGAATTAATTGAATGAATTGAATTGATTCAATTAATTCAATTAATTCAATTAATTCAATTAATTCAATTATTTCCAAATGGGGGGATTCACCAGCCCCCACCCCTCCCCCCCCTTTGGAAATAAATGAATTAATTGAATTAATTGAATTAATTGAAATAATTGAATTAATTCAGTTAATTCAATTAATTCCACCCCCCCTTTGGAAATACATGAATTAATTGAATTAATTGAATTAATTGAATTAATTGAATTAATTGAATTAATTGAATTCATTCAATTAATTCAATTAATTCATTTATTTCCAAAGCGGGGGGGTGGGGGCTGGGGAATCCCCCCCATTTGGAAATAAATGAATTAATTGAATTAATTGAATTAATTGAATTAATTGAATTAATTGAATTAATTGAATTAATTGAATTAATTGAATTAATTGAATTAATAAAAATCATTTAATTAATTCAATTAATTCAATTAATTCCACCTCCCCTTTGGAAATAAATGAATTAATTGAATTAATTGAATTAATTGAATTAATTCAATTAATTCAATTAATTCAACTAATTCATTTATTTCCAAGGGGGGGGGGTGGGGGCTGGGGAATCCCCCCCATTTGGAAATAAATGAATTACTTGAATTAATTGAAATAACTGAATTAATTCAATTAATTCAATTAATTTGCACCTCCCCTTTGGAAATAAATCAATTAATTGAATTAATTGAATTAATTCAACTATTTCAATTAATTCAATTAATTCATCTATTTCCAAATGGGGGGTGGGGGCTGGGGCATCCTCCTCCCCCCAATACTAAACCACGAGCCCGGGCCTCCCCCCAATACTACATCACGAGCCCGGGCCTCCCCCCAATACTAAATTACGAGCCCGGGCCTTCCCGCAATACTAAATCACGAGCCCGGGCCTCCCCCCAATACTAAATCACGAGCCCGGGCTAAATCCCGAGCCCGGGCCTCCAAATTACGAGGCCGGGCCTCCCCCCAATACTAAATCACGAGCCCGGGCCTCCCCCCAATACTAAATCACGAGCCCGGGCCTCCCGCAATACTAAATCACGAGCCGGGCCTCCCCGCAATACTAATTTACGAGCCCGGGCCTCCTCCCAATACTAAATCACGAGCCCTCCTCCCCCCAATACTAGGGCACAGTTTTTGCTCCAAAAAGTGACATCGCAAGCCCTGGTCCCTAAGATTTTGAGCTCAGTTCTTGCCCCAAAGAGTAACATCGCAAGCCCTGGTCCCTAAGATTTTGGGCTCATTTCTTGCCCCAAAGAGTAACATCGCAAGCCCTGGTCCCTATTATTTGGGGCCCAGTTTTTGCTCCAAAGAGTCAAATCGCAAGCCCTGGTCCCTAAGATTTTGGACTCAGTTTTTTGCTCCAAAGCAAGCCCTGGTCCTTAAGAGTTTGGGCTCATTTCTTGCTCCGAAGAGTCAAATCGCAAGCCCTGGCCCCGAAGATTTCGGGTTCAATTTTTGCTCCACAGAGTCAAACCGCAAGCCCTGGTCCCTAAGATTTGGGGCACAGTTTTTGCTCCAAAGGGTCAAATCGCAAGCCCTGCTCCCTAAGATTTTGGGCTCATTTCTTGCCCAAAAGAGTGACATCGCAAGCCCTGGTCCCTAAGATCTTGGGACCAGTTGCTCCAAAGAGTCAAATCGCAAGCCCTGGTCCCTAAGATTTTGGGCCCAGTTTTTGCTCCAAAGGGTCAAATCGCAAGCCCTAGTCCCTAAGATTTTGGGTTCAATCTTTGCTCCAAAGAGTAACATCGCAAGCCCTGGTCCCTAAGATTTGGGGCCCAGTTTTTGCTCCGAAGAGTCAAATCGCAAGCCCTGGTCCCTAAGATTTTGGGTTCAATTTTTGCTCCAAAGAGTCAAATCGCAAGCCCTGGTCCCTAAGATTTGGGGCCCAGTTTTTGCTCCAAAGAGTGAAATCGCAAGCCCTGGTCCCTAAGATTTTGGGTTCAATTTTTGCTCCAAAGAGTGACATCGCAAGCCCTGGTCCCTAAGATTTGGGGCCCAGTTTTTGCTCCAAAGAGTAACATCGCAAGCCCTGGTCCCTAAGATTTTGGGTTCATTTTTTGCTCCAAAGAGTGACATCGCAAGCCCTGGTCCCTAAGATTTGGGGCCCAGTTTTTGCTCCAAAGATTCAAATCGCAAGCCCTGGTCCCTAAGATTTTGGGTTCAATTTTTGCTCCAAAGAGTGACATCGCAAGCCCTGGTCCTTAAGATTTTGGGTTCGTTTTTTGCTCCAAAGAGTGACATCGCAAGCCCTGGTCCCTAAGATTTGGGGCCCAGTTTTTGCTCCAAAGAGTCAAATCGCAAGCCCTGGTCCCTAAGATTTTGGGTTCATTTTTTGCTCCAAAGAGTGACATCGCAAGCCCTTGGTCCCTAAGATCTTGGGCCCAGTTTTTGCTCCAAAGAGTCAAATCGCAAGCCCTGGTCCCTAAGATTTTGGGTTCAATTTTTGCTCCAAAGAGTCAAATCGCAGGCCCTGGTCCCTAAGATTTTGCATTCATTGTTGCTCCAAAGAGTGACATCGCAAGCCCTGGTCCCTAAGATCTTGGGCCCAGTTTTTGCTCCGAAAAGTCAAATCGCAAGCCCTGGTCCCTAAGATTTTGGGTTCAATTTTTGCTCCAAAGAGTCAAATCGCAAGCCCTGGTCCCTAAGATTTGGGGCCCAGTTTTTGCTCCAAAGAGTCAAATCGCAAGCCCTGGCCCCTAAGATTTTGGGTTCATTTTTTGCTCCAAAGAGTGACATCGCAAGCCCTTGTCCCTAAGATTTTGGGCCCAGTTTTTGCTCCAAAAAGTCAAATCGCAAGCCCTGGTCCCTAAGACTTTGGGTTCAATTTTGCTCCAAAGAGTGACATCGCAAGCCCTGGTCCCTAAGATTTGGGGCCCAGTTTTTGCGCCAAAGAGTAAAATCGCAAGCCCTGGTCCCTCAGATTTTTGGGTCGATTTTTGCTCCAAAGAGTCAAATCGCAAGCCCTGGTCCCTAAGTTTTCGGGGTCGATTTGTGCTCCACAGAGTCAAATCGCAAGCCCTGGTCCCTAAGATTTCGGGGTCAATTTGTGCTCCACGGAGTCAAATTGCAAGCCCTGGTCCCTAAGATTTTGGGCCCAGTATTTGCTCCAAAAGGTGAAATCGCAAGCCCCGGTCTTTAAGATTTTGGGCTCATTTCTTGCTCCAAAGAGTAACATCGCAAGCCCTGGTCCCTAAGATTTTGGAATCGATTTTTGCTCCAAAGAGTCAGATCGCAAGCCCTGGTCCTAAAATGTTGGGCTCAATTTTTGCTTTTCCCTTCTCTTCTGCTGATAAGACACAAGAAAGGAACTCATATGATAAAGCAGTGGAAAGGTAAGCAGAGGGTGACTCCTTGCGCGTGAGCCTTTCCATAATACTCCATCATATTCATCCTCTCGGCCTATCTCTTCTGTTCCTTTCCTTACTCTTCTCCTTCTCATAGTTCTTCCTTTTTGTTTTTCTCATTTCGAAAAGAAAGAGGGAAGGGAGAAACAAGGGAGAGAGAATAGATAAAGAAGAGTGCCATCTTCTCTGCGCCTTGTTTTGTCTCTCCCTCTTCTCTATTCATCTGTCTTCTATTCTCTTCCTTGCTCTTCCCATTAAATATGCAATCCTTGGTATCTCTCCTCTCTCCTTCTCTCTTCCTCCAACAGATGTGCTTTTGGATCGTTTTCTGCATCTTCAAGCGAGAAAAAAGGACACAGACTGCGATTAAAAGGGACGCCCATGTTGGATTGGCAGCAAGCCCAGCTGATGCTCATGATTCTCTCTCTTTCCCTACACATGGGCGATGGAACGGGTGTCCTTTTCAATCGTTTTCTGCATCTTCAAGAGAAACAGGGACACCCCACAAGAAGGAAAAGCAACATAAGAGATAGGGAGGGAAATTGACCCTTTCCTCTCTTCTTATCTGCTATTTTTCTTATTCGCTTCAAAAAGCAACATAAGGGAAAGGGGATTTCCTGAAGAGGAGAGAGGGAACCTATCTGTGAAAAGCAAGAATGGTTTTTTCTAGTTCGAAAGGGAATAGGGAGAGACAAGGGAGAGATGATATGTACAGCTTTGCGCCTTATTTTGTGATTCCGTCTCCTTGCTTCCTGTCTCTTCTATTCCTTGCAGCACGCTTCGGGAAACATAGCATCCTTGTTATCTTTCCTCTCTCACTTCCCTTTCCCTTCTCTTCTTCCGCTTCCTTTTAACTGATAAAACACAAGAAAGGAACTCATATGATAAAGCAGTGAAAAGGTAAGCAGAGGGTGACTCCTTGCGCGTGAGCCTTTCCATAATACTCCATCATATTCATCCTCTCGGCCTATCTCTTCTGTTCCTTTCCTTATTCTTCTCCTTCTCATAGTTCTTCCTTTTTGTTTTTCTCATTTCGAAAAGAAAGAGGGAAGGGAGAAACAAGGGAGAGAGAATAGACAAAGAAGAGCGCCATCTTCTCTATTCATCTGTCTTCTATTCTCTTCCTTGCTCTTCCCATTAAATATGCAATCCTTGGTATCTCTCCTCTCTCCTTCTCTCTTCCTCCAACAGATGTGCTTTTGGATCGTTTTCTGCATCTTCAAGCGAGAAAAAAGGACACATAATGCGATTAAAAGGGACGCCCATGTTGGATTGGCAGCAAGCCCAGCTGATGCTCATGATTCTCTCTCTTTCCCTACATATGGGCGATGGAACGGGTGTCCTGTTCAATCGTTTTCTGCATCTTCAAGAGAAAAGGGACACCCCACAAGAAGGAAAAGTAACATAAGAGATAGGGAGGGAAATTGAAGAACTCCTCATTGTACTTGGTCATTCCCTTTCCTCTCTTCTTATCTGCCCATTTTCTGTGCGCCTTGTTTTGTCTCCTCCTCTTCTCCCATCATCTCTCTTCTGGTCTTTTCTTTGCTCTTCCCATTAAAAATGCAACCCTTTTTATGTCTCCTCTCTCCTTCTCTCTCCCTCCTCTTCTCCTGTTCCCTTCTAAACGAAAAAAACGCAAGAAAGGAAGAATAAGAGGGGAATGGAGGCCCTGTTCCTTTTCCTCTTTCAATGGATGGGGGAAGTGGGCGGAGTTGGCCCCTTGCCCGTACACCCTCCCCATGCTTCAGCAAACCCCTCCTCTCGCCCTATCGCCTCTGTTTTTCCTTGTGCCCAAACGGAAAACGAAAACGGGTTCCTTTATATGTTCATTGTCCTTCCTTTTGTTTTTTTATTTCACAGGGAAAAGAACCAGAGAAGAGGAAGATAAGAACGAGAGGTGAGATGAACACGGCACCATCTTCTCTTTGCCTTATTTTTGCACCTCCCTCTCCTGTCTTAATTTCTCTTCCACTCTTTTTTTCCATTGCTCTTCCCATAATATTGCATTCCTTTTGATAACTCACATGAAATTAAAATGGCCTCCTTGTTGTCTCTCCTCTCTCACTTCCCTTTCCCTTCTCTCCTTCTGTTTCCTTTTAATTTTAACTGATAAAACACAAGAAAGGAGCTTGTAAAATCAAGCAGGGGAAGGGTAAGCAGAAGGTGACTCCTTGTGCGTGGACCTTTGCCGTACTTCACCATACCCCTCTTTTCGGCCTATCTCTTCGGCTCTTTTCCTAACCCTTCTTCTTTTCATCTTTCTTTTTGTTTTTCTCATTTTGAAAAGACAGAGGGAACGGAGAGATAAGGGAGAGAGGATAGATAAAGAAGAGTACCATCTTCTTTGCGCCTTGTTTTATCTCTCTTCTATTCTTTTCTTGGCTCTTCCCATGAAAATTGTGTTCCTCTTATCTTTCCCTCCTTCTCTCCCTTCTCTTCTCCTCACGAGAGCCTTCGACTTTAGGATTGAGGAGAAAAAGAGAAGAGAAAAGAGGAACTACCTGGTTCTTGTTCCTGAGGCCTCCATAGTACGACTGACGTGACAGCAGCGTACCCTCGTGGAAACGTGTATGGCTATAAGAAAACCCGAGTCCCAGCTTCCAAATAGACCCTATTTAAGCCACCCACGGGGGGGGGGCGGGGGGGGGGGGGGGTCCGGGGCCGGGGAGGGGAGTGGTGTTGGGTTTTTTTTTTAGGGGGGGGGGCGGTTGGGGGGTGGGGGGGGGGGTGGGGGGGGGGGGGGTGGGAGGGTGGGGGGGGGGTAGGTGGGTTGTGGGGGGCGGGGGTGGGGGGTGGCCGCTAAATATATGACCTTGCCCGCTAAATATATGACCTTGCCCGCTAAATATATGACCTTGCCCACTAAATATAGGACCTTGCCCGCTAAATATAGGACCTTGCCCGCTAAATATAGGACCTTGCCCGCTAAATATAGGACCTTGCCCGCTAAATATAGGACCTTGCCCGCTAAATATATGACCTTGCCCGCTAAATATATGACCTGGCCCGCTAAATATAGGACCTTGCCCGCTAAATATATGACCTTGCCCGCTAAATATATGACCTGGCCCGGGCCATATATTTAGCGGGCAAGGTCATATATTTAGCGGGCAAGGTCCTATATTTAGCGGGCAAGGTCCTATATTTAGCGGGCAAGGTCCTATATTTAGTGGGCAAGGTCGCCCTTTAGCGGGCAAGGTCATATATTTAGTGGGCAAGGTCTTTTTTTAGCCAATGGACCTTGCCCACTAAATATATGACCTTGCCCGCTAAATATATGACCTTGCCCGCTA
Source organism: Symbiodinium natans (assembly GCA_905221605.1). NCBI lineage: Eukaryota > Dinophyceae > Suessiales > Symbiodiniaceae > Symbiodinium > Symbiodinium natans. The sequence continues at coordinate 206,971 of CAJNDS010002760.1, read as the reverse complement.
AATATATGACCTTGCCCGCTAAATATATGACCTTGCCCGCTAAATATAGGACCTTGCCCGCTAAATATAGGACCTTGCCCGCAAAGTCATTAACATTTATATTATATATGAAAGAGTGGTTTAGGGTTTAGGAGGGTTCAGGGTTTAGGGTTCCGGAGCTGAATTTGGGGTTCAGGGGTGTACAGGGCGAAGAGCCCCAAGACATCCCACATATGCGCCCGGGAGTCGCGGAGGTCATCCAGGAACCAGACGCCCCGATCTTGGAGGAAATATTCTTTCGGCCCAACGCCGTTCGCGTGAGCCAAGGCAGGCATGGTCCGCGGGCCTTGAGGATGCGACTGCGAAAAATGTGGGGAAGCATACTTTCGGACGACATCTGGGGAGAAGAAAACAGCTTCCCCGGAAAAATAGAATAGGAGCACGAAGCCCCTGATTGTCTGAAACCTCTAATTAAACCCTAAAGCCCCTTGACCCTAAAATTACAAATAAAGCCCCTAAACCCAAAATCCCTAAACCCTAAAGCCCCGAGACAAGCTCCTAAACCCTAAAGCCCATATACCCTACAATCCCTGAATCCTCAATCCCCTGCGTTCCGAAGGCCTTGAAGATGAGCTTTTCGCCAGAAGAAATTCACCCCATTGGCCACGACCTAAGGCACTCGACGGAAGGCCCCCTTTAGGGTTTTTGGGGGGGAGGAGTGCCTTGAGGGGACTTAGGGTTTAGGGTTTAGGTGCTTCAGGGGATTTTGGGGTTTTGGGCAACCCTAAACCCTAAACCCTGAACCCTAAACCCTAAACCCTAAACCCTAAACCCTAAACCCTAAACGTGCAGAAAGCGGCCTCTCTGGGATCCAGGACTCGCACGCGCAGGGCATCTCCAGCAACCGGGCCAGCCTCGCCTACTCAACTCATGGGTCCCCCTACTATCCCCCTCTATACTACCCCTAGGGTTTAGGGTTTAGGGTTTAGGGTTTAGGGTTTAGGGTATAGGGTTTAGGGTTTAGGGTTTAGGCCTGTTTGGGGGACAATTACGCTTAATTAAAGTCATCTAAGGGGGGAACCAAGGTAGTCTAGAGAGGGGTGCCCATGATCAACGTATGCACAGTCGTAGGCCAAACGTTGCTGCAAGACTTCAACGTGCGGTTGGTCTCATGACGGGCTCTACTTGGTGCCACAAGATATGAAATGATGAATGAGGTCGCAGATCCAGGCAAGGCCCGAAGCCTCCCCATTTAGGGCAGATTGCATGCAAACTTATAAAAGCTAAACCCTAAACCGTACTAAGCCCTAAACCCTAAACCCTAAACCCTAAACCCTAAACCTAAACCCCAAACTCAACTTGCGGGCTCCGGCTCTGGCCTGACGCCACCACCAGCGCCAGGTCCTCGTACAGGCCTTGCACGCAGGGCGAGCAGCGAGCCGCCACGCGTCGCACGAACCTGCGGATGGGTTTAGGGTTTAGGGTTTAGGGTTTAGGGTTTGGGGTTTGGGGTTTGGGGTTTAGGGTTTAGGGTTTAGGGTTTAGGGTGAGGGTTCGGGGGCTGAGGGTTGGATTCAGGGTAGATGGCTGAGGGTTTGTTTAGGGTTGAGGATCTTTAAATTTAGGGTTTTAGGGTGTATATGGTCTGGTCTTATGGGACGTGTAGGGTTTTGGGCAACATCAGGGTTATCGGGTCGAGAGTTGGAAGGGTTAGGGTTCAGGCTGATAGGGCTTGTAGGGTCTGGGGTTTTGGCTTACAATAGGCGCTGAAGGGCTTACACGGCCTGTCGGGCTTGAGGCCGTACTATGGGGTTCCATGGGGCTGATACGATGTATAACTCGTGTGCAAGCGGTGCAACATGGATGGAGCGAAAGGTCGAAACCCTGAGCTCAGAATCCTAAAAGCCTCGGGTCTAGAGTGTTGTGGGCTTAGGGTTGTTGCAGCGTGCCACTGGGTCGGCTTAGGGGAGATTGGGGTCGTACGTAGGGCTTTAGGGCTTGGGGTTTGGGGTTTAGGGTTTAGGGTTCCAACCAAGCCCCCTGCTTGTTGAAGACCCTCTGGTCGAACGGGTCGCGCAAGAGTCTGCCAGGCAGTACTTCATCGGCGTTGGCCTGAGTTCAGCAGCGCCCCAGATGCCCGATGCGCGCGAAAGAGGAAAGAGGAAGCCCGCAGCTGCTGGGCCTTTTGGCTTTTGGCTTTTGGCTTTTGGCTGCTGGCTTTAGGCTTTAGGCTCTTTAGGCTTTAGGCTTTAGGCTCTTTAGGCTCTTTAGGCTCTTTAGGCTCTTTAGGCTCTTTAGGCTCTTTAGGCTCTTTAGGCTCTTTAGGCTCTTTAGGCTCTTTAGGCTTTTGGCTTTAGGTCTTTAGGGTTTAGGGTTTAAGGTTTACGGTTTAGGGTTTAGGGCAAGGCCAAAACAAGTGCGAGGGTCCGAAAGAAAGGCATCCAGAAAGGCCCCCAATTTTCGAGATGGTTGGACGTAGATGAAGCCAGTGCTAAGATCGTCCTCAGGCCGTACCCAGCCTCCAAGAGGAATGACCATTAGGCTTTGGGGTTTAGGGTTTAGGGTTCAGGGTTCAGGGTTTGGGGGTAAGATTCAGGTTTTGAGGCTCAGCCCTCAGTCAGTTCATGTGCCACAAGTGCGGATAAAGGCCTATAGGCATTCTTGCCAGCCAAGGCCAACGTAGCTATTTCTGGGCCCCCCAGCCTTTCCACAGATGCTTCTGTGGCCAGAAATGCTCAGTAGCAATCTCCATGTCAGCATCATGGCCCAGAAGAGGAAATGGATCTCGAAACGCAACAACGTCGGAGTCCACCACGGCCAGGCGTAAACCATATCTCACCGCTACAAGCAAGAGCCACCAACGAAATTTCCAAATCAAGTCAGACAGGTCGGACGTGCCGCTTGAGTACAGAAGTGAGTGGAAGCCTTCGTCCTTCAACTCCTTGTAGGCCCGTGCGTCCATTGCCACGACGACAAAACGATGCTCCAGATGCGGCACGTTGCGTCGGATGGACAATGCAAGGTTGAGGGCCTGAACGCGAACGCCATGAAACGCACAAGCCGGGTCAGTGCATGCCATCAAGAGGAGCATGACTGAAAGCAAGCCACAGGTACTAATTTAGGGGCCTTAATAACAATCAGAATTGGATTTTTGGGGGTTGTTATGGTATATTGATATAGGGACCATAAGAAAATACCATGAGTAATTCTTCCGAACCCCACAACCCACAACCCACAACCCTAAACCCTAAACCCTAAACCCTAAACCCTAAACCCTAAGTGCACGACTGCGGTGCACACCATGCATGGCCTGTTGCACGAAGCTCTTCTCACCGGTGGTCCAGGTCACCAGCAGAGGTTGGAAATCCATGGCCTGGTTTAGGGTTTAGGGTTTAGGGGTTAGGGTTTAGGGTTTAGGGTTTAGGGTTTAGGGGTTTAGGGGTTTAGGGGTTTAGGGGTTTAGGGGTTTAGGGGTTTAGGGGTTTAGGGGTTTAGGGGTTTAGGGGTTTAGGGGTTTAGGGGTTTAGGGGTTTAGGGGTTTAGGGGCTTAGGGGTTAGGGTTTAGGGTTTAGGGTTTAGGGGGAACTCCATGGCCTTTGTCTGCGTTCGTGAAAGCAGCTCTGTCAGCGCATTTCCCAGATTCTGGAGGTCCTCCGGCTGAAAAAATTGGACCATGGATAACTTGATTGTAGCTGCTGCTGCCAGCCTCAAACCCTAAAGCCCTAAACCCGAAGAAATGAAAACTCCAGTCAAGACCCCAATGGCGGCCCCAGAACATCCCCTAGTAAAAACCTTGCTCCGCCTTTTGAAAGGCTTAAGGGCTTATAACCCTACACCCCAAGTTTATAGGGTTTAGGGATGTTTAGGGTCCCGAAACTGCTGCATCACTCACTCTCCTCGGGCAGTTCGCCAAGCTTTGATTCTGCATCGCCGCGTGGCAAGCTGTTGTCTCCGGCAACGCCGAGCGCCTGGCAAACACGCTCAGGGCTTAGGCGACGTATGGGTCCTAGGCGTGAGAAGGGACTACCCAACCCCTAAACCCTAAACCCTAAAACCCGAAAACCCTCAAACCCTAAACAACCCTGAGGATCAGGTTCCCCCCCCAAAAAAAAAACCAAGAATAGATTAAGGGCGAGAGTGCGATGCCTGGCAGGGAGTGCTATCGAAGGTTAGCGGTCCCGAGGCAGGGGACAGGCAGGGGCTTTCGGGTTTCTAGCTTGCAACCCTAAACTGAAACCCTAAACCCTAAACCCTAAACCCTAAACCCTAAACCCTAAACCCTAAACCAGGGTGGCGACTGAACGATGCCCACAGCCGTATAGATTCGCCTGAAAGCGCTGCTGCACCCAGCTCGCCACCGCATTCGACCGGGTCGCCGCCTCCGCGCGGCACATCCTCCAGACCCGGATGGGCTTAGGGTTTAGGGTTTAGGGTTTAGGGTTTAGGGTTTAGGGTTTAAGGGGGGGTTTAGAGGATGTACCCTGGGATGTTCCCCCTTAT